>CM053038.1:156027823-156555323 GCA_028564925.1 Lithobates sylvaticus
TGGTCTGTGTATATTAACACAGGATGAACTGCCCCCTCCAGCAAGTACCGCCATTCCTCCAATGCTGATTTAATGGCTAGCAGTTCTCGGTCTCCCACGTCATAGTTCCTTTCAGCAGGGGAGAGTTTCCGGGAAAAGAAGCCCACAGGGTGCATTAGGTCGTTATTGCCCTGGCGTTGGGAGACCACGGCTCCCACTGCTACCTCGGAGGCATCTACTTCCAGGATGTATGGGAGAGATGGGTCAGGGTGACTGAGGATGGGGGCGGATGTGAATCGCCCCTTAAGTTTTTCAAATGCCTCCTGAGCTTCTGGACCCCAATGAAACCGTACGTTCTGCCTTGTTAGCTGCGTGATTGGTGAAATGATGGCCGAGAACCCCTTGATGAACTTCCTGTAAAAGTTCGCAAATCCGACAAAACGCTGCACACCCTTTTTGTCAGAGGGGGCCGGCCAGTCTAGTACAGCAGCGACCTTTTGTGGGTCCATCTCAATGCCTGCTGGGGAGATCTCTAGTCCCAGGAAATTGATGCTCTGCTGCTCGAAGGTGCATTTCTCTGCCTTGGCGTATAATCCGTGTTGACGGAGACGGAGCAAGACTCGGCCCACATGACCCCGATGTTGCTCAAGCGTCCTGGAAAAGATCAGGATGTCATCCAGGTATACAATGACAAAAATGTCCAGGAAGTCTCTGAAGACCTCATTTATGAGGTGCTGGAAGGTGGCCGGGGCATTACAGAGGCCAAAGGGCATGACCAGGTATTCGTAATGCCCGAAGCGGGTGCGGAAAGCAGTCTTCCACTCGTCACCTGGTCGAATGCGGACCAGGTTGTAGGCCCCCCTTAAGTCCAGTTTGGAGAATATGGTGGCCGCTCTTAGCTTTTGGAACAGTTCAGGGATTAAGGGTAGAGGATATCGGTTTTTGATCGTAATTTTATTTAGTTCCCGATAATCTACACAGGGTCGGAGGGACTGGTCTTTCTTGGTCACAAAGAATATGCCGGCCCCGGCAGGAGAAGTGGAGTGACGGATGAACCCCTTCTTCAGATTCTCCGAAATGTAGGCCTTCAGGGCCTCTTGTTCCTTCTCAGAAAGGGGGAAGATACGCCCAAATGGAATCTCAGCTCCCGGCAAAAGTTCAATAGGGCAATCGTAGGTGCGGTGTGGAGGTAGAGAATCCGCCCCTCGTTTGCTAAAAACGTCCAGGAATTCATGGTAGGGTTCCGGCACTACTTGATCAAGGTTAACATCCGAGTCCAGACAGAGAAGCGTAGTGGGTGGTGCCGAAACTTCATGTAGGCAGTGCTCCAAGCAGTAGGGGGACTGGAACTTGACTCTCCCCGTGGACCAACTGATGGTTGGGTCGTGGGCCTGCAGCCAGGGAATGCCCAGGATTACCGGAAACAAAGGGGAAGAGATTACATCCAAGGTTAATAGTTCCTTGTGGTGAAGGGAAGAGGTGGTGAGCAGAGGTTGGGTCTCTTGAACAACTTGGCCCGATCTAATGCGGGAACCGTCGGCCAAAAAGACGGATAGTCCGTGAGCCTTTTTCTGGAGAGGAATGTCGTGCTGGCTGGCAAAAGTGGCATCGATGAAACAGCTGCAAGCTCCAGAGTCAAGGATAGCGCTGGTGAGAACCGTCTTTCCCAGGAACTGAAACGACATGGATAAAGAGATGTGGGTGGCATGGACTGGCAAGGGTACAAGGTTGGCTGACACAGACGAAAGGCACTTACGTGTCTTACTTGGGCATCGGTTCACAAAGTGTCCAGACCCACCGCAATACAGGCACAAGTTCAGTTGCCGGCGCCTGGCTCGTTCCTCCGGAGTCAGAGTAGGTCGCATGAGGCCAAGTTGCATCGGCTCGCCGGCGTCAAGAGAAGAATGGGTAGGACCCACTGGTTGAGCGGGCAGGTAGCGGGTGGCTGGCAATGGGGCTCTTGCAGTCATCCAGGCCGGGCGGTGGACTTGAGCAGATCTCTCAACTCTGCGCTCCCGGAGCCGACGGTCAATCTGAATACTCAGGTTTATTAGGCCCTCCAGAGTATCAGGGGTGCCCACGCGGGCAAGTTCGTCTTTTAGGCCTTCAGAGAGGCCCGTGCGGAACTGATGCCTCAGTGCAGAGTCATTCCATTGGGTGTCTGCGCTCCAGCGTCTAAAGTCTGTCACATAGTCCTCGGCCGTTCTGCGGCCCTGCTGGAGCGCAGACAGAGCAGACTCGGCTGTGGTGGTTAACTGGGGGTCCTCGTAGAGTTGCGCCATAGCCTCCAGAAAGGATGAGAGGGACTGGGTCAACATGCTTTCTCCCTCCAACAGTCGGTGTGCCCAGATCTGAGGTTCGCCCTGCAGTAGTGAGATCACAAACCCCACTTTGGTGGCCTCTAGGGAGAAAGTTCTGGGTTGTAGGGCGAAATACAACTGACAGGCGTTGCGGAAGACCCGGAACTTGGAGCGATCACCGGAAAACCGATCTGGAACAGGCACTCGTGGTTCTGGAGGCAGCATTACCACTGCAGGTGGAGGAGTAGCAGGTGGTGCAGGAAGCTGAGGAGGCGCAGGGGCTGCGACGTCGGGACCAGCAAGTTGCTGCACTCGTCCTTCTAGTCTAGTATATCCGTCTTGAAGGGATTGCACCGCCTGGGTGAGGGCTGCTAGATGGGAGCAGATCTCCCTCATGGTAGAGGCTTCTCCCGCAGGCTCAGTCATGGCTGTTCGTACTGTTAGGTACCTGAGTGGTGAGCCTGACTTTGCTGGGAGAGGGCCTCTCTTACGGCTCTGGTTCAGGGCCCACCGAAGTGGAGACAGTGGTCCCGTGAGCACAGCGGGGTAGGAGTGCCTGGACTGGATGCGGTGGCAGGTGTAGCTGGCCGATAACACTCCTCTGGAAGCTGAGACTGGTAGGCAACGGAGCAGGGTCCGGATACAGGATGCCCCCGAGATGACGTCAGCGATCCTGGGGATGTGCAGCATGTGGAGAAGGAGGCAGAGGGGTAGTCAGGCAGGCCGGGTCTGGTACACTTGGCAGGCAGGTAAGTGGGTTCAGGCAGAAGAGAAGTCACACAGGCAGGAGGTCAGCGTTCAGTATCAATCAAGCAGAGTCAACAAGCCGGGATCAGGGGTGGAGAAGGCAGCAGAGTCAAACGGAAGCCGGGTCAGGTTTTCAGGAGGGTTCAGACAGAGACAGGTTTCACAGGGATAAGACTGCAGACGAACAGCACCAGTACAGTGCAACTGCCACTCTTTTTAAAGGGCCACTGGCGCCAAACAGCGCCAGCGCGTCACGTGTGCGCCCGCGATGCGCGCGCTCGCCGCGCACGCGCGCGCGCCTGAGGAGTCCGCCGGAGCGCACCCCCGTTTCGACGCCCGGACGAATCAGCGGTGCGTGTGCGCATGCGCGCATGCCGATTCGACCGCACATCGCGAGTGGGGCCCTGACAGACACCTATGGCCTAGTCACTTAAGCAATGTCTTTTGTCTGCTGCATAGTATTGTTTGCCCCCAAACACCCCCTAAAATATGCACAAATGTTTGCTGTGTGGTTTACTTCATGTAGAGCCCCTTTTTTTTTTTTTTGGTGGGGGGGGGGGGGCAAACTCATTAGGAACCCCCTCCCCCAACTGCTCTGTCAGATGGTACCAATCCTCTATCTGCTGGCTTTCCCAAGGTCAATACACACTATATACCTACCTCTTTATAGTGGGCATCTTTAGGGATGAATTCTGCAAAGCATGTAGTGCAAGGGGCTGCCTCCATGCTTTCCATTTCCTATTTTTTTGTGTTCTTTCCCTCCTATTAGCTTGCTTGGTAATTTCAGAATGTCACAATGTGCTTTCCTTTTTTTTTTGGGGGGGGGGGGGGGTTGAAATGTTAGTTTAGCTTTCCTGGGGGCTGCCAATAGTGTTAAGTACAGAGGGTCTGCCCAAACTAGCACACATTATTGAGCCATTTGCCAATCAATGAAGTGCAGAGGGTTACCTGTCCAACACCCCCCCCCCAAAACCCTAGTTTTTGCCAATGGCCCATCAGAAGTGTGGGGATTGATGGGGGGGTGAGTAATCTGTGAAGGGGAGCCTCTACTTTTCTGTGCAAATACTTTCCAGCCTCCAATTTTATACAATGCTCTTGTTCCAAGATGTTGATTGTCTAATCTGCTTGCAATGTTTATGTGCAAAGTGACTAATTATTTTTTCTTGTTTCACTCCACAGTTCCCTTCCACGCCACAGGAATGGCAGACTGTGGCCTCCCACTTTGCCAGCCGTTGGGACTTTCCTAACTGCTGAGGGGCAATTGATGGGAAACACGTCCGCATCGTCCCACCGCCCAACTCGTGGTCCTACTATTATAATTATAAAGGGTTTAATAGTGTAGTGATGTTGGCGGTGGTGTCGGCGACATATGAATTTATGTATGTGGACGTGGGGATGAACGGCCGGATCTCGGATGGTGGTGCCATTGCGCACACGGAGTTCTTCTCGCGTCTCCAAAGTGGCAGTCTGTGCTTGCCACCTCCAGAGGAGAATGCAGAAGGACTCCCCTTCGTCTTTGTCGCAGATGAAGCGTTTGCGTTGACTCCCCATCTGATGAGGCCGTTCCCGATGAGGACCCTTACCCCAGACCAGAGGGTCTTCAACTACAGGCTGGCCAGAGCCCGAAGAGTTGTGGAGAACACTTTTGGCATCCTGGCCAGCCGCTTCCGCCTGTTCTTGACGGCAATTAACTTGGCGGAATACAAACTGAACCACATAGTTCTTGCCTGTTGCATATTGCACAACTTCCTCAAAAGACATAACAGGAACTATGTGGTGCCCGTTGGCCCAGATGTGGAGGGCCCTCCAAATGCTGACCTCACTGCCCTTCAAGTGGCACGTCCAGGCTTGCCCCCTCTAAATGCCCGCGCGGTCCGCGAGCAATATATGGACTACTTTGTGGGTAGGGGGGCCATTGCTCTGCCTGACGATGTGTGAGAGGCATTTTGTAATAAATATTAGTTTTCAACCAACCTATGATTTCTTGTCATTTCCGTATTCTTTTTAGCTTATTTTACCTTTAATTTTTTTCCCTTGGCCTTCGACAGTGGGAATGCACTTTCTGGACAAAAGGAGGTAACAGTCTCTTCTTCCCAAAAAGATTATTCTCATGTTGTGTGTTTGCTACCTAATCTTTGGTCTAGAGAAGGTTTGTACTGCATAACTGACACCCAAAATACTCCTTTTCATCACCAGGTCAGACATGTGTGTATTCTCCAAAATGCTGTGCTCCGTGTTTTCGTACAAAGCACTGTGGGTGTCATTTACATAAGTCAAATCGACTATGCTCTACAAGTGCAGTGAAAAAGTGCCCTGGAAAAGAAACTTGCAGTGCAAAGTGGACTTGCCTTTAGTAAATAACACCCATTGCCCCCCATATCCTTTACATTTGACATACATAATGCATTGTGTTTTTGAAATAAGGAAGCCACACATTTCGAAAATTTAAAAAGTTTACTTGAAAAACATTCACAAGTGCGTTTACAATCTTCTTGCCCAAACTGACATCTTGGTTATTTACAACATTGTTTACAAACATTCCGCAATTGGTAAAACCAGGCATGGAGCAAAACAGAACCTAGGAACTAGGAAAGTTCAACTTTGTAAAGTGAAGACAAGATCAGACATGACTATATGTTCAAAGTGTGTTTGATCTTGCCTTCATCACATGGGGGGTCACCCCTGGAAAGTGGAAATTTAGAACATGCACACAATTTGGGTCTGAAAATGGTCATTAGATGGTAAAACACATGTCTAGAAGCTTCAAAAGTGCCATTTTCCATCATGGGGATGAATGGACGTTTTTTGGGGGTGCAACCCCTTCACCACAACCACTTTCGTAGTTCGTAAAGTGGTTGCACCCCCAAAAAAACGTTGGCATTCATCCACCATGATGGGAGCTAGCACATGTGGACACAATGTGTGCATGTTCCAAATTTCACACAGTTCTTAAGTTGCAAATGTGTTCAGAAGCAGCCACAAATGTGTGTTAATTACTTGGTGCGTTTTCAGATTTTTCCTAAAACATCAATGATGTTCTTCAATTTTTGTTGAACATCATTGATGTTTTGCTTTATGTAATCTAGATCTCTATTGCAGACCATTATCTCCCGATGAGTACGTGGGCACTCTCTGTGGTAAAGTGCGATTTTTCTTCCACAACATCCACGTCACCTAAAAACCACAAACAAACAAAAATCGGGTGTTGGAAATGAGGCAGCCATACATTGATTAGCTTACCAGTAGCTGTGTTCTCCCACACTCACCTGTTGTGGTGACAAGTTCTCCAAGTTCGATGATCTCTCCTTCCTCCTCCTCCTCCTCCTCTGCTTCTGCTCTTTCCCCTTTTTTGGGAGGTGTTGGTTTTGGGGTTTCCTCAGACGGCCCAAGTTTGCGCTCCCCTATGAGAATGTACAAAAGGAAGATTTAGCAACACAATCTATTGAGGGCAGAAATAGGAAATGACAAACATTGCTTGAAAGTGACGGACACTATTTTTGTTTGGCCAGTTACAAATGCCAACAACATGAATGTAGTCACTTTGTAAAGGTGCTAAACTTACTAGCTTTTTGGTAGAAGTTTGTCTGATGGAGACCCCCCTCTAGTATCCACTGGAGCACAGGTGTGGAAAAGCATAATAAAAAGGGGGTTTGGGTGTCCCAGCACTAGTGCTCTAGAGTCCAGATGGGTAAACAGCTACTGAGTGACCTCTCCTTTACATTGACTAAATTTGGTTTACGCTCTTGCTGACATCTCTAGTGAGAACAAACTTCCTTTCGCTAAAAAATTCACCAAACCTCGTATTATAAGTGGCCGAACGATCGAGGTTGCGTACGATCGAATGGACACACACGATCATGACAGTGGCAGAAAGATTGAGGCTGAGTACGATCGAATGCACAGACGAACCTGAAAGTGGCCATTTTGGAATGTACAACTTTGTAAAAATCAAACCACATGGAGCAGTATGCAAGCAAGAAAGCAAACACAAAACACAACTACTTACTTTTTTGAAGAACTCGCTTGATCTTTCTGTACTGATCGGCCTCCCTCAGTTTCAGGTCTGACCAGCATTTCCTGAGTTGCTCCTTGGATCGTTGTACCCCAAAATGATTGTACAGCCTTTTCACAACTTTAGACGTGATCTTGGCCTTGCGGACATTGGGGTTGAGGTAAGGCCCATACTTCCCATCATAGTCGCTCCTCTTTAATATGTCCACCATCTCCAACATTTCTCCAAATGACATATTGGAGGCCTTGAATTTCAGGCTCCGGGATCGGGACGTTTCTGCCTCCGGACTTTCCTCGTTGGTGGGATATTTGGGGCGCACCTTCTGTGTTCCCGCCATGTGCTCTCCCCACTGCACCGTAAAGAGAAGGGGTGGGGAATAGACGAGAAAGATCGTCAGGGGCGGGCGGAGTTTGACGCATGCGCACTGTATATAAAACGTCACACGCCTGTGTCGTAGCCACGATCTGGGAGACGAGGGGAGAGAAAGCTCACGCACGAGACGATCGCTAGAAACGAAGGTACAATTTGACGTTGGTACATAACTAGCCTAGACTGATTAGAACTTGAGGCTTCTTTATGGAGAAGATTAGGAGAGTTTAGGCTGACATTATTTATAGTGTTTTGTGTGGTGTTGTGTCTTGCAGAGGTGATGGAGGCCTTCTACGATGTGAGTTTTCTCCCCCTCTTCATTGATAAATACAGGGAATTTCCCCTATTATGGCAAGCAAAGCACCGCGACTACAGCAACAAACCAAAGAGGTACGCAGCCATGCTGAAACTTGTGGCATTTGTAAAGCCAAACCTGCCCATGGCAACCGTGGCAAACTTAAAAGTCAAGATTAATAACATGAGGAGTACCTATTTCCGGGAGCGCAATAAGGTCCGGAAGTCCCTAGCATCTGGAGCTGCAGCAGCTGATGTCTATGTCCCCACGCTCTGGTACTATGAGAGGCTCCACTTTCTCAAAGACCAGGCTAATGTCAGGAAGTCACTCTCAACTCTTCCTTGCACGCGTCCTTCCACGCACACCACCCCTGATGAGGCTTCCGAGGACCAACCTGGCCCTTCCAGTATGGAAGATGTGCAGGAGCCCAGCTTGTTCCAGGTATAGTAGTTTTGTAACCATTTTTGGGAATAATGAATGATGTTCAGTTAATTCAGGATCCCCAATTGCTTAGTTCCTAACGTGATTGACATATCAACAGACAGTGGTGTTGGAGACATTTTTGGGAAGAATCTAAACTGCAGGGCTGAGAATTGTATGGTTTTCTATTTGTAAACATTTTGCAACAGTCACTAGATGAGAATTGTGTGTGTTTGATGAACAAATAACTGAAACTATGTCCCTTTTTCATACACAGGAAGACCTCAGCCAGGAGGTGGCTGTGGAAGGTGGCAGTCAGGAGGAGGCAGGGGTTAGTGGCAGCCAACAGGGGGGTAGGCGTAGGAGCCTGACTGTCTCCCAAGTCCCTCTCCTCCGCCTTCCCTACAGAAGGGCGAAAAGCATGGGGGAGGTGGGAGAGTCAGCGCTCCAGCTGATCCGAGACGCTTCAGCCTCCCTATATGCCACACCCACCTACGAGGAGGCCTTTGCCTCCTTGGTTGAAAATAAAATGACGGGTATGGAGGCGGGGCAACGCAGCATGTGTGAGGATGTCATCCTCAAAATCCTAAATGAGGGGATGGCTGGGGAGATGACTCCCCTCACACATGTTTGCGAGAGTGACCTTGCTCCGCCTCCTCCTCCTCCTTCTGCCACCCCACCAGCACCAGCACCACGGCGTGGAAGGAAGAGTACAAGGAAGACAAGAGAGTGATGACCTTGATTCAGTCTGGTCTGAGAGAAGATGGAGCCTCTCGTAGGACCAGAGCCTGGGGACCTAGATGGCATCTGCTGCAGTTCCGGATGTTTTGGACTTCAGGACCAGATTGCACTCCCTTATTATTTAGATAGGTACTCCTCAGGCCCCCAATTTTCTAAGCTTGAAAAATGATGGTTGCCGTGGGTGTCCAAGGCTTTGCAAATTCCCCAAGTTTCACCATGGCTGCGTTCCTCTTTGGTTTGTTGCTGAGACCTAAATAAATGTTTTTTGGATTTGAAATAATCATTGACTATTGTGTTTTACTTTTCTACAATGACAGTTTTTCTTTGAGTAGGCAGGTACATTTCACTAATCCTAAAGTAGAATTAACAAGGGGCACCAACAACCAACAAACTCCTAGTAAATTTAAGCAACAAATACAAATGTTAATAATGTGGTTTGGCTAAGTTGAGACACACAACCCCCCTCCAAAAAACAAAAAAAAAATCTCCTTCAAACATGTATTCCCAAAAAAAAAAAAAAAGACAAATCATGCTAAAAATATAACAAAGATTCTTTTACGATCTGAGTAAAAATAAACATGTAGTGTATAAATCCTGAAAAGTAATAAAGAACTAAGTTTGTGAGAAGTGCGGGTGAATAGGAGCAGCTAAAACATGTCATTCTTGTTGCATTGTAAAGAAAAAGAGAATGCGCTGCATTAAAGACATTTTAACATTGCAGCGTGACGAATGTGCTGTGTCGATTAGGAAAGGTAGTTTTACCTGACCGAGCGCTTCCGTCACAGAATTTCTTCTGAGCATGCGTAGCACTTTGTCCGTCGGACAACCGTACACACGATCGGATTTGGTGTGATCGGACCGTGTTGTCGGCAAATCTATCCAGCAGGAGATAGGACTTTGTCCGTCGGACAATCCGACGTACACTGTCCGATGGTGCATACACACGGTCTGATTTTTCAACAACATTGTCCGATCGGACAGAATCCATGAAAAAATCCGACCGTGTGTATGGGGCTTATGACATGATCGCGCATCCTACATTTCAATGACAACTCACAGTGCCCTCCTTGAGATCATCCCAACCATGAAAAATTATATAAAATACGCCCACGAATAAATTATTTTTCCAAGCGATTTGCTGAAATGTATGTCCCAGAGCAAAACATTTGTGTGGATGAATCCCTTGTCCACTTCACTGGCTGGCTGCAATTCAAACAATATATTCCCAGGAAGAGGGCCGGGTACAGGTTGAAACGAAACAAACTTTGCGAAAGAGCTACAGGATATGTGTACGCCTTCCGTGTGTATGAAGGCAAAAGCTCACAGATCCAGCCCCCTAAGTGCCCAACATACAGTATGTAAAGTAGTGCTACAATGTAAAGTAGTGAGTGTACAGCTTGTATAACAGTGTAAATTTGCTCTCCCCTCAAAATAACTCAACACACAGCCATTAATGTCTAAACCGCTGGCAACAAAAGTGAGTACGCCCCAAAGTGAAAATGTCCAAATTGAGCTCAAAGTGTCAATATTTTGTGTGGCCACCAATATTTTCCAGCACTGCCTTAACCCTCTTGGGTAGGGATGAGCCGAACACCCCCCGGTTCGGTTCGCACCAGAACGCGTGAACGTTAGAACCCTATTAAATACAATGGACGCGAACGTGCTAATTATAGCCGTTATATAACGGCTAATATGCATGTTATTGTCCTAAACAGGGTTTGGGGACCCGGGTCATGCCCCAGGGGACATGTATCAATGCAAAAAGAAGTTTTAAAAACTGAAGTTTTTTCTGGAGCAGTCATTTTAATGATGCAAAAAGTGAAAAAAAAAGGTGAAATATTCCTTTAACCACTTCAATACCGTGGACTGTCATATGACGTCCACAAGGTTGATCTCCCATCCTGGGTGGACGTCATATGACGTCCTCCCATTCCCGGCTGCCTAGGGGGCGTGCGCTCGGGATCCGGTGCACGTGCCCGGCGGCCGCGATGTCCGCCGGGCACCCGCGATTGCCCGGGAACACAGCAGGACCGTGGATCTGTGTGTGTAAACACACAGATCCACGTCCTGTCAGTGGAGAGGAGACTGGTGGTGTGTTCCCAGTACGGAACACCGATCGGTCTCCTCCCCTTGCGAGTCCCCTCCCCCCACAGTTAGAATCACTACCATAGGGAACATATTAACCCCTGCAGTGCCCCCTAGTGTTAACCCCTTCCCTGCCAGTCACATTTACACAGTAATCAGTGCAATTTTATGGCAACGATCGCTGTGTAAATGTGAATGGTCCCAAAAATGTGTCAAAAGTGTCCGAAGTGTCCGCCGCAATGTCGAAGTCACAAAAAAAATCGCAGATCGCCGCCATTACTAGTAAAAAAAAAAGGAATAAATCTATCCCCTATTTTGTAGGCGCTATAACTTTTGCGCAAACCAATAAATATACGCTTATTGCGATTTTTTTACCAAAAATATGTAGAAGAATACATATCGGCCTAAACTGAGTAAAAAATTCTTTTTTAAAAAAAAAAATTTATATTTATTATAGCAAAAAGTAAAAAATATTTTTTTTTTCAAAATTGTCGCTCTTCTTTTGTTTATAGCACAAAAAATTAAAACCGCAGAGGTGATCAAATACCACCAAAAGAAAGGACGTCAATTTTGTTTGGGTGCAACGTTGCACGACCGCGCAATTGTCAGTTAAAGCGACGCAGTGCCGAATCGCAAAAAGTGCTCTAATAAGGAAGGGGGTAAAATCCTCCCGGGCTGAAGCGGTTAAATATTGTACCTGGGGGGTGTCTAAAGTATGCCTGTGAAGTGGCATGTGTTTCCCGTGTTTAGAACTGTCCCTGCACAAAATGACATTTGTAAAGGAAAAAAAGCCATTTAAAACTGCTTGCGGTTTTAATGTAATGTCTTGTCCTGGGAATATGGATGAAAAACTTTGAGAAAAATGGCATGGCTACCCCATCACCCCCCCTACCCCAGCCCATTACCAGCCCCTTTGGGTCTTGTATAGATATTAAGGGGAACCCCGCAACCAAAATAAAACCCTATACCTAAAACCCTATATACTCTGAACAGCAGTTTAAAGGGGGCGCAAAGAAGACAGGGACTGTAGGTTTGTTCTTAAGTAGAATCTGTTTGTAATTTGGAACAGGTAAATTTTTAAGTGTAGCTCCAGCCCGAAAATCTATTTTTAAGCTTTTTGGAGAACATAGGGAAGGGTTATCACCCCTGTAACATTTGTTTTGCTGTCTGTGCACCTGTTCAGAACATTTCACCTCACTTTCCGTCCCAATGACAAATGTTTTTGGAAAAGTGGGGTTTTTATGGAAACAAGGATTTGTGATAAAGCATCAGTAGAGAGGAGACACCTTTTTCCCATATTAACTCTTACAGGAGAGAATTTCCCTTCCTAAGGGTAGATTTCCTCTCACTTCTTGTCTCTTTCCGTTTGCAAGTAGGAGTCGTTTGTAAGTTGGATGTTTGAAAGTAGGGGCCTGCCTTATATACTCTGCAGAAATTTGCCCCATAGATGTTGGTGTTGCCACAACACTGTAAGCCCTCACAGTTACTCTTGGTGGGCGCTGGAACGCCCTGCTGTGAACTATTATATCAGGAATTGTAATTACATGCCATTGTTGAACAGTGCTAAGAAAAAATTGGGCCTTTGGTGGTGGTGCTGGTGCTACAACACTGTAAGCCCTCACAGTTACTCATGGTGGGCGCATGAATGGGCCCTGCTGTGAATTATTAGATCAATAATTGTAATTGCATGCCCCTGTTGAACAGGGGCAGAAAAATTGGGCCTTTGGTGGTGTTGCCACAACACTGTAAGCCCTCACAGTTACTCTTGGTGGGTGCAGGAATGGGCCCTGCTGTGAATTATTAAATCAAGAATTGTAATTACACGCCCCTGTTAAACAGGGGCTGAAAAATTTGGCCTTAGGACAGTCACTCAGCATCAGCATAGGCAGTCTTGAAGGGATGTGACATTTCAAAATAAATTATTCTGTTACATCAGCTTCAGGTGCCTGGTAGCTGGTGGTGATCCAAGACTGATTCATCTTTATGAAGGTCAGTCGATCAACCGAGTCGGTGGACAGGCGCACCCTGTGATCGGTGACAAAGCCTCCAGCAGCACTGAATGTGCGTTCTGAAAGAACACTGGATGCAGGACAGGCCGGTAGCTCAATTGCATACTGTGCAAACTGGCCAGTGATCCATCCTCAAGACCCAGTAAGCCAGAGGATTTTCGGTGGGAAAGGTGTCCAAGTCTGACCTTGCGCCTAGGTATTCCTGCACCATGTATATCAGACGTTGGCGATGGTTGCTGGAACCGATCATACCTTGGGGCTGCGGACTAAAAAACTGTCTGAACGCATCGGTCAGACGGCCACCTTCTCCAACGCTCCTTCTGCTACTGACTGAAGCCTCAGCAACTCGTTGTCCAGGAAAAGGAGTTTGTAACCTCCCAGTCTCTGGGAACGCGTTGCACAGACTTTTCTGCAAGGCCTCCCGGAGATGTCTCATCCTCTGCTCCCTCTGCGATGGCAAGATAAGGTCCGCATCCTTACCCTTGTACCATGGATCAAGGAGAGTGGCCAGCCAGTAATGTTCCCTCTCCTTGATCCGAAGAATACGAGGATCCTTCCACAGGCTTTGTGGGATCAGGGAGGCCATGCAGCGTAGATTAGCTGAGGCATTTGGTCCGGAGTCCTCTGGGTCACTAAGGACGACATGATCCGCAGCCACCTCCTCCCAGCCACGTACAATTCCACCGGTTTCTTGGGACTGTAAATCATCCCTAAAAAACTGCTGCTGCTGATGCGGAGTGCCAGGCTCCACCTCCATGCTGACACAATCCTCCTCATCCTCTTCCTGTGTGATGGGTGGGACGGAAGGAACACTGTCTGGATAAAGGGGGCCTTGAGAGGCAAGGAAGTCCTCCTCTTCCTGCCTCTGTTTTGCCTCAAGTGCCCTGTCCATTATTCCACGCAGTGTATGCTCCAACAGGTGGACAAGAGGTACAGTGTCACTGATGCATGCACTGTTAATGCTCACCATCCTCGTTGTCTCCTCAAATGGTGACAGGATATTGCATGCATCCCTGATCATGCTCCACTGGCGTGGTGAAAAAAATCCGAGCTCCCCTGACCCTGTCCTGGTGCCGTATTCGCACAGGTACTCATTGATGGCCCTCTGCTGCGTGTGCAGTCGCTGCAGCATAGCCAAAGTTGAGTTCCACCTGGTGGGCATGTCACATATAAGGCGGTTCTTGGGCAGGTTCAACTCCTTTTGCAGCTCAGCCAGCCGAGCACTGGCATTATATGATTGGCGTAAATGCACACAGACTTTCCTGGCCTGCCTCAGGACATCCTTTAAGCCTGGGTACCTGCCCAAGAACCGCTGCACCACCAGGTTAAGGACGTGAGCCACACATGAGGTCAGTTGTCCCTGTCGCAGGGCGGAGAGAAGGTTGGTGCCATTGTCGCAAACCACCATTCCTGGCTTAAGCTGGCGTGGCGTCAACCACCTCTCGGCCTGCCCCTGCAGAGCTGACAGAACCTCTGCCCCAGTGTGGCTCCTGTCCCCCAAACACACCAGCGTAAGCACGGCATGGCATCTTTTTGCCTGCGTACTTACGTAGCCCCTTGAACGCCTACGGCGCACCGCTGGTTCAGAGGACAAAGCACAGGAAGAGGCCATGGAGGAAGAAGAAGAGGAGGGGATGGAGGAGAGAGGTGTGCCACAACCAGTAGTGCATCCTTCCCAGCTGCCAAAAGAGTGACCCAATGGGCCGTGAAAGATAGGTAATGTCCCTGTCCATGCCTGCTGGACCATGAATCAGCAGTAATATGCACCTTACCGCTGACCGCCCTGTCCAGCGAGGCGTGGACATTGCCTTCCAGATACGGGTAGAGAGCCAGAATCGCCTTCCGTGAGAAAAAGTGGCGTTTGGGAACCTGCCACTGAGGAACCGTACATTGCACAAACTCACGGAATGGGGCCGAGTCTACCAACTGAAAAGTCAGCAGTTGAAGTGCTAGCAATTTAGCCAAGCTAGCATTCAACCGCTGGGCATGTGGATGGCTGGGAGTGAACTTCTTTCGACGGTCCAGCAGCTGGGGCAGGGAAATTTGCCTGGTACAATCGGACGTCGGTGTACTGCTAGCAGAGTGCCCGCAAGTACTTGGCTGTGACACACCTATTCTACACCTTCATTCCTCTCAGTGCAGCTTTCAGAGAGGACTGAAGGTATAGTGGGGTTGGAGATCCCAGATGATGAGGAGCAAGGAGAGGTACGTTTTGTTCTTTGGTGTGTGTCTTTAAGGTACGCTTGCCAACGAGCTGCATGGCAGGTCAACATATGTCTGGTCAAGCATGTGGTGCCCAAGCGGCTGATGTTTTGGCCACTCGAGATACGCTTGAGACATATGTTGCAAATAGCAGCGGTGCGATCTGCTGCACTCGTCTCAAAAAAGGCCCACACCAAAGAAATTTTGGAATAATGCGCAGAGGCAGCGCCCTGCACAGGCGGAGGTCTGCGGTGTGATTCAGTCGGTGTGCTGCCCTTAAGCTGGTTCCCAGAGGGCATCCTGCCTCATTGGAGATGTGCCTCCTCCTCCTCCTCTCTCCTATCAGGCATGGAGTCAGTGACCTCATCATCCCCTCTCTCTTCACCACTGGAGCAAACCTGGCAGTATGCTGCAGCTGGTGGAACATCTTTGCCAGATTGCTGTCCTTGAGCATCCCCTCATTCTGCGCTCACGCTAGTGCCTTCCTCTAGCTGGGTATCATAATCAAAGCCTTAAAAACGCTGGGAATCCTCTTGGAGCATGTACCAAACACGGTGTTCAAACAGTTTGGGGGACTCCTCAGGAGGACATGGTGGGTCTAGGGAAGGAGTGACTGATGACATTGAGACGAGGGAAGAGGACGCGTTGGCAGCTGCTTTGCCAGTACCCTGAGCCTGGGTGAGAGAGGATGAGAAGGATGAGGAGGGCTTGGTCATCCACTCTACCAAGTCTTCGGCATGATGCAGCTCAACACGTCCGTGTCCCATGGCCATGTGCTGATGACGATGCACCGTGTCCACGACCAGCACTGTTGCCTCTAGACACAGAGCCTACTTGCCCTCTTTTATTGGCTCGTGACTGTCTGCCTCTCCTTGTTTGCCTTCCAGACATACTAATGGCCTGCAGGGAGATGGGAAAACCAGCAATAAGGGGTAACTTCAGGTGTATGCTGTGCAGTAGGCACACTACACCCACTGAATATTAGGCAGATGCCTGTGTTGCAAAATGAACTACATAACACCAGAAATGAGGGGGTAGATTCAGGTGTATGCTGTGCAGGAGGCACACTACACTCACTGAATATTAGGCAGATGCCTGTGTTGCACAAATGAACTACACAACACCAGCAATGAGGGGGTAGATTCAGGTGTATGCTGTGCAGGAGGCACACTACACTCACTGAATATTAGGCAGATGCCTGTGTTGCACAAATGAACTACACAACCCCAGCAATGAGGGGGTAGATTCAGGTGTATGCTGTGCAGGAGTCACACTACACCCACTGTAACAGCGCTAGATTAAAAAGCACAGCTGACACTGACACTGTCCCTGCCTATTCTGCTCTCTCCCTGAACACTACACCCACTGTAAAGCCCCATACACACGCGCGGATTATCCAAGGACCAGGTCCGTCGGATCCTGTCCGTCGTACTTTGTCCGATGTTGGTTTTGCATACACACGGTCGGACAAAGTTGTCGGAAAATCCGATCATTCTGAACGTGGTGACGTTTGTTGCGTACGACGGGACTACGTAGAGGCTAGTAGCCAATAGCTTTGGTCTTGAAATGTGATCTGAGCATGCGTGGCACTTTGTCCGTCAGGAATTCGATACACACGATCGGATTTGGTGTGATCGGACTTTGTTGTCGAAAAATCTATCCAGCAGGAGATAGGACTTTGTCCATCGGACAATCCGACGTACACTGTCCGATGGTGCCTACACACGGTCGGTTTTTTCAACAACATTGTCCGATAGGACAGAATCCATGGGAAAATCCTACCGTGTGTATGGGGCTTTACAGCGCTATCTTAAGTAGAAAAGCACAGCTGACACTGTCCCTGCCTATCCTTCTCTCTATGAACGCCGCAACACACTACACAAGGCCGCCGCTCTGGTGGCCTTATATAGTGTGGGGCGTGTACATATATATATATATATATATATATATATATATATATATATATCCACTGCATACAGTTTAGCTATATCTCACTGCAGGCCATTCCTGGTGTACTCTTTCTAATATACTTCTGTCAGGCAGGTGATTCTTAGCTGCAGTGTATTTAATATATATATACAGATAGTCTTGTGTATATATATATATATATATATATATATCTCCACTGCATACAGTTTAGCTATATTTCACTGCAGGCCATTCCTGGTGTACACTTTATAATATACTTCAGGCAGTGTACACAGTACTGTGCACCCCTAGTGTAGTTGCTACTACTTTTCTGGTGGTGTACACAGTACACAATACATACAGTGCACCCATAGTTGCTATTAGACTTCTGGTGGTGTACACAATACGTGCACCCATAGTGCAGCTGCTACAAATTTTCTGGTGGAGTACACAATACAGTGTAGTGTGGTGTTGCAAAACAAAATCCCCATCATGTCCGGAAGGCCACCAAGGAGAGGCAGATGCTCACAGGCCACTAAAAGTGGGCAAGCAAGCTCTGTGTCTACAGTCCACAGTGCTGGTCATGGGCATGGTGCATCTTCTAGCCGTGGGGCACACTTCTCCTTTTTTTCTGCTGCTGGGACGGGGGCAGAAAAATTGGGCCTTTGGTAGTGGTGGTGTCACAACACTGTAACCCCTCACAGATACTCTTGTTGGGTGCAGGAATGGGCCCTGCTGTGAAATATTAGATTAGAATTGTAATTACATGCCCCTGTTACAGGTTCAGGAAAAACATAGACAATACAAAAGTGTAGAGATAGTTTCTTTGCCAAGACATTCAAATGACAAGTGCATATAGTAATTCTAGAGCTCTATAATAAAAGTAATTCTAGAGCTTGTGTTGATTGGTTCAATGTTCTAACTTCATCTATAAAAGTGATGAGCGGGTAACGCCCGGGGGTAAATTTATAGTAAACTAGATGAAGTAGTTGAACTGAAAGCGATACCAAAATCCCAATAAATTATGAAAAAATAGAAAAGGGGGAAAGAAAGAGGCCACAAGCCTCAGGGATTTTTTGTTAGTGGTATCTGGGTTGGCAAGGTACACATAGGCAATAATGATGTATATAAAAATTTGAATTTTATTTTCCCATAAGGATAGAAAACAGCAAAGGACACAGGTAATACATCCATACTTTACAGAAATATATATATATATATATATGACGAAATTTGTGTAGCGCTTCGCCATACTCGACATGTTTCACTCTATGGAGTTTCTTCAGGAGATTCATAGGTTTAGCTCAAAGGTATGCTGAAATAACAGAGTTGCATGAGAATGCATCCTTTTCAAAATTACACAGACAGAGTGTGCATGTTTATACAGCTTATATAACTTGACTCAAATATATACATCTAGTAAACTGAGCATTTTGTACATAGTTAAATGAACCAAACCTTGTCACAAATGCAATTTTTGTCGTTACATATACGCATCAAAACAGATCACTTTACCAAACAAACGTATTTACAAACCAAAATTTCTGGTCAACTGTCAATCAGTTGGTATAGTATATATTATGTTATGTAAATGCACAGCCTTTTATATAGGAAAAACTAAATGTCCATTCTTTTACCGCATAAGGGATCATGTAACCCTTGTCCGTGGAAAGAAGATGGAAACCCCAATTAGTTGCCACATGGGCCTTTTTCATGCCCATGATGATCAAAAAATTCATTTTTTTCGCACTTGAGCATGTACCTCCGGGGGAAAGGGGGGGGCAACTATGATCGCACCTTCAGCGTGAGGCTCGCTGGATCTTTGATTTAAAAGCTACCACCTTCCCAGGGTTAAATGATGCCCTAAGCTACAAATCATTTCTCTAAATATATGCATTTCTAAATCTTTACAGGAATCTCACTTCCCCTATTTTCTTTCCTTTTTGTCCCCTTCCCTCTATTGTGTCATTTCTTTGCCTAACCATTAAAATGGACTTATTAAATGTGTCATTTTATATATGTATTTTTACTTATTGTTAAAAATTCTTTTTTGTCAAAAAGCAGATTGGAAAATGAATGGCTGGGCCGACCTGCCATATGTAATAACTTGGTATTTCTATTTTTGTTCATTTCTAGCACTCTAATGCTCAACACCCATATTTTTGAGATGCTCCCTACAGGATGCCTACTCTGCATACATAGTCGCTTGCACGGGCGCCCTGGGGTTGTTGATGAGTTGCAATGACACAGATCCCTCTCGCTGCTCCCTTCAACCTCCCCATATTTATGGCCCGCCCAGTTCTGTTTGTCCTCGGCTCATTGACCGGGCCCCCTCCCCCTCATGGGGTATGCTCTGGCAGTGGTTTATGGCCGCTGCCATGCCTTTTCCCCATGTAGGTTAGATGCCCCATCCTCTGTTATTCCGAGGTGTGGGCAAATAGGACCTCTCAAGATGGCCACCGCCGCGCCGCTACACAGCGGCGCGCCATCTGACGTCATGCATCGGCGACATGGTTCGCCGCCGACGCATGCGCACCACGCACCCCCGGACACTTAGCGCTGGACATAGCCGCTTTAGCGCCCGCGACCCGGCGGTGATGTCAGACGCCGCCGGATCAGAGAGCCGCTATTTAAGGCAGCTCCCCCTGTCACTAACTCCCTGTCAGGAGCCATTGCACACGAGGAAGTGAAGCGGTTTATTTGCCTTTCCTCTTGAGCTGAACCCGCTACCACTATCTATCGTCTAAAGGGGTAAGATACCTTTATCTGTATACTTCACTACCATTTACAAAGTCCATTGGTGACTGATCTCTTTATATGTACTAAATGGCTGGATATTAACAGAGCACGTTTATCTTGTTCATTTCAGATAAATTGAAACACCTTAAACAATTTTTGGACTTGGTGCAGCTCATATCTGCACCACATTCTGAACATGTTAACTTCAAGTTCAGTAACCTATAGCGTACTCTTAAAGTAATCTCAGGTATATTCCTTTACCAGCATTTCTTTGCTATATTTTAACCATTCATTCATGAGCCACACAATTAAAACTGTCCCTTTAATGGCCTTATCTATTTAAACTTTTTTAGTGTGTCTCTCTGCAAGCGACTTGTTGCTCTCTGTGGCATCCTGGGAGTGAATCATCTCTTACCTAGAAATCAGTTTTTATACAAGAAATCAACATTATTATATGCAGCTTTCTTTCAGACCCATCCAAGTATATGTGGTAAGTCCTGCCCAATCCCACTTTTCATGCCCCCATCTGCTTTCCATGCCCCTTGTTCATGAAACATTGTGTAAATTTAACTATGTACAAAATGCTCAGTTCACTAGATGTATATATTTGAGTCAAGTTATATACACTGTATAAACATGCACACTCTGTCTGTGTAATTTTGAAAAGGATGCATTCTCATGCAACTCTGTTATTTCAGCATACCTTTGAGCTAAACCTATGAATCTCCTGAAGAAACTCCATAGAGTGAAACATGTTGAGTATGGCGAAGCTCTACACAAATTTCGTCTGATATAACATATATTTCTGTAAAGTATGGATGTATTACCTGTGTCCTTTGCTGTTTTCTATCCTTATGGGAAAATAAAATTCTAATTTTTATATACATCATTATTGCCTATGTGTACCTTGCCAACCCAGATACCACTAACAAAAAATCCCTGAGGCTTGTGGCCTCTTTCTTTCCCCCTTTTCTATTTTTTCATAATTTATTGGGATTTTGGTATCGCTTTCAGTTCAGCTACTTCATCTAGTTTACTATACATTGGTTTAAGGAGGCAAAGGTGTACCGACAGGGTGGATAAAGATGTAGGTCATGTGTAGGGCAGCTTATTCATTTCAATGGGCTGCTCTATGCGCTACAAATGCCGAAGAAAGTCCCAAACCCTTTTTCAAAATCACACGGTGCCAAGACACATATCAGCAGATGCATGAGGGTGTCATTAAAAATGAATGGCACTGCTGTGTATCTGCTAAAGGGCAACACGTTTCTGTGGTGTTTGGAAAGTGATTTTGTATGCATTCTCGACACACAAATGTGAACGCAGGCTAAATGTCTCAGTTACATTGGTGGTCAGTGTAAATCTTCTCATAACATTGGTGCTTGGTGTAGAATCTTTTCATTCACACTAGTAGCCAATGTGAATGTCCCCCTTACATTGGTGGTCAGTGTTACTCCCTCCTTACATTGGTGGTTACTGTGAATGCTTCTATTACATTGGTGGTCAGTGTAAACCCCTATAACATTAGTGGTCAGTGTAAACACATATTACATTCGTGGCCAGTGTTGAAATTCCTCTTTGTATTGGTAGTCGGTAAAAAAAATCAGCATTGCCATTGATCACACCCTCCCCTTCCCCCAGCGCTGCCACTGATCCCAGGAGTGCTAGGATCCCTAGGAGTTTTCTGTCTATTAATGGGTTCCCTCACCTCCCCAGTTCATGGTGTGTAGGCAGTGAGGAGATGATGTGCTGTAGCCTCTAGCAACCAATCAGTAAGCAGTATTGATGTACAGTAATCTCCAGCAACAGGCAGAAATCATGTGCTGTAACCTCTAGCAACTAATCATTGAGCCGTAATGTGTGCTGTAACCTCTAGTGAGCGGTAATGATACACTGTAACCTCTGGCAACCAATCACAATCGCTGCCTGATCTGATTCAGTAAATGGATTTTGAGTCTAGCTGTTATTTACTGTGTGTCTCAGAGCAGATGGAGAGCAAAAACTGCATGGGGGGGGCCCAAGAAATGTTTTGCCCAGTGTATAATCAATATTAAAGACGGTCCTGATCCCACTGGACACTGGACATTTTGCTTCGGGACCAGAGCAGTACCGTTCAGAGGTGACTGCTGGACAATTCCTCTTGTTCTTTGATATGGACCAGCAAGCGTGGATGGAACATATAAGATACACAAGCCTTTTTTGACCCCCCTGTAATAGGTGGTCAATACGCTCTGGTAAGAGTACATCCTTTATTATGGTGGTGGTTATTACAAGGTGGAGGAATTGAATGGACAATCGTTTGTGCACTTTTTATCAAAGTGAAGGCAATACACTGATGTCAGTTGCAAGACACATGTACTTATTGTTTTACATTTATATTTATATGTATATTTATATTTTCATTTAGCGCAACACTTTTGCTATACATTCATTATTTATGTGATCATATTTCACGTCAGTGGTGCTGCTATACACAAGTTTAATACGTTTACACAAGAGCAGTTTACTTTTGTTTTCATATACTGTATATTACCATTGAATTTTAAATGCACATTAATAACCGTAAACATATGCCAACTTCCTGATGTCACAGAGCTGAATTTAGAGTTACAAAAGCAGCATAAGACTACATGTACACTGGCCACCCCTAAACGTAACAGAGAAATGTAAATGCAGCAAAAAAGCAGTACTGCATTTTTTGGCAAGATACTGCAGCACAGAGGCGGCTCTAGGCTTTGTGAGGCCTTAGGCAAAACTTAGACATGAGGCCCCACTCATGCCCATAATGGAGAGAGGAGACTGGAACCTTGCAGAGCTGTGGGGGGTGAGGGGGGGCCGAGAGAGAGCACAGGGGTGTCAGATAGCATGGGAGTGAGGCAGCGAGCACTGGGGGGGGTAGAGAGCAGGTGGGCTGAGAGCACTGGGGGGGTGTAGAGCAGGGGGGAGCTGGAGAGCACTGGGGGAACGAGAGAGCACTGATGGGGCAGAGAGCACTGGTGTGGGGGGGCAGAGAGCACTGGGAGGGCAAAGAGAATGGGGATGGAGAGCACAGGAGCTGGGGAGCACGGTGGGTGGAGAGCACTAGGGAGAGGAGCCAGGGAGCACATGGGGGGGTGGAGAGCACGGTGCAGCGGAAAGCACTGGGGGGAGCCAGGGAGCACATGGGGGGCAGAGAGCACTGGGGGAGCTGAAGAGCACTGTGAGGGGGAGCTGGAAAGCATGGTGGGGTGGAGTGCATAGAGGGGCGGAGAGCAGTGGGGGAGGGGCTAGAGAGCACGGTGGGGTGGAGAGCATGGGGGCAGGCAGAGAGCACTGTGGGGGGACCGGAGAGCACAGTGTGGTGAAAAGCACTGGGGGAGCCAGGGAACACATGGGAGGGGCCAAAAATCACTGGGGAAGCTGAAGAGCACAGAGAGGGTGGAGGAGATCATAGGGGGTGGAGCACATGGGGGGGAACCGAGAGCATGGTTGGGTGGAGAGCACAGAGAGGGTGGAGGAGATCATGGGGGGCAGTGAACTGGAGAGCACGGTGTGGTGGAGAGCACTAGGGAGGGGAGCACATGGGGGGGTGAGGGGGCAGAGAGCACTGGGGGAGCTGGAAAGCAAGTTGAGGTGGAGAGCATGGGGGGGTGGAGAGCAGATGGGGGGCTGAGAGCATGGTGGGGTGGGGAGCAGATGGTGGGGGGGCTGAGAGCATAGTGGGGTGGGGAGCAGATGGGGGACTGAGAGCATAGTGGGGTGGGGAGCAGATGGGGGGACTGAGAGCATAGTGGGGTGGGGAGCAGATGGGGGGACTGAGAGCATAGTGGGGTGGGGAGCAGATGGGGTGACTGAGAGCATGGTGGGGTGGAGAGCAAAGTGGGGTGGGGTGGAGATCAGATGGGGGACTGAGAGCATGGTGGGGTGGGGTGGAGAGCAGATGGGGGACTGAGAGCATGGTGGGGTGGGTGGAGAGCAGATAGGGGGACTAAGAGCATGGTCGGGAGCAGATGGGGGGACTGAGAGCATGGTGGGGAGCAGATGGGGGGACTGAGAGCATGGTGGGGAGCAGATGGGGGACTGAGAGCATGGTGGGGAGCAGATGGGGGGACTGAGAGGATGGTCTGGAGCAGATGGGGGGGAACTGAGAGCATGGTAGGGAGCAGATGGGGGGACTGAGAGCATGGTGGGGAGCAGATGGGGGGACTGAGAGCATGGTGGGGAGCAGATGGGGGACTGAGAGCATGGTGGGGAGCAGATGGGGGACTGAGAGCCTGGTGGGGTAGAAAGCAGATGGGGGGACTGAGAGCATGGTGGGGTGGGTGGAGAGCAGATGGGGGGACTGAGAGCATGGTGGGGAGCAGATAGGGGGGAACGAGAGCATGGTGGGAAGCAGATGGGGGGGACTGAGAGCATGGTGGGGGCAGATGGGGGGACTGAGAGCATGGTGGGGTGGAAAGCATGGTGGGGGCAGATGGGGGACTGAGAGCATGGTGGGGTGGGTGGAGAGCAGATGGGGGGACTGAGAGCATGGTGGGGATCAGATGGGGGGACTGAGAGCATGGTCGGGAGCAGATGGGGGGACTGAGAGCATGGTGGGGAGCAGATGGGGGGGACTGAGAGCATGGTGGGGAGCAGATGGGGGGACGGACTGAGAGCATGGTGGGGAGCAGATGGGGGGACTGAGTGCATAGGGTGGGGTGGAGAGCAGATGTGGGGACTAAGAGCATGGTGGGGAGCAGATGGGGGGACTGAGTGCATAGGGTGGGGTGGAGAGCAGATGGGGGGACTGTCTGACTGAGAGCATTGTGGGGTGGAGAGCAGATGGGGGGACTGAGAGCATGGGGTGGAGAAGATCATGGGGTGGAGCAAGGGAGCACTTGGGGGGACAGAGAGCATTGGATGGGGGAGCCGAGTGTAGGGTGGAGAGCACAGAGTCGGGCCGGAGGAGATCATGAGGGGGCGGAGCCAGGGGGCAGCAAAAAAAAGCTGGATAGGAGGAGCGGCGGAGCCGCTGCATATAGAAGAATTGATCTTTCCATATTCCTCCTGCAGCTGGTGAATGCTTGTTTCAGCTCTCCCCCACAAACATTTAGCGGCTGCAGGAGGAATATGGAAAGAGCAATTCTTCTATATGCAGCGGCTCCGCCGCTCCTCCTATCCAGGAGGCTGGAGCACAGGAGGGCTGCATGGTCAGGCACTTTACCTTGTCTCCAGTCCATGCGGCATCAGAAGATCGGATCCGCTCCTTCCCCTTCACAGTCATGGGGCTGGGCTTTCTCTCCCTGGCTGGGCTGCTGAATTGGCGGTCGGTCTTCATGGGTGAGCGGCACAGACCTACGGCTACCCCCCTGTTGCAAAAAAACGCCAAAAGCTCCTTAACTCGCTTTTAGGAGCAGCAGTGTTCATGAGGCCTTAAAGTGGTTGGAAAGTTAGTGCTGACCGTTACTGGAAGCCCCTCTGTAAAAAAAAGCTATACTGTGCAGTGTCTTTTCTTTTTTACAATCATGCAGCTAAATCCTTTATTTCACCTCGCTGCTGTGCAGTCATGTGACATCCGCTCTCTTTCCCCAATCTGAGGACTACAGTGGGTAGAGGGGAGATTCCCCTCTGACATCATCAGCCAACAGGTCACGTGACCGCACAGCAGCAATGTGAAATAAGGTATTTAGCTGCATGATTTAAAAGAAAACGGACACTGCACAGTATAGCTTGTTATTACAGAGGGGCTGCCAGCAATTGTTATCACTAACATTACAGCCACATGGAATAGTGGCAGGAGGGGAGGGGATGGGGAGGGGAGGGGAGGGACAGGGAGGAGATGGCTTACAGACTAGGAACTGACAGGCAGGGATGAAGGGAGAGGGTAGAGACTGAACACAGTGGGATGACAGAGGCATGTAAACTGATCATAGTATCATGGTTCAGCAGCCATGATTACTGTGGTCAGTTCACATAGGGGGACACAGGAACAGGCAGGATCAAACTGGTATTTTACAGCATATAAAGGGATAAATAACACTGCACAAGCACTATGCTGTTTACTGTGCTTTGAAAATACAGGATCTTTTTTTTTTTTTTTTTAGGGTTACAACTACTTTAATGTAGTTAGTAAGCATTACGTTTTGAAAACTGGCTCATAATATTTCTGCTGTGCCGGAGCCCCCATACTGTGACCCACAAAGGCATATTAATCACATAATAATATGTAATATTACAGTTCAAATTACTTTCCATTTCACACCATTTCCCACCCTGACTGGCCTTATGCATGGCATACATTGTTAAAGCAAAATAGATATCTTAGTCATGCACTCAGATAAAAGCCATATTCTCCATCAGGAAATGCGTTCAACAAACAGGGAAATGACTATTCCATGATGCGTGAGCAACAGATTTATAAACATTAGTCACAATTTAGGATTCCATTGATGCAATATATATCAATGCTTGCGTTTTTTTAATCCTAAAAACAATTACTTTCTATATCTAAATCCTTTCATACAATTTTGTTGTAAAAAACATTTACAGTATTTAATAAAATAGAAGATAAACACTTAGAAACCAGAGTAGCCAATCAAATCACTTTTTTTTACTGATAAAACTGTTAAATTAACTATTGTTTGCTGTGGTTTGTAGTAGGGTTTTATCAGATCTATGCTCTGCATTGCATCCTAATAGCTAAGACTGAACATATTGTATGTCCTGCTTCTTAATTTGCAAATTTGGTCAATTGTAAACTATATTTTATTCACTGAACTAAAAGTGCCCCTGTTTGCCAATTAGAGTAGCTAAAGTGGTATAAATGCATATATTGTCACACTGAACAACTTAAAAGATTCAAAGTCTAAGACACTTTGTTTTGCAAATGTTTGCTTTGGGAAGGAAAGCTGGCATGTTCCTCCCTTTACCTGCCACTCACATTTGGTCTATCACTGTAATATTATTTAACCACTTAAGCCCCGGACCAATTTGCAGCCAAAAGACCAGGCCCCTTTTTGCGATTCGGCACTGCGTCGCTTAAACTGACAATTGCGCGGGCGTGCGACTTGGCTCCCAAACAAAATTGGCGTCCTTTTTTTCCCACAAATAGAGCTTTCTGTTGGTGGTATTTGATCACCTCTGCGGTTTTTATTTTTTGCGCTATTAACAAAAATAGAGCGACAATTTTGAAAAAAAAATGCAATATTTTTTACTTTTTGCTATAATAAATATCCCCAAAAAATATATAAAAAAACATACTTTTTAGGCCGATATGTATTCTTCTACATATTTTTGGTAAAAAAATCGCAATTATTGATTATTGATTGGTTTGCGCAAAAGTTATAGCGTTTACAAAATAGGGGATAGTTTTAAAGCATTTTTTTTTTTTTTAACTAGTAATGGCAGCAAACAGCGATTTTTATTGTGATTGCGACATTATGGCGGACACATCGTACATTTTTGACACATTTTTCGGACCATTGTCATTTATACAGCAATCAGTGCTATTTAAACTGATTCCTGTGTAAATGACACTGGCAGTGAAAGAGTTAACCACTAGGGGGCGGGGAAGGGTTAAGTGTGTGTTTTTTTTTTTAACTGTAGGGGGGCATTGCTTGGCGTCTGACGTCACTGATCGTCTTTCCCTATGACAGGGGACAGGCTCAGTAGGAAGCACGAGGAGAGGTTTGTTTACACAGACCTCTCCTCGTTCTTCAGCTCTGTGACCCGATCGTGGGACACCAGTGGCAAACGGGTCCGCTGGTCCCTCGGTCACGATCACGGAGCTCAGGACCGGGTCACGAGTGTACCGCCGGCAGCGCGCACGCGGGACCCACGGCTGGGCTCTTAAAGAGACACGCACGTGATTGTGCCCAGCCATGCCATTCTGCCGACGTATATCGGCATGAGGCGGTCCTTAAGTGGAGATGAGCACAGAGCTGCTGTGGACAAATAATCCTGAAATATTGCTATTGATAATGGAGGTGTGCTGATTTTTGAGCACTGAAGACACTTGAAGATACATACATGCAGACAGCCAAAAATTATAAGGCCAAGGATAAATCCAAGGAAAAAAACAAGCTTAACTTACTGACCAGCCCACAGACAACCAAGTAAACCTGTCTAACTGTATGCGTTAAAAGTAGGGGTTTAGTCTGCACACATTTGCAAATGCATGTGTAAGCCATAGAGCCTCGTCAATGCACCTTGGTATCTGTGGTACCTAACACTAACTTAAAAGTGTCCCCACAGTGAAGGCACATGCATTCTGATGGAAAGGTACAGGGGCACACTAAACACCCAGCATATAGCACAATGGCTGCAAAAATGTTACACCCCTCTGACACCACGAGAAAGCCACTGTGAAGTCCTCGTACGTCAAGGGGGGGGTCAACCGGCTACGTCACCATGTGGCCCCGTCCTCAGTTATAAAAGAATCTGCGCAGAAGCATCATAAGGCAGGTGCCTCCCCAGGCAGATCTTTTTTAGTTTATTTTTCGGTCCATCGGCGGAGCCATAGAAGAAGATGAATGGACTTCGTGGGACATTTTTTGTCCCAAGTTGTGTCTTTTTTTTTTTTTTTCAACATTTTGACACTTTTTGTCAAATGGTACCGGTACAATTTACCCATTACCATTTCAAACAGGGGGGTCTGGGGGTCCCCTTGTTAAAGGGGGCTTCCAGATTTTGATAAACCCCCCGCCCGCAGACCCCCACAACCAGCGGGGAATGGTTATGGGGATGAGGACCTTGTCTCCATCAACATGGGGACAAGGTGCTTTGGGGGGGCTACCCCAAAGCACCCTCCCCAGGTTGAGGGAATGTGGCCTGGTATGGTTCAGGAGGGGGGCGCTCTCTCATCCCCCCTCTTTTCCTGCACTCTGCCAGGTAGCGTGCTCGCATAATGGTATGGTCTGGTAGGGATTTTGAGGGGGACCCATAAGCCATTTTAAAAAAAATTGGTGCAGGGTTCCCCTTAACCATTTCCCGACCGGCGCACACACATATACGTCGGTAGAATGGCACAGACAGGCAAATGGGCGTACAGGTACGTCCCTTTAAATTTGCCGCCGTGCAATCGCATGCGCACTGGCGTGCGCCAGTCGGGACCTCCGTGAGTTTGATCGCCGCGGGGATACCTGCGATCATCTCACGGGGAGGAGGAACGGGGAGATGCTAAAGTAAACAAGCATCTCCACCCGTTCTGCCTAGCAACAGTGTCACTGATCTCTGCTCCCTGTGATTGGAGCAGAGATCAGTGATGTGTACAACACAGCCCCCCCCCCACAGTTAGCAACAAGCCCCTAGGACACACTTAACCCCTACACTGCCACCTAGTGGTTAACCCCTTTACTGCCAGTGTCATTTACACAGGAATCAGTGCATTTGTATAGCACTGATTGCTGTATAATTGACAATGTTCCCAAAAATGTGTCAAAAATGTCCGATGTGTCCGCCATAATGTCGCAGTCACGATAAAAATCGCTAATCGCCGCCATTACTAGTAAAAAAATAATTATTAATAAAAATGCCATAAAACTATCCCCTATTTTGTAAATGCTATAACTTTTGCGCAACCAATCAATAATCGCTTATTGTGATTTTTTTTACCAAAAATATGTAGAAGAATACGTATCGGCCTAAACTAAGTAAAAAAAAATGTTTTATACATTTTTGGGGGATATTTAGTATAGCAAAAAGTAAAAAATGATGCGTTTTTTTTCAAAATTGTCGCTCTTTTTTTGTTTATAGCGCAAAAAAAAAAAACCCGCAGGGGTGATCAAATACCACCAAAAAATCTCTATTTGTGGGAAAAAAAGGACGTCAATTTTGTTTGGGAGCCACGTTGCGTGACCGCGCAATTGGCAGTTAAAGCGACGCAGTGCCGAATTGCAAAAAGTAGTCTGGTCTTTGGCCAGCAAAATGGTCCGGTCTTAAAGTGGTTAATATCCATACCAGATCTGAAGGGCCTGGTATGGAATTTGGGGGGACCCCCACCCAATTAATTTTTTACATTTTGGTTTCGGGATTCCCCTTAATATTCATAACAGACCCAAAGAGCCTGGTAATGGACTGGGGGTGATCCCATGCCGTTTTTTTCAATGACTTTTATCTGTATTGCTGGGACCCAAGAATTCATTATAGCCGCGAGTAGTTTTAAATTACCTTTTTCCTTTAGAAATGTCATTTTGTGCAGGGACTGTTTTAAACACGGGGAAAATGCGCCACTTATGCGCCTCTACAGGCATACTATAGACACCCCCCAGGTACGGAATTTAAAGTAATATTTCACTTTTATTGTGTCACATTAAGCATTATTAAAATCACTGCTCCAGAAAAAACTGACGTTTTTAAAACTTTTTTTTGCATTGATACATGTCCCCTGGGTAGGGTCAGATTAACATAGGGGCTATTGGAGCTGCAGCTCTAGGCCCCTTACCTTAAGATAGACCCATTTAAAAAAAAAAAAATCACAAAAAAAACGATTGACTTCGAGGGTTGTGGCTTGGCGACCAGGGGCCATATAGAGCCCAAATATAGGGGGTATGTAGCTGAAGGTCTCCTATCATCTATGGTTCTGTAGATACGAGGATCCTTGCGCAGCCTGTCAGAAGCTAAATACGGAGCGGCCAATTTAAATACAAGCTGGCACACTCTATTTGCAGCAGACTGAGAGGATGAGCTCACAGTGCCTCTTCTAAGTTCTTGTCATAGGCATTAAGCTCAATGAACAGCTTGGAGCCTGCAGAGTTTGACAGACAGGCAGGCAGCACCGCCTGTCAAACTCGCTCGCAGTAGCAGCATAGTCCAACAATGTAAAACTGCCATTCAGCAATGTAAAAAAAAAAAATGAGGCAGCAGTAGCACCTCATAAACGCCTGTCAGCTGCTGCTATACCACTCGTTGAAAAGCAATACACTACAGATCACTTTTCAAAGAGCAGTAAGTACTACTGCAAAAGTGAAAGAAACTTGAAATACATCATCCATTTCATACTCACCACCAACCAGGTCACTCCTATACATAGTGCCCACTGTCATACCCTCCAAACTTCTCTCCTGTACATAGTGCCCACTGTCATACACTCCACACTCCTCTCCTGTACATACTGCTTACTTTCATACCCTCCACACTCCTCTCCTGTACATACTGCCTATGGTCATATCCTCCACACTCATCTCCTGTACATACTGCCCACTGTCATACCCTCCACACTCCTCTCCTGTACATACTGCCCACTGTCATACCATCCACACCCCTCTCCTGTGCATACTGCTCACTGTCAAACCCTCCACATTCCTCTTCTGTACATACTGCCCACTGTGATACCCTCCACACTCCTCTCCATACTGCCAACTGTCATACCCTCTACTCTCCTCTCCTGTACATACTGCCAACTATCTTTCTCTCCACACTCCTCTCCTGTACATACCACCCTCATAATACCTTCCACACTCCTCTCCTGTACATACTGCCCCTATCATACCCTCCACACTCCTCTCCTGTACATAGTGCCCACTGTTATACCCTCCACATTCCTCTCCCTCACCTGCACATACTTCCCACTTTTATACCATCCATACTCCTCCCCTATGCCTCTTACACACAAAAACAGTTCTTTAAAATGATATTGAATATCCTCAATGTTACCAGCTCTAGAATGGGCAAATTTTTGTTCCATCTTCATCCTGTCTTCCTTCCGGGTTCTGTGCCTTTTGTCACTTGCCTTGGCCGGACTGTGTTGCCGTCACTTCCATGCATGCTCATTCGCATCCTCTCTCTCTAATCCCCCCTCTATCTCTCATCCTCCCTCCCTTACCCCTCACCCCTCTCTCATCCCCTTTCTCTCTCTCTCATCCACCCTCTCTCTATTTAATTTAATTTGTTATAACAAAAATTGTTTGCATTTTTAATTATTATTTTTTTAATTTATTTTTTTAATAAAAAGCCCCACCATAATCCTCAGCACCAGGCCCATGATGTTCTTAATCCGACCCTGCAACATGGGCCCAGGTCCCCAAACACTGTTTTATGACAATACCATGCATATAAGCCTTTACATTTATATAGATTGTTTCTTAACCACTTAAGCCCCGGACCAATTGTTAGCCTAAGGACCAGAGGTCTTTTTACAATTTCGCACATGCAATGTTGTACCCAAACGAAATTCGCATCCTTTTTTTTTTTCACAAATAGAGCTTTCTTTTGATGGTATTTGATTGCCTCTGCGATTTTTATTTGTTGCAATATAAATGGAAAAAGACCGAAAATTTTGAAAAAAAATAAAAAATATTTTCTACTTTTTGTTATAAGAAAAATCGAATAAACTCAATTTTAGTCATACATTTAGGCCAAAATGTATTCAGCCACATGTCTTTAGTAAAAAAAAATGTCAATAAGCGTATATTTATTGGATTGCGCAAAAGTTATAGCGTCTACAAACTAGAGTACATTTTCTGGAATTTACACAGCTTTTAATTTATGACTGCCTATCTCATTTCTTGAGGTGCAAAAATGGCAGGGCAGTACAACCCCCGCCCAAATTACCCCATTTTGGAAAGTAGACACCCCAAGCTATTTGCTGAGAGGCATGTTAAGCCCATTGAATATTTTTTTTTTTTTGTCCCAAGTGATTGAATAATGACAAAAAAAAAATCTTTACAAAAAGTTGTCACTAAATGATATATTGCTCACACATGCCATGGTTATATGTGAAATTGCACCCCAAAATACATTTTGCTGATTCTCCTGAGTACGGAGATACCACATGTGTGGGACTTTTTGGGAGCCTAGCCGCGTACAGTATCCCGAAAACCAATCACCGCCTTCAGGATTTCTAAGAGTGCAAATTTTTGATTTCACTCCTCACTACCTATCACAGTGTCGAAGGCCATAAAATGCCAAAATAGCACAAAACCCCCCCAAATGACCCAATTTTGGAAAGTAGACACCCCAAGCTATTTGCTCACAGGCATGTTGAGTCCATGGAATATTTTATATTTTGCCACAAGTTGCGGGAATATTACAAACTTTTTTTTTTTGCACAAAGTTGTCACTAAATGATATATTGCTCACACATGCCATGATTATATGTGGAATTGCCGCCAAAATACATTTAGCTGCTTCTCCCGAGTACGGGGATACCACATGTGTGGGACTTTTTGGGAGCCTAGCCGCGTACGGGGCCCCGAAAACCAATCCCCATCTTCAGGATTTCTAAGGCGCAAATTTTTGATTTCACTCCTCACTACCTATCACAGTTTCGAAGGCCATAAAATGCCAAGATAGCACAAAACTCCCCCAAATGACCCAATTTTAGAAAGTAGACACCCTAAGCTATTTGCTGAAAGTCATGGTGAGTATTTTACACCCTTAGAAAGCCTGAAGGCGGTGCTTGGTTTTTGGGGTCCCGTAAAAAATGTAGGCTCCCAAAAAGTCTCACACATGTGGTATCCCCATACTCAGGAGAAGCAACAGAATGTATTTTGGGGTGTAATTCCACATATGCCCATGGCATGTTTGAGCAATATATCATTTAGTGACAACTTTGTGCAAAATAAATATATATATATATTTTTCCCGCAACTTGTGTCAAAATATAAAATATTCCATGGACTCGACATGCCTCTCAGCAAATAGCTTGAGGTGTCTACTTTCCAAAATGGGTCATTTGGGGGGGGGTTTGAACTGTCCTGGCATTTTATGCACAACATTTAGAAGCTTATGTCACACATCACCCACTCTTTTAACCACTTGCAGACAAAGCCCTTTCTGACACTTTTTGTTTACATGAAAACATTTATTTTTTTGCAAGAAAATTACGTTGACCCCCAAACACTATATATTTTTTTAAAGCAAAGGCCCTACAGATTAAAATTTTGGGTGTTGCATTTTTTTTCCACACAGTATTTGGGCAGCGATTTTTCAAAAGCATTTATTGGGGAAAAAACACCCCTTTTTTTAATTTTAATGCACTAAAACACACTATATTGCGCACATTTTTGATGAAATAAAAAAGGTGATCTTAGGCCGAGTACATGGATACCAAACACGACATGCTTTAAAATTGCGCACAAACATGCAGTGGCGACAAACTACATCCATTTTTAACAGTCTTTAAAAGCTTTTACAGGTTACCACATTAGATTTACAGAGGAAGTCTACTGCTAAAATGACTGCTCTCGATCTGACCTCCGTGGTGATACTTCACATGCATGGTATAATTGCTGTTTACATATGATGCCAGAACGTCGCTTGCGTTCGCCTTTGCGCAAGAGCAGGGGGGGGACAGAGGTGCTTTTTTTATTTTTTATTTTGCTGTTTTATTTTATTTTTAAACTGTTCCTTCCATTTTTCTTTTTTATAATTTTTATTGTTATCTCAGGGAATGTAAATCTCCCCTATGGTAGCAATAGGTAGTGACAGGTACTCTTTTTTAGAAAAAATTGGGGTCTATTAGACCCTAGATCTTTCCTCAAAGCATCTTACCACACCAAGATCGGTGTGATAAAATTCTTTCCCAATTTCCCAATAGTGCTGTTTATATCTGGGAAGGGGGACATTCCCTCCCACTGCTTGTAAAAGCAGTCTAGAGGCTAATTAGCCACTAGGATTGCTTTTACATGAAAGCCGATCACTGGCTGAAAAGAATGTTACCAAGATGATACCTAAACCTGCAGCCATCATTCTGGTATAAAAAAATTATGGGGAAAAGGGAAAGGGAAAAATAGCAAAGATGGCCACCATTTGCCGGTCGATTAATTTAATGGATCGGCAACCGATCTTAAACCACATTGGTTATTGTCACCATAGCCGTAGACAAAAGTGGAAAAGGGGAGGGGGGCTGAGTCCGATAGAGCCGGGCTCATATAGAGGCTACTTGTGGTGACAAAGAAATAGATCGAATCACTCAAGTTTAAATAAATTTGAATTTATTAATAAAGTTAGTATATCTCTCTTTAAAAAGGAAAAAGAAAATCCATGTTGATAGATATCTTATCCCTATTAGCAAAGACAAACTGGACAAGACAACCATAAAACAACATATAACGCACCACAATGACCAGACAGTTTGGGTAGTCGATTGGAACCAATAAATTTGAAAGTATTAATTAATCATTTGTGGAGAATCAAAGTCTCATGGTCAATCACTAATTGGTTCTTCAATGGACTAGAGCTAGTGCGGGGGGATGGCTATTAACAAAAGGTGTTGAATAATAGGTAATTTGATCTCATCACAACCTATATGTTAGTACTGTTTAAATAGCAGAACAAAAAAATGTCTCAAAAGTGTTCATCAATAATTGTTGGGACTTCAAAAGATTATTTGGTATGTCCATTTAATCACTTAATGAGTGACAGAGAAGTATGGTAAGTTCAATCTGATTAGGAAAAAGACAAACCCAGCCGCAATGTCGGCAAAATCTTGCAATCAAGGAGAAAAACTTCCCAGAGTCGCTTATTCCTAAAAATCCAACTTTCGGGTTTAATGAACCAACACAAAGTCCGTTTTTGATAAGGTCAATCAGTCAATAACCATCTGCTTCAATCAACATTATGGCAGTACCATCCTTTAACAAGTAAGCGTTTGGGGTTTGCAGTGATAAATACGTTACCGCTCTGAGCCGATCCGGTGCTCCTTACGAGCGGATTCCTCTTTGCCAATAACAGGTACCATGTATTGGCCCCGAGGCCATTCGTGGATATCGGCCGATGGAAGGAAAAGTGGTGGCAGATTAGCTGGTAAGTATATCACTGCTTCGCAGTAAATGGATGGAAGCCGCTTATGGTTATTCCTGGGGCTGTCCTAGTTTGAGTCGAGCGCCGCTCGTAGCCCATCCCATACTCCGTACAGGGGTTCCGCACTGGGTAGTGAACGTCTGTTGTCGGTCACATGGTGCTGTGACATCGACGCGTTTCGCTGGATGCGTAATAGCGTAGCTTCTTCCCGGATGTTTCTGCAGGGCCGTTGGAAGTCCCTTTTTATTTGCGATTAGCAATTATCAGCAGATGCTGAATCATACAGGGAAAAGTCTTGATTGGTGCAGTTCGTCCTCTACAGCAGCCCTACTTAATTTTGGCAGGGCTGTTTGATCAAGCAAATACCAACTTTAAAACATTTTAATAAGTAAGTGATGTTATTCAATAGTATTTGGATGATGGGCCTGGGACTCGACAACATATAATACACTAAACAAGACATACCAATTAATGGTAGACAAACTTTATATACACACAGAAACATTCAGAGACGAGACAAAGGAGGAGAGCACATCACATCGTGTGTAGATAGTATGAGTGGCATAAGTGTAAATGCTACTAGTCACTTTGTTTTATGGTTGTCTTGTCTTGTCCAGTTTGTCTTTGCTAATAGGGATAAAATATCTATCAACATGGATTTTCTTTTTCCTTTTTTAAAGAGAGATATACTAACTTTATTAATAAATTCAAATTGATTTAAACTTGAGTGATTCGATCTATTTCTTTGTCACCGCAACTAGCCTCTATATGAGCCTGGCTCTATTGGACTCAGCCCCCCTCCCCTTTTCCATCATTCTGGTATAACCATTCAAAGTCCAGCAACATACCAGTGCATTGCTAGTCCTTGTTGGACATATATTGTAATCTTTTTTTCATGCAGCCTATTGGCTGAACAAAAAAAAGAGATTGATCGGTGGCTATGCCCACCATTAGAATACCTCCCTTCATCCACCCACTTCTAATGATGGGCATACATGCACCATTTATATATGCCGAAGCATGGGGGCATCCTCCTGCAAAAAAGTTATGCCGCGTACACACGGTCTGACTTTTCCACGGGCAAGCCTCTGTCGAAATTTCAACCGCATGTACACGCCATTAGGAGCAAATCCCTCCCCCACCCCTGCTGCCCCCATGCTGAAATCACCTCCTACAGCACTGGAGTCACGGCTTTATGTATCGTGGGAGCAAACGCTGCTGCTGTCAAGATAAATAAATCCACGCTGCAGCGGAATGGCGCACCTGAAAACAAAAAAAAATGGTTAACAATAAAACACAGTAAACAGTAAAGTATCAAAAAATAACATACCTGGAAAGCAAGCCTGATAAAACATAATAAAACATTGCAGAATAGAATAGAGTAAAAAAGAGCAACAATAGAGAGATAATAGAGAGAGAGAGAGAACAATAAAAGGACAACTATTTTAGTTTTTTTTATTTTATATTTTTTTAGTGGTTTTTTTTGTAGTTTTTCTTTTTTTTTACACTTTTTTTCTGTAACTGTAATTGTAACAACTGTAACAGTTTGGGTCTCTCAAAATGCGATGGCATCTTGGGAGACCCAGCTTGAACTGCACTTATGGGACTCGCCACGTCACCAAGTGTTACTGCAGTACTGGATGTACGTCCAGGGTGTACTAGGCCGCTGGTGCTTGCCAGTTCACAAGAAGGGATAGCGGCGCTAGTACTTCTCTGCTCCATACGAGGGACCTGCGGTTCTTGCACCTCAACAACAGCAGAAGATCGGGATCGGGTATGCCTGACCTTAGCAGGGACCTCACTTTCGTCATCAGAGCTATCTGTCATGGAGCCGATGTCGTGTACAGGATCGTATTCTGAGCCTAAATCTGACAGATGAGCGACATCCTCTTCGCTATCTGTCATGCTCAGAAACGTGTAGGCATCTTCACTAGTGTACCTTCGATTTGCCATTTTTGGCTCTAAATTTACTGGTACAACTAGTGAGATTCACAGGTAAAAAAGCACCTAGGCTGTCAGCAACTGTATAAAACGCTACCAAAAAAAACTGTTAGCGATCGCAGGGATCAGGCCTGACTCTGCAAACACTGCAGTTATGTGTGTTGTGTTTTGAAAGTGACAGTGGTCGATCGATACTGCATGTGGGTGGGCGGGCAAAACGCAGGTGCTAGCAGGTATCTGGGCTGATCCCGCTAACAATGCGTTTTTTGGAACCCTAAACTACTGGGGACGCTAGAATAGATCTGATCAGATCAGATATTGATCTGTTCAGATACTATACCACTAAAGGAGGTGTATGCTTTGCGCGTGGGTGTTAACGGTACTGTCACTAACCTGATGCTGCCTGGGGCGACGCAGACCCTATCTGACCCTATAACCTAATTGATATCACCCGCCAGGGGATCAGGGGGTTAAACCTTTATTGGGTAATATATGGGGGTACCTGACGCTATATGAAAACCTGGCGGGGAACCTAAATAACTAACTGGCTAACCAGCGTCACCAGTGACAATTATACAGTGATCGCTGGTGAAAGAGTTAACACCTTTATTATGTTGTATATGGGGGTACCTGACCTATAAAAACCTGGCGGTGAACCTAAACAAATAACTGGCTACCTAGCGGCACCAGCGACACTAATGCAGCGATCAGAAAAACGATTGCTTAGTGACACTGGCAAAAGGTGGTGAAAGGGTTGCCTGGGGGGCCATCAAGGGGTTAAACCTTTATTAGGGGGGTAGGGGGCTACCCTGGACCTAAAGGGGCCTAAAGCTAACTGCCCTGACACTTTTTACAGTCACAAATGACACTAAATGCAGGGATCAGTAAATAAATGACAACTGCAATCAGTGACACTGTGACTGGGGGGGGGGGGGGGGGGGGGGGGGCAAGGGGTGATCTGGGGGTGACTGGGGGGTGAAAAGTGTGCCTATGTGTACAGTCAGTGTACTGTTGGTGCACTTACTTGATGTCTTCTCTCCTTGGCTTTCTGGTCAAAAAGACTGACACGAGGAGGGTGACATCACTTCCTCCTGCCTGTGTTTACAGTTCACAGGCAGGGGAAGCTTCTCATTCGCCAGGAGCGATCGCAAGGGGGGTGGCCAGAAATCAATGGCCGCCCCCTCATCACGGATCCAATCGGACCCCCCACCCGCTGGAAGGCAGGCACGTACAGGTACATTGATGTGCCTGACCCTGCCATTGTCCCAACGTAAATGTACAGGAGGCGGTCCTTAAGTGGTTAATCATTTTCTATGGACTTTTATATTTAGTTCACATGCTGCCATCTAGTAATGATTTTGGTAATGCACTTGTTTTCTCAAGTTTATTTTCCCTTATGTTATGACATACTTCCTTTGTATGTATTGCTCCACCCTTCTTCCTGTTATTGTACTTCCTGTGTCATGGATGCAGCAACAGGCCACATGTAGCAGGGTACATGTATTCTGCATTGTAAGCTACAGACAATATCATCTTTTGACCGCATAAATACTACAACCTATTCATCTGTTTGTATCCTGTCACCTGCTGTAACCTGATGTTCAGAATAAAAGCACTCTTGGATGGAATCAGTATTTGGTGGGGATCTGATGAGGATTGTCCTCAGTGATTATATCTTATACGGGCCAGGCATAGAATTCTCACAAGGGATAAATCGCTTCACAACAATCAGAGTCAGAATAGTCAAAAGATGTATAGAATTCCCACAGCCTGCTCTGTATATGTGTGCGCCTGATCCTGCAATCAAGCTCAGTGCCATCCACCATCTTGTGAAGCACATGGTCGCACGAGTTTACTGCACCTCATGTGAATGTTAAAAACTGTTTCTCTACATTGAACTGTGTTACCCCACCTGTCTAAGCTGCTGTTCATCTTCTTAAAGAGACAGTACCATTTCTTGAAAAAACTTGAAAAATGTCTAGACAAGACTCTGAGCACCCTTTTGTGGCTGAACCAACGCAGATTTATCATGCCTCTGAACCCGCAGATGTACAGGGAGCAGATTCTGCAGATATTGCTGTGAGTGTAAGACCCAAACGTACAATAAAACCTACACAGAAACTCAGAGAAAACGATGAAACCACTAGAGATGAGTTCTCCAGCAATCTGTCAGACATATTGGACAGAACTTCACACTGCATGTCAGTTTTGTCACACTTTAATGATCAACCAGCTAAACTAAGAGACCCTATAGATCGCTTATCTGCCGCGTACAAACACTACCAGAGGCTGTTTGCAAAGTACACATCTTTCTTGCAGGACTGTAATATAGAGGACTCTTCAGCAGAACTGACCAGGGCTGATGCACTTAACCAACAAAGGGATCTCTTAGTGCAAAATGCCCAGCGTAAGGCAGAACTCCACATTGCTCAACTGCAGGAGACCAGATCCACATCAACCAAGCACACTACACGTTCTTCTAGATCCGCTTGCTCCAGAAGTTCAACATTAAGCGATAACATAATAAACACCCGTGCTGATGCGGAATCGAAAAAAGTGCACAGCTCCTTTGCCAGAAGGGAAGCAGAACTAGAAACACAAAAGGCAACACAAAAGGCAAATATGGAATCTCAAGAAGCAGAAATAGAGGCAAAGATGAAAGCTCAAGAAGCAGAGGCAGATTCCCAATTACATTCCTAATTAAAGATTCTGCAAATGGAAAGGGAGGAAGCAGCTGCCCTGGCAAGGCTGAGAGTCCTCAAACAAGCGATGGGAGAAAGTGCTAACTCAGACTGGTCCACTGCAAGACCCAGTTAAACGCATCAGTGAATATGTACTAAATAGAGATGAGCCGAACACCCCCGGGTTCGGTTCGCACCATAACCTGCGAACGGACCGAAAGTTTGCGCGAACATTCGAACCCTATTAATTACAATGGACGCGAACGTTCAAAATAAAAAGTGCTAATTTTAAAGGCTAATATGCATGTTATTGTCATAAAAAGTGTTTGGGGACCTGGGTCCTGCCCCAGGGGACATGTATCAATACAAAAGATTTTTTTAAAAACAGACGTTTTTTCAGGAGCAGTGATTTTAATAATGCTTAATGTGAAACAATAAAAGTGTAATATTCCTTTAAATTTCGTACCTGGGGGGTGTGTATAGTATGCCTGTGAAGGGGCGCATGTTTCCCATGCTTAGAACTGTCCCTGCACAAAGTGTCATTTTTGCAGGAAAAAAAGCTATTTAAAATCACTCGCGGCTAATGAATTGCCGGGTCCCGTAACACAGAGAACAGTCATTCATTGAAAGTCATTTATTAAAAAAAAGTCATTGATAAAAAAAAAAGCGTGGGGTTTCCCCCAAATTCAATTACCAGGCCCTTCAGGTCTGGGATGGATTTTAAGGGGAACCCCGGCCAAAAAAAAAAAAATGGCGTGGGGTCCCCCTCAAAATCCATACCAGACCCTTATCCGAGCACGCAAACTGGCAGGCCGCAGGAAAAGAGGGGGGACGAGAGCGCCCCCCCTCCCTCCTGAACAGTACCAGGCCACATGCCCTCAACATTGGGAGGGTGCTTTGGGGGTCTGTGACCCCTCAAAGCACCATGTCCCCATGTTGATGGGGACAAGGGCCTCATCCCCACAACCCTGGCCATTGGTTGTGGGGTTCTGCAGGCGGGGGGCTTATCGGAATCTGGAAGCCCCCTTTAACAAGGGGACCCCCAGATTCCCCCCCTGTGTGAAATGGTAAGGGTTGTACCCCTACCATTTCACCAAAATGGCCGGGGTTCCCCTTAAAATCCATCCAAGACCTGAAGGTTCTGGTATGGATATTTAGGGGGACCCTACGTCATTTTTTTTTAAATTTGAAGCGGGGTTCCCCTTAATATCTATAGCAGACCTGAAGGGCCTGGTAACTGAATTTGGGGGAAACCCCACGCTTTTTTTTTTTTTTTTTTTTTTATCAATGACTTTTTTTTTATCAATGACTTTCAATGAATTACTGTTCTCTGTGTTACGGGAGCCAGCAATTCATTAGCAGCAGATGGCTGCCTTAGATGACACAACAGGCCAGAAGGGTAAAGGTGGTTTTATGTGATACTGCAGTGCTATACTAACAGCACGCACACACTACACTAATCCCCAGAATCACAGCAGATAATGTCAGCACTCAGCAGAATGAAACACAGCAGATAATGTCAGCACTGCAGAATGAATCACAGCAGATAATGTCACTGACACCGTCACTAACGCCGGAACACACTACATGAGGCCGCCGGCCTTATATAGTGTGGGGCATGTACTAAACCCCCTGAGCTATAATTGGCCACAGGCATCCTGCCTGTGGCCAATTATTGCTCTCCTCGCCGCTGGCTCTATGATTGGCCAAGCATGCGGGGTCACAGTGCATGCTTGGCCAATCATCAGCCAGCAATGCACTGCGACTGGCGCAGTGCATTGTGGGCCGTTCGCATCACACGAATTTGATGCGAACGGCCCACATAGTTCTGGGCTCGACGAGCGGTCGAACGGCCGATGTTCGATTCGAACATGGGCCCATCCCTAGTACTAAAGCATAATGTTTGCAATGATACAGAGTTATCTTCTGTACATCTTACTAACAACACTGTTCTGACTCTCTACACAGAGACCTCTCAGCTCCAAATGCCTGAGCCTCTGCAAGTCTACAACACAAGTGCATCTATGCAGCAAACCGCATCACCTCTTGCTGACAACAAGGTGACTTAAAGTGACAAGCCACAGCTCAAGCCACAGCCAGCGCAAGCCTTAGGGACTACACCACAGTTAAACGCTCTTACAACATCATTTCATCCCGGTAAACCTCACCCTACTTCACCAGAGAACTTTCACACCCGAGGGGTTCCACAAGTTACTTTGGCACCGAAGAGTGAGAGATCAGACTTGAATGACTGTCAGATATATGGTATGCCGTGAGCTCATTAACACTACCCTCTCAAGGTTTGACGACTGTCCGGAGAGCTACAAGGCCTGGAGATCAACCTTCAAAGCTGCCATTGCTGATCTCAACCTTACTACCAAGGAGGAACATGATTTGCTCATAAAGTGGCTGGGGCCAGAATCTGCAGTGTTAAAAGACAGCGCATGTTGACCACCCAGATGCAGGTCTTGTTGCTGCATGGTCAAGACTTGAGCAAGCCTATGGTAGCTCTGAAGCCATAGAAAGTGCAAAACTTCCCAAAAATAGGGAATAAAGACTATAGCAAGCTCCAAGATCTGAGTGATATTCTCGTGGAGCTGGAGTTGGCAAAGACAGACCCACGTCTACCTGGACTAAGCTTCCTGGACACTGCTCATGGTGTCAATCCAGTGGTGTCTAAACTGCCATACGGCCTGCAAGATAAATGGGCATAACAAGGCTCAAGGTACAAAAGAAACTATAACGTACCTTTTCCTCCATTCTCATATTTTTGCAGGTTCATCAGTGATCAAGCCTGGATGAGAAACGATGCCAGCTTCAGCTTCATTGAACCCAACTTGCCTGCTTCATCATCATCATCTTCATCAAGGTATGATAACATAGCAGCTAAACGTAGAGACTTTAATAGAGCAATATCTGTTAAAAGGACAGACATCTCACTACCCGTATCCTCTCCTGCTCACCAGAGCGATTCGGGTGACAGAGATAAAGACCCTAATCGTCAGTGCCCTATTCACAAGTGGCCTCACACCCTAAAGAAATGTTGTGGGTTTAGGGCAAAGACGCTACAAGAGCGCAGGGAGATTCTTCAGAAACTTGGAATATGCTATAGGTGCTGTGCTTGTTATGGACATTTTGCTAAAGACTGTAAAGTTGTCATGCAGTGCACAGAATGCAGTAGCGAAAGACATGTTAAAACGACGCATCCGGGCCCATCCTCAGTCAATTCACAGCAGCCTCCTACCTCCAGCCCTGTCTCAAGTCATGGCGGGGAGCAACAAGGTCATGCTCCAGCTACAGCTAACGTTTCTTCTTCATGCACAGAAGACTGTGGAGAAGGCTTAGATCACAAATGCTAAGATATGCCTAGCCAAGATATACCCAAGGGGTCAACCTGAGGAAGCTATTAGGATGCATGTCATAATAGATGAACAGAGCAACAGATCCCTGGTTAAGCCTACATTTTTTGAGATATTTGGTATAGAGGGACATGTATCACCGTATACTCTCAGAACCTGTTCTGGTCATGAAGAGACCTTCGGCAGAAGGGCGGATGGGTTCATGGTCTCTCATATCAATAAGGGAGAGGGCATACCCCTACCAACATTAGTTGAGTGTGACCAGATGCCAGACGAAAGGGAAGAAATTCCTACTCCAGAGGCTGCATATCACCATCCTCGCTTGAGGCACCTTGTTAATGAAATTCCTGCAATAAATATGAATGCTGAAATCTTGATCTTGCTAGGAGGAGACATTCTCAGAGTACACAAAGTACGCAAGCAGTGCAATGGACCTAATGATGCCCCTTACGCACAAAAACTCACTCTAGGCTGGGTAATCTTGGGCAACGTATGCTTGGATCAAATGCGTACGTCATCCGAGATCCACTTCTTCAAAACGTACATGTTAGGAAACGGAACTTCAAACAGTGCTCTTGCCATTATGAAGTAAAAGAGAAGCCTCTTGACATCATCCAAGTACCTGATGTCACTCCTAACTTTTGTGATGATAACCTAGGTACCACAGTGTTTTGTACTACAAGCGATGACAACAAAATGAAAGCTTTTCAACCCGCCGATCATGCCACAGGGTTTTAAGACTTGAATCTGGGAATGGACATACCACCTGTACAGAGAAGTCTGGGCCTACGGTGGGACTTATTAAAAGACACCTTCGGTTTTCAAGTCAGCTCTGCAGACAAACCACTTACTAAACGTGGTGTTCTGTCAGTGGTGAACAGCCTATACGATCCAGTGGGATTCATAGCTTCCATCACCATACAAGGTAAATCCTTACTTAGACAGTTCTCAGAGACTATTAGGCCCCTTTCACACTGGGGCGGGAGCCGCGGTGACGGTAAAGCAGCGCTATATTTAGCGCTGCTTTACCGTCGCTTTAGCCGCGGTATTCGGCCGCTCGCGGTGCGGTTTTACCCCCCGCAAGCGGCCGAAAAAAGGGTTAAAATCCCCCGCAGAGCGCCGCTGTAGCGGCGCTTTGCGGTGGTATTGCCGCGGTATTACCGCGGTGTCCCATTCAAATCAATGGGAAGGAGCGGTATAGGAGCGGTGCATACACCGCTCCTATACCGCTCCAAAGATGCTGCTAGCAGGACCTTTTTTACCGTCCTGCCAGCGCACCGCTCCAGTGTGAAAGCCCGCCGGCTTTCACATTGCAGTGAATGGGGCCGGTTTTTTCAGGCGGTGTACAGGCGCCATTTTTAGCGCTGTACCGCCTGAAAACTGCCCCAGTGTGAAAGGGGCCTTAAAGATTGGGATGCTCCAATACCAATAGACCAGCTTTCAAAGTGGGAGTTCTGGAAACAATCTCTACATGCCTTAGATGGAATCTGTATACCACGCTGCTACACTTCTGCCTCCTTTGCCACAAGTCAGAGGAAAGAGCTTCACATCTTCTCAGATGCATCTACTGAGGCCATAGCAGCTGTCGCTTACCTCAAGGTAAGAGATTCTTCTAATCAAGCCCACATAGGGTTTCTGTTTGGGAAAGCTAAGTTAGCACCTAAGCCTGAACACACGATTCCCAGACTTGAACTTTGTGGGACTGTGCTAGCTGTAGAAATAGCATATTTCATACTGCGTGAGCTAGACATTCAGGTAGATGACGTCAGATTGTACACAGACAGCAAAGTTGTTCTGGGCTACATGTACAACCAGACTAAACGTTTCTATGTCTATGTCAGCATCCGTGTAAAGAGAATCAGGAAATCATCTACACCTGAACAATGACATTATGTTCCATCTGAAATTAACCCTGCAGATCATGCCACCAGGCCAGTGTCTGCAAGTGTCTTTGCAAATTCTTCTTGGTTAACAGGTCCTGAATTCCTGCTGGATCATCCAGAAGAAACCACAGCTGATGTCTTCAGTCTTCTAGAACCTGACAAGGATCCAGAGATTTGTCCTGAAGTTAAAACTCTTGTCACCAGAACTGAACAAAGACTCGTCCTGGGATGTCAACGCTTTGAACGTTTCTCCAAGTGGAGAAGGCTTGTACGCACCATCGCAAGGTTAGTTCATATTGCAGATTACTTCCACACAAAACCCACAGATGCTCACTGTCAAGGTTGGCACGTGTGTCAAAAGCGTCTTTCTGCAAAAGACATTGCTGAAGCTGAACTGATCATAATACGCAGTGTACAACAGAATGTCTTTGGCTCAGAAATTAAATGTATCTGTGACAAGAGGGACATTGCAAAAAACAGTCCAATTGCCAACCTGAATCCATTCATTGACAATGATGGTATGTTGAGGGTTGGTGGACGTTTAAACAAGGCTGAGTCGAGTGAGCAAGAACAGAATCCATTCACCATCACATCACCACTTTTTTTTTTTTTTTTTTTTATGTCATAATGTAGAGAATACGATTTCCTTTCATTTGAGCCTAGTCTTGCCACACAGATTTACTCGAGGCCTCAGCAATCCTCTTTTATTGTTTAGTTAGAGAAATCTTGACAAAGTCTTGAAAACGTTGTCAAAAAGCCCCCTTGCTGTGAGTGACAGGTGATTTACATATCATGCACTAGCCTGAGACAGGCACATACTGTGTAAAAAGTTCACAATTCACATCCCCCTCCCCTCCCCCCCAGCACTCCCAGCTTTACTGTGTTTTGACTGGATGTCTCTCATCATGGATGCAGTGAACAGTTAGCAGACTATAGACAGACAAGTGATTTAGGGGTCTTGTATGTAGTCAGAGGGCAGAGTAGAACTGGGCAGAGTAGAACTTCCAGTGATCTGATTATAACCTGTCTCAGGCTAGTGCATGAGATATGTAAATAACCTGTCACTCACAGCAAGGGGGCGTTTTTGACAAAGTTTTCAAGACTTTGTCAAGATTTCTCTAACTGAACAATAAAAGAGGATTGCTCAGGCCTCGAGTAAATCTGTGTGGCAAGACTGAGCTCAAATGAAAGGAAATCGTATTCTCTACATTATGACATCAAAAAAAAAATTTGGGTTTACATCCACTTTAAGCACCAAGGTAGACACTTTGCAGAGGGTGCCATAAGAGGTGCAGGCCTTAGGATTATATGTGCAATAAGACAGATCACAGCTACACTGCACAGCTGTGTTCAGTGCCGCAAACTGAGAAGGAAACACCAGCAACAGCAAATGTCAGATTTACCAGCTGACATGTTAACTACTGACCCACCTTTCACTCATGTTGGTCTGGATGTTTATGGGCCATGGATGGTAACAGCCCGCAGAACTCAAGGTGGCCAAGCAAATAGCAAACGATGGGCAGTGCTGTTCACTTGCATGAGTGTGCGTGCAGTACACATTGAAGTGATAGAATCTATGGATGCCTCAAGTTTCATCAATGCTCTAAGATGATTCCTAGCCATCAGAGGACCAGTCAAGACACTAAGATCTGACTGTGGAACTAATTTTGTTGGAGCCTGTTGAGAGTTACAGCTCAACTCTAGGCCAATCCAAGACTTTTTAGCTTAAAGCGGTGTTTCATCTGTAAAAAATATTTTTTTAAAAGTCAGCAGCTAAAAAAAAAAGTAGCTGCTGACTTTTAATAGGTACACTTACCTTTTCCAGGGCGCCTGCGATGTCGGCCGCCAAGGCCGTCATGTCCCTCTGCGTTCCGGTCCCAGTGCCGCCATCCTCACTAAGGGAAAAAGGCAGTGGAGCCTTGTGGCTTCACTGCCCGTTTCCTACTGCGCATGCGCAAGTTGCGCGGTGCTTTGTGAATGGGACGCGCTGTGTTAGGGAACACAGAGTTCCCAGAACACAGCGCGCCCCATTACACAGTAGACAATGCGGAGGAGGCGAGAAGACCGAAGATCACCGCGGAGAAGCAAGGAGGCAGATTAGGAAGACTGCCTAGCAACAGGGATTTCTGGTAAGGTAAAAAAAAAATGTTTTTTTTTAAGAATATTAATGCTCTTTTTTTTTTTAGGGTGGCCCTCCACTTTAAAAAGGCTGTGCATGGGGGCGTGTCCAGGATGGCAATGGGAGCAGACGTGTTCGTCTGAGCTCCCTAAAGACCGGGTATTAAATCTGTCTTTTCTACAGGGTGCAGGCTCTAAATACTGCACCACTAATCTCCGCTGACGGGATTAGAGAGAGTAATCGCCCAGCCAAGATCCCGGGAATAGGCGGCGGGCCTCGCGGACTAGGCCGAAGCCGTGGACTTCAATGGCTTTGAAATTGCAGAGCTCAATTCTTTTAAGATCCGTGGGTGGATGCCATCTGGTCCAGGTGCTTTATCCACCTTTATTCTGTCTAAATATTTCTGGACCATATCACTTTTGAGCCATTGTGGATCATTCGGGGGTGTGTAAATACCACCCCCATTATGGACATGAGCTCCCCCATGCTCCTTTGTATACACAAAGAAAGTATTTAATAAATTAGCCATCTCTTTGTCCCCTGTCACCCACTCTAGATTATTTTGTAAAGGGCCTACATGCTCAGACCTGACCTTTTTACTATTAATATATTTGAAGAATTTTTTGGGGTTTGTCCTACTATCCTTTTGCAATCTGTCGTTCGTTTTGAATTTTTGCATCCTTGATTTCCTTTTTACATATTCCGGTAAATTCTTTGTAACATTTAAACAACACTAGTGTTCCTTCACTTTTATATTTTTTAAAAGCTCTTTTCTTATTGTTCATAGCTTTTTTAACTTTGACCGTGAGCCACATAGGTTTTATTTTAAGCCTTTTAAACTTATTGCCCATGGGAATATACTTTGCAGTGAGGTCCCAGGCAGTCTTTTTGAAGAAATCCCATTTCTGTTCTGTGCTTATTGATGCCAATATTCCCTCCCAGTCCAAGTCTTGGAGAGCAGCCCTCATCCTTGGAAAATTTGCTCTCTTGAAGTTGAGCGTTTTTATCTTTCCTGTATGTATTTCTTGCTTACAGCTAACATCAAATGAAATCATGTTATGATCACTGTTACCCAGGTGTTCCTTTTCTGAACATTAGTAATAAGCTCTGCATGGTTTGAGATTACCAGATCCAGCAGAGCATCATTCCTAGTTGGGGCCTCAATAAACTGGACCATAAAATTGTCCTGTAATAGGTTTATACATTTTTGCCCTTTAACTGTCCCAGCAGTGCCATTACTCAAGTCAATTTCTGGGTAGTTAAAATCCCCCATTATTATCACCGTCCCAGCCCTTGCAGCCCTTTCCATCTGTGCAAGGAGCTGAGTCTCCACCTCCTCGTGAACATTGGGTGGTCTATAACAAACCCCAATGATTAACTTAGAACTACGCACATCTATATGCAGTTCCACCCATAATGCTTCAGACTCATCACACTCTCCATCAACCAGGTCCTCTTTCACGCTTGCTTTGAGATCACTTCTCACATAGAGACAGACCCCTCCACCTTTCCTATTTACTCTGTCTCTCCGAAAGAGTGCATAGCCAGGAATATTAATAGCCCAGTCATGTGAAGATTGAAGCCAAATTTCAGCAATACCAATTACATCATAGCTCTCCTCATGCACCAGAGCTTCCAACTCACCTATTTTGCTTGGCAGATTTCTGGCATTGGTGAACAAACACTTTAATGCATTACTACATTTTGCTCTGGTGTTTTTCATATCATTTTTTAGTAGTACAGATGGCACTATAGTTTACAATGGCAGTTTGCAACATGGGAAATTTCCTGTCACCTGCCATAACCCTCCCCCCATCTATTCCCATTCCACCCTCCATTAATGTCAGACCCTTAGCTAACCTGTCTGCCCGATGTAATTCTAGTTCACCCTCCCCCCTCAATCCTAGTTTAAATACTCCTCCAGCCTTCCCATAAACCTCTTCCCCAGCACAGCAGACCCCCTTCCATTCAAGTGCAAACCGTCATTAGCATATAGGTTGCACCCCAATGAAAAGTCAGCCGAGTGCTCTAGAAACCCAAATCCCTCTTCTCTACACCAGGTCTTTAGCCATGCATTCAGCTCTCTAATCGCCCCCTGCCTTTCCTGTGTTGCACATGGCACAGGCAATATTTCAGAGAATATCACCTTGGAGGTCCTTCCCTTCAACTTGCAGCCTAGTTCTTTAAATTGATTCTTAAGGAGCCTCCACCTTCCATGTATACTGTCATTGGTTCCAACGTGGACCAAGACAGCTGGGTCATGCCCAGCCCCTCCCAGTAATTTATCCACCCGGTCCACCACATGCCGAACCCTAGCACCAGGGAGACAGCAAAACATTCGGTTGAGGCAATCCTGGCGACAAATTATTCTATCAGTCCTTCTGATTATAGAATCCCCTATTACCACCAACTGTCTAGGCCTACCTGCACTCCCCTCACCACCTCTACTAGATGGTCTGCTCTACCGGCTGTTATGGGTAGCAGTGACATCTAGGGCTGCCACCTCTGTGTTTGCCACCTCCACATCTTCACCCAACTTGGCAAATTTGTTTTGATGCACAAATACAGGACTGGCCACGTTTTAGCTCCCCTGAAACGTTCTCTCCTCACATCCCTCTTTGGGGCAATCCCAACTTACCACATATGAATTCAGTTCCGGACCCACAAATTTGGGCAAAGAAGGGTATAGTAAAGTTGAAACATATAGTCACGGGGGGTAAGCTGTGGACCTTCTCTGATCTTAAAAACGCCTACTCCCTCCTGGGATGGATGTTGTTCTGATATTACCAACTTCGCCATGCGTATAGAAAGCAATTCCCAGTGCAGCTCATACTGAAGTCAGACTCTGTGGAGGGACTACTTACTACCAAGACCATAGATAAACCCCTCTCCTCCCTTTACTTTCACTTATCTATAGCTCCAGTGAAGAAGCTGGAAAAAACTTTGGCAAAGTGGAAACTAGATGTCCCAGATCTGTCAGAGGATGAATGGGAAGTATGTGTATCCTCCTTTGTTACCAACATGATCTCGGCAAGAGATCGATTCCTGCAGGTCAAGTTCCTTCACAGAGCCTACTATACTCCTAAACGACTAACAATCATGAATCCTAACAATCCGGATGTGACGAATACTCCACCCCATTCTTTCATATGGTATGGTCATGCCCCCGCCTGGGAGACTACTGGTCAGAGATAGCTGATACCCTTGGTCGAACTACCTCCCTGGAGTTAGAAGTAGACCCCAAATGGATGCTGCTAAATGTTTTTGATTCCAGGATAAGGGGCAAATATACTAGATTGTTTCTGAGTTATGCTACCTTTTTTTGATACAAACGTTTTTATTGATGAGAAAGTGCAAAGACATATATAAATGAGCGTATACAATCAGTCGTGTAACATTTACAGAAGTATAATACCTTATTGCTGTTCTGCTGCATATACTGTTATACATAAAACCAACTTGGAGGTATACAATGCTCAGAACTTCAAGATGGGGAACACTAGTGCTCGGAAGAGTTATGGATTCTCATCTAAGGTTTTGCTTAGAAAACCATCTAAGTAATAAACATATATAACAGTAACTGTTGTCATGGAATAAAATTATTGTCACTACCAAGAGAACATAGTGCATTAGGGGCTAAAACTCTATTCAGACGGAGAGTGGGATAAGTGTCCGGGATATCTGCGGGAGTGCGTTGCCCAATCATTGCGGGGGTGATAGTGGGTCTGGTATAACCGGTAATTGATCCAGAAGCCAGTCCGACCATTTTTTGTCGTATATGTGCATAGTATCCATTATGGAATGGAATAGTCTTTCCATAAGTCGGATGGTTTCCATTCTGTGTAAAACTTGGGCCCAAGGGATCGACCGAGACTTCCAATTAAGGGCTATGGTCCACTGAATTGCGCAAAACAGTGTGTTGATCAGGTTACGGGTAGGAGGGGGGATCACCGGGATGGGGGCAAACAGCAGGCATATAGGTGCCGTCAGTGTGACTTTAGAGCCTGAGAAGGCCTCTGCTTTAATGGAGGCTTGGTTCCAGATGTGCTGTAGGCGAGGGCAACTCCAGAATGTGTGCAACAAAGTGCCCACTTCCTGGCAGCCCCTAAAGCAAGTCTCAGGGCTGTAGGGTAGTATTTATGGACTTTGTCCGGGGTAAGGTACCATCGGGAGTGAACTTTAAGGATAGTTTCCTTAACAGCTATAGACTTTGAACATTTATGCAAGTTTGTCAACATATCTGACCAGTCTTCTTGTGTAAAGACGGTGCCCAGGTCCGTCTCCCATTTGAGCATGGCCGTGGACTTTTCAGGAAGGTCCTGGTCAAGTATGTTCCTATAGATATATAGATAGGTACCTCTATCCCTAGATTGTGTTAGACACAGTTGTTCAAAGAAATTAGGGGAGGTGGTGACTTCATGTGTGGAGAGGGTCTGGAAAAAATGTCTGATTTGCAAATATTTAAAAAATTGGTCTCTAGGGATCTGGAATTGGGATTGTAGGTCAGCGAATGAGAGGAAGCCTTGGCGATTCGTGAGTGATTTCAGGGTGACTAATGAATGATGTATCCACCATGTGAATGTTGTGGGGGAGTGAAAGGCTAAGGGGAAGTTCCTGTCCCCTAGGAATGAAGTTTGAGGAGGGGTAGGTGATCTCAGTTTGAGCTTGGTTCGGTACAATGACCAAATCTGTAAAGATTGCCCTACCACCTTATTCAAGGAACTTACTTCACCAGGTTTCAGATTGCTTTGCCAAAAGAGGCCTGGGAGAAAGAAGGGGCGGATCGATTGTGTCTCGAACTTTAGCCAGGGAATACCACCTGAGGTAGAGTGCCATTGGGCCATCTGTGCCAGCCTGGCGGAAATGTAATAGAGCCAAATATCCGGAAGGCCTAGACCTCCCCGCGACATAGGCCTGTGGGCCATAGACTTACCGAATCGGGGCCTTCCGTTTCGCCAGATAAAAATATTGATATACTTTTGAATCATTAGTAGCGACTGTCGGGCGACATAGATGGGTAGGGCCCTAAAGAAGTATAAGAGCTTAGGTAATATGGACATCTTTATGGCTATTACCCTGCCTAATAGAGAGATATTGAAGGTGGACCATAGTTTGAGCCATTTCCTGGTCATGGTAAAGGCCTTTGTGTAATTGGCATTGTAGATTTCTTTGATGGAAGGGGCCAGGAGGATTCCTAGGTAAGATAAGGTGGGCCTTGAAAGGGAGAGGCCAAATGATCTTGTGAGTGTGTCATTGACTTGTTGTGTGATGTTTATAGAGAGGGCAGAGCATATGGATAGATTGATCCCAAGGCCAGATAATTCTTGGAATGTCTGGAGCGTGTTAAGTAGGTTGGGAAGGGAGATTAGGGGATCTGGGAGAAAAGCAAGGACATCATCCGCATAAAGGCTAATCTTGTATTCCCCCTCGACCTTTGTATAGCCCTTAATATTAGGATTGCTGATGATCGCTCTGGCGAGAGGCTCAATCGCCAGAGCAAACACCAGTGGGGAAAGGGGACACCCCTGTCTGGTGCCCCTACCTAGGGTGAAGTACTCAGAAGAGCACCCTGGTAGTTTAATCCTGGTACGGGGTTCATGGTATAGTGCCCTAAAGCCCTGTACAAATTCCCCGGAAAAGCCAAACTTATCCAGGACTTGGTCAATATACGGCCATAGGACACTATCGAAGGCCTTGTGTATGTCAAGGCCCAGGATCAGGACCCTACGGGAGGAGGCTTCTGCATCCTGAATTATGTTTGTCGCCAACCTAATGTTGTCCGTAATTTGTCTATTGGGGATGAAACCAGTTTGTTCAGGGCCTATCAGGGATGTGACTATAGGGGCAAGTCTGTTGGCTAAAATTTTACTTAGGATTTTAGTGTCATTATTCAGTACAGAAATAGGTCTATAGTTCTGAGGGAGAGTGTGGTCCTTATTCGGTTTTGGGATTAAGGTCATATTTGCGAAGAGCATCTCTGCAGGGGGCTTGTGTCCTTGAAAAGTGTGGTTCACCATTCTATTTAACTGTGGGGCTAATAAATGTACAAACTTTTTGTAGTATAGGGAGGTAAATCCATCTGGGCCAGGAGCTGTGGAGGTTTTAAACGATTTAATAACCTGGATTACTTCTTGTTCAGTGCAGGGGGCATTAAGAGTAGATAGCTGTTCCGCTGATAGTTTAGGGAGGTTCAGGGAGTCTAGCCAATTGGGGGAGACCTGCTGCTGGGGGAGTGTCAGGGGGGGCTAATAGAGATTGGTAAAATGTAGTAAATATCTGCAGAACATCTTTAGGGTGGGATACCATCTGGCCGGCCCTATTCCTGAGTTTATAAACATGCGTGGGTTGGAGGGATTGGTCCAATTTGCGTGAGAACATACTTGATGCCGAATTACCATGTAACATAAATTTCGCTTTGGACCACCGAAGGATTTTTCAGTTTTATCTGAGAGAATAGAGTCTAACTCATTTCTTTTTTGGTTAATTTGTGACAGGATATGTGGGGATTGGTCTTGGGAATGGGTATAATACAGGTTGTGTAGGTCTTGGGAGAGTGCTTTTATTTTGGACAGTTTTTGACTTTTATTTCTAACTGCTATTTCAATCAATTGGCCCCTTAGGACTGCTTTGTGGGCCATCCATAAGGAGTGAGGGGATATATCTTCTGTATTGTTAAGGTGAAAATATTCTTCTAGGTTCGTAGTTATCTGTGTAAAGATTGCTGAGTCAGACAACAATGAGTCATTCAGTCTCCATGTGGCCACTGATGGAGAGAGGCCTACATGTGACGTTTGAAATGAGACTACATGATGGTCTGACCATGGGCATACCTTTATATTTGCTTTAGCCGAGTTGGCTACTAGGATGGGGGAGGAGAGGATATAGTCTAGCCTTGCATAGCTGCCATGGGGGTTAGAATAGTGGGTGTATTCTCTCGCCCCTATATTCAGGGCTCTCCAGGTGTCTAGGAGTTGCAAGGTGGACAAGGCTTTCGTCAAGGATTTGGGGAAAGTGATGGCATAATGAGAGGACCTGCTTCTATCTAATATGGGGTGTGCAACTGAGTTAAAATCCCCGCCAATGACCAGGTGAGGAGAGATGTATCTATCCAAAATCTGTAAGAATTCAGTAAAGAACTTACTGTGGGCTGAATTAGGAGCATATATATTGGCAATGGTGATTGCCTTACCTTTAATTTGCCCTTGTAAAATTAAAAATCTGCTATTAGGGTCTTTGTAAGTGCAGGAGACCTCAAATAAAACATTATTTTTCACTAAAATTGCAACCCCTCTGACCTTGGACTCGAACGTGGTGAAAAAGTTAAGTTTATATGCCTTGTCAAAAAAGCAAGGATGAGATGTGTTAGAGAAATGGGTCTCCTGCAATAGAATAATATCAGCCCCCATTTGCTTATAGAATCTAAAGGCTTTTCTCCTTTTTGTGGGGGAGTTAAGACCCTGCACATTATGTGAGATAATGTGTAAACCCATTATGTTGGGGGGTTAGTTAGCTGATCAAGTGATTCCGAGGCAAGGTTATAGCCACCCGGAGTCCAAAGCCAGAGAGTGTCACCTCTATCCGTGGAATAAGGCACAAAATGAGTATATCTGTCAAGGCCATCACATGCACAATACAGCATCCTGCATATGTTGGCGCTTTTGGTAGCAGTGGAATAATGGTAGTATGGCATCATGACAATAAAAACAAAAAAACAAACATATAAAACCTTATAAAATGTATGGGGTCTGGAGGAATAATCCATCCAGACTACCTGAGAACCTTACTGTGGACTAACAAGTAGTCCAATGTCGCACTCGCTCCCCACGGAATCCTCTGGAGAGGATATAGGGGTTCAGGGGGGGTGGGCTCAGGGTTGAGAACACGTCCAGGTTCTCGCTGTGGTCTCTCAGACCAGGCAAAGGAGAGAGTCCGTACTGAGCAAGTGTGAATGGGGTAAACCACGAACGGGCCAATCTAGAGACTCCGTGGGATCGGAGACAATATGTGACGAGTGAAAGACCTATTGCCGACAGGGGTCACATTGGGGGGTGGAAATGTGGGGAAAAGGTGAAAAATCACAAAAACTATTATATATAAAAAAGGGGGGGGGAGTCAAATCAAGAGGGGGGGAGAAGAAAAAAAATAGACAAAAAAAAAAAACAAGGGGGGAGAAAAAATTAGGGAGAAGAAAAAAAAAAAAAGAAAAAGGCCCAGTGAACCTATGCGATCCAGGAGAACAGACAGTCAGTCTTCTCGTAGCTTTGAGTCAGGAGAGACGAAGAGAGCTTCCATAGAGATGCTGCTTGTCAGTAGTCCGGTTGAGGAGGAGGCCTGCGGGATCTGCAGTCTCTTTGCGGCGAAGGTGTAGCCCAGATCGGTGATAGACGGGGGGTGGATGGAGGCCTGACAGCATGCTGTGGTTCCAGGAGGCAGAGTTTGACAAGGATTTATTTGCCTTCTCTGATCGTAGAGGCTACATACGTGGTGCCATTGTGTGGAATAATCAATTTAAAGGGAAAACCCCATCTGTACCTTATTTGAGCCGATTGTAGGACGGTCGTTATCTCTTTCATCCGCCTGCGCTTCTCCAGAGTCGCCGGGGAGATGTCGGGATATATTTGCAGAGGAGACCGTCCAGCATAATGCGAGGGGTGTTGCGGGAAGCTTTAAGGATTTCTTCTTTAGTTAGGTAGTCCTTAAGGCACATGATGATGTCTCTTGGTGGTTTTTCTGGCGGAGGCTTGGGTCTGAGCGCTCGGTGCAAACGGTCACAGGTAAACGCGTCACTGTAGAGTTCAGGTAGGAGGGAGTGAAACAGTCTATTGATGGCATCTGTTAGGTCTGTTACCGTCTCCGGGACTACTCGGACTCTGATGTTGTTCCTCCTGTTACGGTTGTCAAAATCTTCCATGTGGTTTTGGAGTTGGACAACCGTGTCTGCCAGCGATTCATGATCCTTCCTAAGATCCGTAAAAGCGAGGTGCAATTCGTCATGCTTCACCTCGAGGAGGTCTGTGCGGTTGCCGAGTGTGGAGATCTCATGGGAGAGGGTGCTGGTGGTCTTATGTAGTTCGGCCTGGAACTTTCTGGCTAGTCTATCGTACATGGCCGCCAGGCTATCCTCCAGGTCAGCCTTCATAAGTTGTGCTGCTTGTTCCCCCTGTTGTGTCTGGGGGAGAGCCGCAGAGCTTGGATCGCGTGGCGGGGTCTTTGGCTGGGCGCCATTTTGCGACATCCCGGCCTGTTCGCGGGCTCGCAGAAGGTAATTTGTAAGTGACCGCTGAGCGGTTTTGGGTTTGGATTTTTTGCCTGTCGGCATGCACAAATGGTCCCTCGGGAGGGAGAGCTACCTTTTGGTGCTGTAGTTGAAGTTTTAGCGTCCCGGGGAGTGCTATTCGTCTCCGAAGGCACGGAGCTCCTTGCTTTAGCTGCTGCTCTGCTTCGCGCCGCGCATGCGCCCCCGCTTAACCCCGAGTTATGCTACCTTTTATGCCCGTAGAGAGATATTCCTGCACTGGAAGGATGCTGCACCTCCCAGGGTGTCCTCATGGCGCCTGACACTGAACTCGGTGCTGCCACTGTATAAGCTCACTTACACCAATCGAAACTGCCCTGGCAAATTTGAAAACATTTGGTCTGGATGGATAGACGCCTGGGGCACAGAACTGGCAGACAATTACTAAAACTTCACTACTGGTCCCCCCCCCCCCCCCCCAAAAAAAGGCTCCACTGCTGGGCTCTCTTGTTTGTCTAATTACTGTCTGAACTGAGTGAACCTGGTACAATATATGAGGTCCCTCCTTTGTTCCCTGACCCTCCTCCCCCCGCCTCTCCCTTCATGCCTCACCCCCCCTCTTTCTCTCCTTCCCATACCCTGTCGTCCTATGACCCCCCCCCCCCTCCCTAGGACCTCCTTATTTAGTCCTGCTGAGAACTACCTCCTACAACCTATATCCTCATGTACTATAGCTTAGCAGCCTGAAGCACCTTCCGCCTGCCTTAACCACTTCAGCCCCGGACCAATTGTCAGCTTAAGGTCCAGAGGTCTTTTTTCAATTTCGCACTGCACTACTTTAACTGGTAATTGCGCGGTCATGCAATTTTGTAACCAAACGAAATTTGCGTAATTAATAAACTGAATTTTAGTCAAACATTTGGGCCAAAATGTATTCAGCCACATGTCTTTAGTAAAAAAAATGCCAATAAGCGTATATTTATTGGTTTGCGCAAAAGTTATAGCGTCTACAAACTAGAGTACATTTTCTGGAATTTACACCGCTTTTAATTTATGACTGCCTATCTCATTTCTTGAGGTGCTAAAATGGCAGGGAAGTACAAAACCCCCCCAAATGACCCCATTTTGGAAAGTAGACACCCAAGCTATTTGCTGAGAGGCATGTTGAGCCCATTGAATTTTTTTTTTTTTTTAGTCCCAAGTGATTGAATAAAGACAAAAATAAAAAATATTTTTTTTTTTTCAAAAAGTTGTCACTAAATGATATACAGTGGTGTGAAAAAGTGTTTGCCCCTTCCTCATTTCCTGTTCCTTTGCATGTTTGTCACAGTGTTTCGGAACATCAAACCAATTTAAACAATAGTCAAGGACAACACAAGTAAACACAAAATGCAATTTGTAAATGAAGGTGTTTTATTATTAAAGGTGAAAAAAAATCCAAACCATCATGGCCCTGTGTGAAAAAGTGATTGCCCCCTAAACCTAATAACTGGTTGGGCCACCCTTAGCAGCAACAACTGCAACCAAGCGTTTGCGATAACGTGCAATGAGGCTTTTACAGCGTCCTGGAGGAATTTTGCCCCACTCATCTTTGCAGAATTGTCCTAATTCAGTTACATTAGAGGGTTTTCGAGCATGAACGGCCTTTTTAAGGTCATACCACAACATCTCAATAGGATTCAGGTCAGGACTTTGGCTAGGCCACTCCAAAGTCTTCATTTTGTTTCTCTTCAGCCATTCGGTGGTGGACTTGCTGGTGTGTTTAGGATCATTGTCCTGCTGCAGAACCCAAGTTCGTTTCAGCTTGAGTACACGAACAGATGGTCGGACATTCTCCTTCAGGATCTCTTGGTAGACAGCAGAATTCATAGTTCCTTTTATCACGGCAAGTCTTCCAGGTCCTGAAGCAGCAAAACAGCCCCAGACCATCACACTACCACCACCATATTTTACTGTTGGTATAATGTTCTTTTTCTGAAATGCAGTGTTCCTTCTACGCCAGATATACTTGGACACACACCTTCCAAAGAGTTCCACTTTTGTCTCATCGGTCCACAGAATGTTGTCCCAAAAGTCTTGGGGATCATCAAGATGTGTTGTGGAGAAATTGAGACGAGCTTTGATGTTCTTTTTGCTCAGCAGTGGTTTTCTCCTTGGAACTCTGCCATGCAGGCCATTTTTGCCCAGTCTTTTCCTGATGGTGGAGGCATGAACACTGACCTTAACTGAGGCAAGTGAGGCCTTCAGTTCCTTGGACGTTGTTGTGGGGTCTTTTGTGACCTCTTGGATGAGTCGTCGCTGCGCTCTTGGGGTAATTTTGGGCGGCCGGCCACTCCTGGGAAGGTTCACCACTGTTCCATGTCTTCGCCATTTGTGGATAATGGCTCTCACTGTGGTTCGCTGGATTCCCAAAGCTTTGGAAATGGCTTTATAACCCTTTCCAGACTGATAGATCTCAATTACTTTCTTTCTCAATTGTTCCTGAATTTCTTTGGGTCTCGGCATGATGTGTAGCTTTTAAGGATCTTCTGGTGGACCTTACTGTGTCAAGCAGCTCCTATTTAAGTGATGCCTTGATTGTGAACAGGTGTGGCAATAATCAGGCCTGGGTGTGGCTAGAGAAATTGAACTCAGGTGTGGACAACCACAGTTATAGTATGTTTTAACAAGGGGGGCAATCACTTTTTCACACAGGGCCATGATGGTTTGGATTTTTTTTCACCTTTAATAATACACACCTTCATTTACAAATTGCATTTTGTGTTTACTTGTGTTGTCCTTGACTATTGTTTAAATTGGTTTGATGTTCCGAAACACTTAAGTGTGACAAACATGCAAAGGAACAGGAAATGAGGAAGGGGGCAAACACTTTTTCACACCACTGTATTGCTCACACATGCCATAGTTATATGTGGAATTGCACCCCAAAATACATTTTGCTGCTTCTCCTGAGTATGGGGATACCACATGTGTGGGACTTTTTGGGAGCCTAGCCGCGTACGGGGCCCCGAAACCCAAGCACCGCCTTCAGGATTTCTAAGGGTGCAAATTTTTGATTTCACTCCTCACTACCTATCACAGTTTCGAAGGCCATAAAATGCCAAAATAGCACAAAACCCCCCCAAATGACCCCATTTTGGAAAGTAGACACCCCAAGCTATTTGTTGAGAGGCATGGTGAGTATTTTACAGCTCTCATTTGTTTTTGAAAATGAAGAAAGTAAAGAAAAAAAAATTTTTTTTTCTTTTTTCAATTTTCAAAACTTTGTGACAAAAAGCGAGATCTGCAAAATACTCACCATACCTCTCAGCAAATAGCTTGGGGTGTCTACTTTCCAAAATGGGGTCATTTTGGGGGGTTTTATGCCATCTGGGCATTCCATGGCCTCCAAAACTGTGATTGGCAGTGAGAAGTGAAATAAAAAAATTACACCCTTAGAAAGCCTGAAGGCGGTGCTTGGTTTTTGAGGTCCCATACGCAGCTAGGCTCCCAAAAAGTCCCACATATGTGGTATCCCCGTACTCAGGAGAAGCAACAGAATGTATTTTGGGGTGTATTTCCACATATGCCCATGACATGTTTGAGCAACATATCATTTAGTGACAACTTTTTGTAAAAAAAAAATATATATTTTTTTTTTTTCATTATTCAATCTCTTGGGACAAAAAAAAAAATATTTAATGGGCTCAACATTGCTCTCAGCAAATAGCTTGGGGTGTCTACTTTCCAAAATGGGGTCATTTGGGGGGGGGGGTTTGAACTGTCCTGGCATTTTATGCACAACATTTAGAAGCTTATGTCACACGTCACCCACTCTTCTAACCACTTGAAGACAAAGCCCTTTCTGACACTTTTTGTTTACATGAAAGCATTTTTTTTTTTTTGCAAGAAAATTACGTTGAACCCCCAAACACTATATATATTGTTAAAGCAAAGGCCCTACAGATTAAAATGGTGGTTGTTGCATTTTTTTTCCACACAGTATTTGCGCAGCGATTTTTTAAACGCATTTTTTGTGGAAAAAATACACTTTTTTTTATTTTAATGCACTAAAACACACTATATTGCTCAAATTTTTGATGAAATAAAAAATATGATCTTAGGCCGAGTACATGGATACCAAACACGACATGCTTTAACATTGCGCACAAACACGCAGTGGCGACAAACTACATACATTTTTAAAAGCCTTTAAAAGCCTTTACATGATACCACATTAGATTCACGGAGGAGGTCTACTGCTAAAATGACTGCCCTCGATCTGACCTTCGCGGTTATACCTCACATGCATGGTGCAATTGCTGTTTACATATGACGCCAGACCAACGCTTTTGTACGCCTTTGCGCAAGAGAGGGGGGGCAGGGGTGCTTTTTTTTTTTTAGTTTTTTTTTTATTTATTTAGCTTTTTTATTTTATTTTTAAACTGTTCCTTCCATTTTTTTTCTTTGTTATCATTTTTATTGTTATCTCAGGGAATGTAAATATCCCCTATGATAGCAATAGGCAGTGACAGGTACTCTTTTTTTGAAAAAATTGGGGTCTATTAGACCCTAGATTTTTCCTCTGCCCTCAAAGCATCTGACCACACCAAGATTGGTGTGATAAAATGCTTTCCCAATTTCCCAATGGCGCGGTTTATATCCGGGAGGGGGGACATTCCCTCCCACTGCTTGTAAAAGCAGTCTAGAGGCTAATTACCCACTAGAATTGCTTTTACATGAAAGCCGATCACTGGCTGAAAAGAATGATACCAAGATGATACCTAAACCTGCAGGCATCATTCTGGTATAACCATTCAAATTCCAGCAACATACTGGACATATATTGTAATCTTTTTTTTTCATGCAGCCTCTTGGCTGAACGAAAAAAAGAGATTGATTGGTGGGTATGCCCACCATTAGAATACCTCCCTTCATCCACCCACTTCTAATGATGGGCATACATGCACCATTTATATATGCCGATGCATGGGGGCATCCTCCCGCAAAAGTTATGCCGTGTACACACGGTCGGAATTTCGACCGTATGTACGTGGCATTAGGAGCCAATCGCTCCTCCCCCCCTGCTGCCCCCATGCTTCGGCACATATGCTCTTTTTTTTAACTGCGGTGGTGAAATCACCTCCTACAGCGTTGGAGTCGCGGCTTTATGTATCGTGGGAGCAAACGCTGTTGCTGTCAAGATAAATAAATCCGCGCTGCAACTGAATGGCGCACCTGAAAACAAAAAAATGCTTAACACTAAAACACAGTAAACAAAATTACATACCTGAAAAGCAAGCATGATAAAACATAATAAAACATTGCAGAATAGAATGGAGTAAAAAAAGAGCAACAATAGAGAGAGAATAGAGAGAGAGAGAGAACAATAAAACGACAACTATTTTTGTTTTTTTTATTTTTTTGAGATTTACAGGTAAAAAAGCTCCTGACTGTTAGCGACTGAATCAAAACGCTACCACAAAAAAAATGTTAGCGATCGCAGGGATCAGGCCTGACTCTGCGAACGCTGCAGTTATGTGTGCTTAGTGTTTTGTAAGTGACAGTGATCGATCTATACTGCACTTGGGTGGGCTGGGCTGGGCGGAGGGGGAAAACACAGGTGCTAGCAGCTATCTGGGCTGATTCCGCTAACAATGCGTTTTTTGGAACCCTAAACTGCTGGGACGCTAGTATAGATCTGATCAGATCAGATATTGATCTGTTCAGATACTGTGCCACTAAGGGAGGTGTATGCTTTGCGCGTGGGTGTTTGCGGTACTGGCACTAACCTGGGGCGACGCAGACCTTATTTGACCCTAAAACCTAATTGATATCACCCGCCGGGCGATCAGGGGGTTAAACCGTTATTGGGTAATAAATGGCGGGTGCCCTGACAGTATAAAAAACAAGCTAACTAACCAGCGTCACCCGTAACAGTAATACGGTGATCACCTGGCGGTTAACCTAAAAAAAACTAGCTACCTAGCGGCACCAGTGACACTAATGCAGCGATCAGAAAAACGATCGCTTAGTGACACTGGCAAAAGGGGGTGAAAGGGTTAACTAGGGGCAATCAGGGGGTTAAACCTTTATTAGGTAATATATGGGGGTACCTGACGCTATATAAAAACCTGACGGGGAACCTAAATAACGAAATAACTAACTGGCTAACCAGCGTCACCAGTGACACTTATACGGTGATCACTGGTGAAAGGGTTAACTCTAGGGGCCATCAGGGGGTTAAAACCTTTAGGTTGTAATAGGGGGGTACCTGACCTATAAACCTATTTATGAACCTATATAAACCTGGCGGTTAACCTAAAAAAAAAACTGGCTACCTAGCGGCACCAGTGACACTAATGCAGCGATCAGAAAAAAGATTGCTTAGTGACACTGGCAAAAGGGGGTGAAGGGGTTAACTAGGTGCAATCAGGGGGTTAAACCTTTATTGGGGGGGGGGGGGGGGGGGGGGGTAGGGGGCTACCTTAGACCTAAAGGGGCCTAAAACTAACTGCCCTGACAGTTATTACAGTCACACTGACACTAAATGCAGTGATCAGTAAATAAATGATCACTGCAATTAGTGACACTGTGACTGGGGGGGCAGGGGGTGATCTGGGGGTGATCAGGGGGTGACAGGGGGTGGAATATGTGCCTATGTGTACTGGTGTCAGTGTACTGTTGTGCACTAACCTTTACATGTTCACAGCTCGGCGTCCCGGTCAGATAGACCGACACACCGAGCGTGACATCACTTCCGCCTTCCTGTCTATACAATAGACAGGAAGGGGAAGCTTTTCATTCGCCAGGAGCGATCGCGAGGGGGTGGCCAGAAACCACTGGCCGTCCCCTCGTCCCGGATCGCTCCTGAGGCGATGCCGACCGTCCCCGCCGGCGGAGGGGGTTCCGATCGGACACCCCACCCGCCGGAAGAATGTCACGTACAGGTACGTGATTTTGCCTGTACGTGCCATTCTGCTGACGTATATCTACATGGGGCGGTCAGCAAGTGGTTAATGTACAGCTTATTTGACCTGTGACAATTTATGTAATATACCGTATTTATCGGCATATAACACGCACCGGCGTATAACACGCACCCCAAGTTTAGGAGGGCATTTTAAGGAAAAAAAGTTTTAGGAGGGAAGTTTAGGGCAAAAAAAACCTTACATTTAGGCGTCATTTGCAGCTTGCCCAGCGTCATTGCAGCCTTGCCCAGCGTCATTGCAGCCTTGCCCAGCGTCATTGCAGCCTTGCCCAGCGTCATTGCAGCCTTGCCCAGCGTCATTGTAGCTTGCCCAGTGCCATTGTAGCTTGTCCAGTGCCATTGTAGCTTGCCCAGCGTCATTGTAGCTTGCCCAGCGTCATTGCAGCTTGCCCAGCGTCATTGCAGCTTGCCCAGCGTCATTGCAGCCTTGCCCAGTGTCAGTGTAACTTGCCAGCGTCATTTGCAGTCCTGTCCGGGTTTAAATTTCCCGCCGCCGAGGCGCTCTGTTGCCTGCGCCGCCGAAAAAGACAGAGGCACGGCCGAAAAAGGCCGAAGCGCCCGCCGGAAAAGGCCGAGCCGACTGTTCGGCTCCGCTCGCGGTCCCGCCTCCCTGCTTTTTCCGGAGGGAGCGCAGGGAGGAGGTACTACAAGCAGAGCCGAACAGTCTGCTCGGTCTATTCCGGCGCCGCTTCGGGTTTTTTCGCCGCGATTCGGTCTTTTTCGGCAGCGCTCGCTATTGTTCGGTGGCGCTTGCCATTTTTGTCACTTTTTTGGGGTATCGGCGTATAACACGCACCCACGACTTTCCCCCGATTTTAAGGGGGAAAAGGTGCGTGTTATACGCCGATAAATACGGTACTTCTGTGAATATATGTGGATATGCATGGCTTGTACTGTAAAGATCGAATAAACATTTTTTCTTGTTAAAAAAAAAAAAAAAAAAGGCTGTGCATGGATTTTCAATCCTTCTCATTCTTCCCACATGGGTGGTTAATGGGATAGAATGATAGGCATCACACATAAAATAATGGACTCTATGCTTATGGAATTGCACAAGACTTACCCACGAGATTCTAACTACCTTCCTGGCAGAGGCATCTGCCATAATCAATTCAAGACCACTTGTTCCAGTGTCCAAAGACCCAGAGACCCCAACTATCCTTACCCCAGCTACTCTTCTTACCCAGAAGCTTGGGTCTGTTCCTGTTCCACCTGGAAACTTTAAAGTAGGAAATCTGTGCTATGACCAGTGGAAGCGAGTACAACACCTCACCAACTGCTTCTGGAATCGTTGGAAGACGGAGTATCTTTCTACTCTGCAAGGACGCAGGAAAAGGCAAAGGCTGAACCCTAACATACAAGTTGGAGATCTTGTTCTGCTTAAGGACCAGCAAGCTGAAAGAATCAAATGGCCCATGGGACTTATTGTAAAGAGCGTTCTTAGTGATGACTGAAAGGTACGTAAGGTGGAGGTGAATGTTTCAAGACAAGGGACTGTAAAGACTTTTATCAGACCTATCACGGAACTTATTCTGCGCTTGCCCTTTGTAGAATGAACTTGTTTGCCTACGCTGCTGGATCCTACCTGTGACTTCAAAAAGAAAGTGTCTTGAACTTTAGTTGACATAACTTGAAGCCTTAAATTAAGAGTTATTGTTATTGCATTATATGCATGTTCTTTTTATGTCTTTCAGGTCTTTAACCACTTGCTTACTGGGCACTTAAACCCCCCTCCTATCCAGACCAATTTTCAGCTTTCAGCGCTGTCGCACTTTGAATGAGAATTGCGCGGTCATACAACACTGTACCCAAATGAAATTTTTATCATTTTTTCCCCAAATAGAGCTTTCTTTTGGTGGTATTTGATCACCTCTGCGATTTTTAGTTAAAAAAATTTAAAATGACCGAATTTAAATAGAATATATATATATTTTTTTGTTATAAAAATAAAAAAATGGGTAATTTCTGTCCGTCATTGATGTACGCTGATGAGGCGTCAGTGATGGGCACCGATAGGTGGCAGTGATGGGTGGCAGTGATGGGCACTGATGGGTTACACTGATAGGCAGCACTGATTGGCGGCACTGGTGGGCATTGATAGGTGGCACTTGTGGGCATTGATAGGTGGCACTTATGGGCATTGATAGGTGGCACTTATGGGCATTGACAGGTGGCACTTATGGGCATTGCAAGGTGGCATACATGAGGCATAATTGCCTCTGACTTTTCGGGACCGATGTCCCTTTAAGATAAGCCGGTGATTGGCTTTTTTTGATCTTTTGATCATGTGATCAGCTGTCATTGGCTGACAGCTGATAACATGGTAAGGGGCCAGGACCCGCCCCTTACTCGGATCACTGATCACCCGAGTCTCAGTGACTCGGTGATCACAGAGCGGTCCGCATGCGCCCTGTAGGGCACGCGCAGGGAGCATGCACAGGGGAGGCCGTCATACCCTCCCGGGAATTGAGATCCGCGCTGTGGCTGTCATTCGGCCATAGCGCGCATGTCAAGTGGTTAAGACATCTAGAAAATTACACTGTTTGTTATTTGCAGTTGCATAACTACCGTTCTGTTGCATATAGTGACATTTACCATGTCAGACGGGGAGTGTGCCGCCCCAACGGGGCATAGAATTTATATAGATTGTTTCTTAACCATTTTCTATGGACTTATACATTTAGTTCACATGCTGCCATCTAGTGACCTTTTGTGGTAATGCACTTGTTTTGTCAAGTTTATTTTCCCTTATGTTATGACATACTTCCTTTGTATGTAATGTTCCACCCTTCTTCCTGTTATTGTACTTCCTGTGTCATGGATGCAGCAACAAGCCACATGTAGCAGGGCACATGTATTCTGCATTGTAAGCTACAGACAATATCATCTTTTGACCGCATAAATACTACAACCTATTCATCTGTTTGTATCCTGTCATCTGCTGTAACTTGATGTTCAGAATAAAAGCATTCTTGTGGATGGAATCAGTATTTGGTGAGTTCAAACTATCTGATGAGGATTGTCCTCAGTGATTATATTTTATACGGGCCAGGCATAGAGGTCTCACAAGGGATAAATCGATTTACAACAATCGGAGTCAGAATACGTGAACACCCCAAATTGTTCGCTATTTGGCGAACAGGCGAACACCCGATGTTCGAGTCGAACTTACGTTCAACATGAACCTTATGGGCTCATCCCTACTGATTACTGACTGCCTATCTAATTTTTTGAGGCCCAAAAATGCCAGGACTGTACAAATACCCTCCAAATGAGTGCTTTTTGGAAAGTAAACAGTCCAGGGTATTTAGTAAGAGGCATGGTGAGTTTTTTAAAGTTGTAATTATTTGCCATCATTTTAAAAAAAGTTAAACTATAATAAAAAAAATATTTTTTCATACTTTGTCATTTTAATAACTTATTTCTCACACACAGCATAGGCGAACTTACAATTACACCCCAAAACACATTCTGCTATGCCTCCCAAGCATGGGGATATAACACGTGTGAGACTTTTTTACAGCCTAGACACCTAGAGAGGCCCAAACTCTAGGACAGGAGAAAAATAAGAATAAATGACCTTTAAAATCAAACACCCAAGGAATTTTCTGAAAGGCATAGTTACATACTAGGTGAGGATCAAAAAAGACACAAGTCCAACCTATATGTGTGATTATATGTCAGTATTACATTGTATATCCCTATATGTTGCAGTCGTTCAGGTGCTTATATAATAGTTTATTGAAAACTATCGATGCTCCGCACTGAGACCACCGCCTGTGGAAGGGAATTCCACATCCTTGCTTACAGTAAAGAACCCTCTACGTAGTTTAACCACTTAAGGACCGCCTCCTGTATATTTACTGCGGCAGAATGGCACGGACAGACACATCAACGTACCTGTACGTGCCTGCCTTCCAGCTGGTGGATACTGTCCGTTTCGCTTCAGGAGCGATCCGTGATGAGGGGGCGGTCATTGATTTCTGGCTACCCCCTCGCGATCACGCCTGGCGCATGAGAAGCTTCCCCTGCCTGTGAACTGTAAACACAGGCAGGAGGAAGTGATGTCACACTCCTCGTGTCGGTCTTTCTGACCGGGACGCGGAGGAGAGAAGAAATACAAGTAAGTGCACTAACAGTACACTGACACCAGATACACATAGGCACACTTTTCACCCCCCAGTCACCCCCGATCACCCCTCAGATCACCCCCTGCCTCCCTAGTCACAGTGTCACTGATTACAGTTGTCATTTATTTACTGATCACTGCATTTAGTGTCATTTGTGACTGTAAAAAGTCCCCCCCCTAATAAAGGTTTAACCCCTTGATTGCCCCCAGGTAACCCTTTCACCCCCTTTTGCCAGTGTCACTAAGCAATTGTTTTTCTGATCGCTGCATTAGTGTCGCTGGTGCCGCTAAGTAGACAGTTATTTTTTTAGGTTCATCGCCAGGTTTATATAGGTTTATAAATAGGTTTATAGGTTTTTATAGGTCAGGTACCCCCATATACAACCTAAATAAAGGTTTTAACCCCTGATTGCCCCTAGGGTTAACTCTTTCACCAGCGATCATTGTATAAGTGTCACTGGTGACGCTGGTTAGCCAGTAAGTTATTTTGTTATTTAGGTTCCCGTCGAGTTTTTATATAGCGTCAGGTACCCCCATATATTACCTAATAAAGGTTTTAACCCCCTGATTGCCCCTAGTTAACCCTTTCACCAGTGATCACCGTATAAGTGTTACGGGTGACGCTGGTTAGTTAGTTTGATTTTTATAGTGTCAGGGCACCCGCCATTTATTACCCAATAAAGGTTTAACCCCCTGATCGCCCGGCGGGGGATATCAATTAAGTTATAGGGTCAGATAGGGTGTGCGTCGCCCCAGGCAGCTTCAAGTTAGTGCCAGTACCGCTAACACCCATGCGCAAATCATACACCTCCCTTAGTGGTATAGTATCTGAACAGATCAATATCTGATCTGATCAGATCTATACTAGCGTCCCCAGCAGTTTAGGGTTCAAAAAAACGCATTGTTAGCGGGATTAGCCCAGATACCTGCTAGCAACTGCATTTTCCCCCTCCGTTCAGCCCAGCCCACCCAAGGGCAGTATCGATCGATCCCTGTCACTTACAAAACACTAAACACATAACTGCAGCGTTCGCAGAGTCAGGCCTGATCCTTGCGATCGCTAACAGTTTTTTTGGTAGCATTTTGATACAGTCGCTGACAGCCTAGGAGCTTTTTTACCTGTGAGTCTCACTAGTGTACCAGTAAATTTAGAGCCCAAAATGGCAAATCGAAGGTACACTAGTGAAGAGGCCTACACGTTTCTGAGCATGACAGATAGTGAAGAGGAGGTCACTCATCTGTCAGATTCAGGCTCAGAATACGATCCTGTAGACGACAGCGGCTCCATGACAGATAGCTCTGATGACGAATGTGAGGTCCCTGCTAAGGTCAGGCGTACCCGATCCCAATCTCCTGCTGTTGTTGAGGTGCAAGAACCGCAGGTCTCTCGTATGGAGCAGAGAAGTACTAGCGCCGCTATTTTGGTGAACTGGCAAGCACCAGCGGCCTAGTACACCCTGGACGTACATCCAGCACTGCAGTAACACTTGGTGACATAGCGAGTCCCATAAGTGCAGTTGGCGAGGTGGCAAGCACAAGTAGTATCTCGCTTCCACCAAGAAGAAGACAAAGGCAGGCCCGTCGTGCCCATAGTGTCCTTCCTGCAGAATTTGCCAACCCTCATTGGGTGCCCACCACTTCTGCAGAACCCGTACTTCCCCCATTCACTGGCCAACCCGGTATTCAGGTGGAAACAGCTGATTTTAAGCCACTTAATTTTTATTCACTGTTTTTCACGTCTTGTAAGACCGCTGCGCAAATATGGTGAGACAGAAAGTATTGCAACGACCACCATTTTATTCTCTAGTGTGTTAGAAAAAAAATGTATAATGTTTGGGGGTTAAGTAATTTTCTAGCAAAAAAAAAAAATGTTTTTTTCTTGTAAAAAACAAATCTCAGAAAGAGGCTCGGTCCTTAAGTGGTTAAATCCCTATTTTCCTTTAGGCTAGGTTTCCACTAGTGCGACTTTTCATGCGATTTGGGACTGAAAAGTCACATGACAAGTCATACCACATGATTTCCAATGAGTACCGTTCATATCTGTGTGACTTCAAGATGCAGCGACTTCAAAGTAGTCCCTGCACTACTTTGGTCCCAGTTTGATGCGACTTGAGGTCCATAGACCTCAAGAATACACAGGCATTGCTTCAAGTCGCGCCAAAAAATTGCGGTAAAATCGTGGCAAAAAATTGTGGCAAAATCGCGTGACTTTGGGGACGCAATAGTGAAAACATAGCCTTAAGTGCCATTCACACTATTGCGATGGCAGACATCGCATGTAATTCGCACCGCCACTGCTGTTCACATTACATGCGATGTCTGTGTGATGCGATGTCAGCCATGCAGATAGTATGGCTGATATTGCACCGCATTTGGTGAAAACACACACAGGACCCTTTTTTCTGTTCGGACCAGAATTGGATCTCATGTGTGTTCACACATATGCGATCTGATTCATGTCTGAACTGTCAGTTCGCAGTGCGGTATGCAAGCTGAAATTGGGGTGTCGTTAACATATAATGACACTCCCCAGCAGTTCACATATGGCAGTGTGAACTGCCGTGCGTGTCGGTTGCGATGCGGGAACCCGCAGTTGATTCTCAGGGTTCTCGCATCGCAATAGTGTGAACCGGCACTAAGGCTCAGTTTCCACTATTACAACCCCAAAGTCGATTTTTGCTGCGGTTTTACCGCAATTTTGATGCGACTTGAAGCAATGCCTGTGTATTCTTGAGGTCTATGGACCTTAAGTCGCATCAAAGTGGGACCAAAGTAGTGCAGGGACTACTTTGAAGTCGCTGCGACTTGAAGTCCCACAGATATGAACAGTACTCGTTGGAAATCATGGGGTACAACTTGTCATGAGACTTTGCAGTCCCAAGTTGCATGACAAGTCGCACTAGCGGAAACCAAGCCTAAGTGTAAACAGTGCCCCTTTGTCCTCTGTAATGACTTGAAAGTGAATAGCTCACTTATATGGACCACTTAGTTATGTATACAAGGTGATCATAACCCCCCCTCCCCCCCTCACTATATGGACCACTTAGTTATGTATACAAGGTGATCATAACCCCCCCTCCTTAATTGCCTCTTCTCGAATTCTCATACCCCCCCTCCTTAATTGCCTCTTCTGAGATTACATAGTTACATAGTTAGCTAGGCCGAAAAAGGACACAAGTCCATCCAGTTCAACCATAAAAAAAAGAAATAATAAATAAAAATAAAAAATATCGTACAATCCAATATACCCAATTCTATACCCACAGTTGATCCAGAGGAAGGCAAACAAAAAAAAAACCCCAGAAGAGCATGCTCCAATCTGCTACAGCTGGGGGAAAAAATTCCTTCCTGATCCCTCTGAGAGGCAATCGAATTTTCCCTGGATCAACTTTACCTATAAATGTTAGTACCCAGTTATATTATGTACATTTAGGAAAGTATCCAGGCCTTTCTTAAAGCAATCTACTGAGTTAGCCAGAAACACCTCTGGAGGGAGACTATTCCACATTTTCACAGCTCTTACTGTGAAGAAACCTTTCCGTATTTGGAGATGAAATCTCTTTTCATCTAGACGTAAAGAGTGCCCCCTTGTCCTCTGTGTTGATCGTAAAGTGAATAACTCAACACCAAGTTCACTATATGGACCCCTTATATATTTGTACATGTTGATCATATCCCCCCTTATTCTCCTCTTCTCAAGAGTGAATAAATTCAGTTCCTCTAATCTTTCCTCATAGCTGCTCCATGCCTCTTCAGTTTGGTTGCCCTTCTCTGCACTTTCTCCAGTTCCCCGGTATCCTTTTTGAGATCTGGTGCCCAAAACTGAACTGCATATTCCAGATGAGGTCTTACTAATGATTTGAACAGGGGTAAAATGATATCTCTCTCTCTGGAGTCCATACCTCTCTTAATACAAGAAAGGACTTTGCTTGCTTTGGAAACCGCAGCTTGACATTGCATGCTAGTATTGAGCTTATGATCTACCAAAACCCCCAGATCCTTCTCCACTACGGATTCCCCCAGTTGTACTCCCCCTAGCATGTATGATGCATGTATATTCTTAGCCCCCAAGTGCATAACTTTACATTTATCAACATTAAACCTCATCTGCCACATAGTCGCCCAATTAGACAGAGCATTGATGTCGGCTTGTAAATTGGAGACCTCCTGTAAGGACGTTATTCCACTGCATAGCTTGGTGTCATCTGCAAAGACAGAAATGTTACTTTTGATCCCAGACCCAATATCATTTATAAAGGTACTAAAAAGTAAGGGTCCTAGCACTGATCCTTGGGGTACACCACTGATAACCTTAGACCATTCAGAGTAAGAATCATTAACCACTACTCATTCTGTAATTTAGCCAGTTTTCTATCCATTTACAAACTGATATTTCCAAGTCTGTAGACCTTACCTTACTCATGAGCCGTGTGTGGGGAACTGTATCAAACGCTTTTGCAAAATCCAAGTATACCACGTCCACAGCCACACCTCTGTCCAAGGTTTTACTTACCTCCTCATAAACAGAAATCAGGTTTGTCTGACAACTTCTGTCTTTCATGAATCCATGCTGTCTGTTGCTTAAAATGTTTTTTTTCCAGCAAGAACTCGTCTATGTGGTCTTTTATTAAACGATCCAGTATCTTCCCAACTATAGAAGTTAAACTAACAGGTCTATAGTTACTTGGTAAAGACTTTGTTCCCGTTTTAAATATAGGCACCACGTTCGCCCTGCGCCAATCCAGTGGTACTATTCCCGTCATTAATGAGTCCCTAAAAATTAAATACAATGGCTTTGAAATTACAGAGCTCAATTCTTTTAGGATCCGTGGGTGGATGCCAACTGGTCCAGGTGCTTTATCCATCTTTATTCTGTCTAAATATTTCTGGACCATATCACTTTTGAGACATTGTGGATCATTCGGGGCTGTGTCAATACCACCCCCATTATGGACATAATGGACCCCCATTTTGGACATGAGCTCCCCCCATGCTCCTTTGTATACACAGAGCTGAAGAAAGTATTTAATAAATTAGCCTTCTCTTTGTCCCCAGTCACCCACTCTAGATTATTTAGTAAAGGGCCTACATGCTCAGACGTGACCTTTTTACTATTAATATATTTGAAGATTTTTTTGGGGTTTGTCCTACTATCTTTTGCAATCTGTCGTTCGTTTTGAATTTTTGCATTCTTGATTTCCTTTTTACATATTCTGTTAAATTCTTTGTAACATTTAAACAACACTAGTGTTCCTTCATTTTTATATTTTTTTAAAAGCTCTTTTCTTATTGTGTATAGCTTTTTTAACTTTGACCGTGAGCCATATAGGTTTTATTTTAAGCCTTTTAAACTTATTGCCCATAGGAATATACTTTGCAGTGAGGTCCCAAACAGTCTTTTTGAAGAAATTTAGCTTTTGAAAATCTAAGGGATTTTTCTGTGTTTGCTGACAAAATATGGTCAAGGGCTTGGCGCTTTTCTTGGATTTGGTTAGTGATCTCTTGGGAGGGGTTCTGTTGAATTTTTTTGTATAGGTGGTTTAGGTCCTTTGTGAGACTACTGATGTCAGCAAGCCTTTCTTTGTTTCTCTTAGCAGCAAGACTTATATAGTGTCCTCTAAGAACCACTTTGTGAGCTACCCATAGAGTTGATGGGGGAGTATCCTCCGTCACATTATCTCTAAAATATAATATGTGTAGAGATAGAATGAAAGATTACTGGGTCTGTGAGTAATGAGTCATTCAGATGCCAGTTGAATGGGGAGGGGGTAAGACCTATGTGAGGGGTTTCAAAAGAAGTGATCTCGTGATCTGACCAAGGGCAGGGGAGAATATTGGCCTTAATGGAGTTGGCCACCAATATGGGGGTACAGAATATATAATCCAGTCTGGTGTAAACGTCATGTGGATGTGAATAGTTTGTGTAAGCTCTCATGCCTACATTGTGCGCCCTCCAAGTGTCTATAAGTTGAAATCTGTTTAGCGAACGATTAAGGTTCTTAGGGAAGGCCTTAGCAGATGGAACTACTCTGCTTCTATCCAGAGCGGGGTGTGCGATTAAATTAAAATCACCTCCTAAAATTATATGAGGAGAGCTATAACGATGGCGGCACAGTGGTGTAGTGGTTAGCACTCTCACCTAGCAGTAAGAAGGGTCACTGGTTTGAATCCCAACCACGACACTACCTGCCTGGAGTTTGCATGTTCTCCCTGTGCCTGAATGGATTTCCTCCGGGTACCCTGGTTTCCTCCCACAATCCAAAGACATGCAGGTAGGTTAACTGGCTTATGTCCAAAAAATTGGCCCTAGTATATGAATGGGGACCTTGGATTGTGGGCTCGTTGAGGGTAGGGACTGATGTGAGTGTGCAATGTACAGGGATAGAGACAGTTGTAGACACTTGCTCAGGTTGAACTGGATGGACTGGTGTCTTTATTCAACCTTACTAACTATGAAACTATGAAACCATGATTCAGGCTATCAAAAAATTTTGAAAAAAAGGATGATTTTGAGTCATTAGGGGTGTAGACCGAAGCTTTAGTAACTTTGCGTCTGTTAATAGTGCATTTAATGAGAATAAAGCGATTATCAGTATCTCTGTAGATGTTCTGGATATCTAAAATAATAGAGTTACGAACAAAGACAGCGACACCACTGGATTTGTTGTCAAAGGTGGTATAATAAAATTGGTTGTAAGTCCTATTAAAGTAGTTTGGATGGTTGAAGGAGGAAAAATAAGTCTCCTGCATCAGTATGATATCAGCACCAATATAATGTTGGAAGGCTTTTTTCCTTTTGTGCGGGGAGTTGAAGCCCTGCACATTATGTGAGATTACCTTAGGACCCATTGGAACGATGCCCCTCGAAGAGGGTTACCATATCTGACTGACCTGGGTCTGTGGGAAGAGTGTTATCATGAAGAAATACTTCCATGATGAGGTATAAAGTTTTTTTCCTCGTCCAACCACGAGGGTATGAGGGATGGCGTCACATGTAATGGCAAAAAAATTAGAATATCATAAAAGATTGACATCTTACAGTAAGCTATAAAAGCATAACCACTGAGTAACTTGCATAGCTGTATAGAGGGATATTGGCTTCCATGTTTTATCGAAGGTGCATTATTAGCCAAAAAGGCAACATTAAAATACCAACAGAAAATATAGTAAATTATCATAGGGACAAGAAAAGTCTTGTCATTTGGAAAAATACTTTTAACCTTAGGACTAATATGTCCTATTCCTACATATCTGGCCAAGTGCAGCACCCACATTATTACTGGGAGTGCAGTCAGCCACATACACAGGATGGGGGTCAATCCAGTGACGATTGAAGTTACAGGTAATAAAGGTTATAAAGATAAAGAAAAAGAAAAAACCTAGTGTGCAATGGTATTCCTGGGGGTAGATTTGTATTCTACAAACCATATATTAAACAAGATCTCTTAATTTGCTCTGGAATAACCCGAGATCTAACTTGACCTGAGTAATTGTGAGGTCCTGAAAAGTAAAGGAACAAAATAACTGGCAGCAATATTATTCAAAATACTCCATCTCTCTGGTACTCAATTCCTTCGCCCACCCCGTACCAACCCCAATCTTACAGTCCATCCGTAGACAGTGTAGATGACCAGAGGGTTTTTTTTTCCCCCAGAGGGGGGATCATTATAGAAAAGGGGCGGAGATAGTGGAGGGCTTGGTAATGATCCTCATCAGGAGTCCCAAGTGGGGGAGTAACCAGTATGTGGGGGAACTTCAAATATCATCTTGACGCTGCAACTATAGTCTTGCGCAAATATGCCTGCAGCACTTAACCCCAATTTCTCCACACGGTCAGTACCAAGGACTTAGAGGGACATTCCAGAGAAAAGAGGGGAATGTAAAAAAAAAAAAGAGAAATTGGGGTTAAGTGCTGAAGTGGCAGGACAGTTCTCCAAATTGTATAAGAAGAAGAAGGGGACATATTTTGATCAATTAGACAGTCAGGGAGCAAGATCCTGAAATGATTGTCGTAGGCGCATTTGATCGCTACGGTTGCGGCGAGTAGATGGCGTGGACCAAATCTGTGAGGGTCTTGGTGTGGAAAGAAAGACGGTTGGGAGTTTCAGGATCCAGCAGTCCCAACTTAACCAGTAATTCTTTGCCTTCAATCACATTATAGACTGTGTATGTAGAGCCGTTGTGAGGGACTGTGAGCTTAAAGAGGAAACCCCATCTATATTTGATTCTTGCATTTTGAAGAATACTGGTTACATCTTTCATCCTGCATCTCCTGTCTAATGTGGCCGGAGAGATGTCAGGTAATATCTGTAATCTTTTGGCATCTAGATCAATACTGTGTGTATTCCTTGAGGCTCTCATTATGTCCTCTTTAACCAGAAAGTCCTTCATACACATAATAATGTCCCTGGGGGGTTTATCCGGTGTTGGCTTAGGGCGTAGAGCTCTGTGAATCCTATCATATGTAAATGCTGACAAGGGTTTGTCAGGGAGGAGGTTGTCAAATACTTTTGCAATGGCTGGCATTAGATCTGTAACCGTTTCAGGTATACCGTGCACTCTGATATTATGGCGGCGGTTTCTATTGTCAAGATCTTCAACTTGGGCCTGCATTAATTGCAAAACTGTCAGCCAAGGTCTCATAATCTTTCCAGAGGTCATTATGTGCCAGGGAGAGTCCATCATGCTTGTTTCAAGCACATCAGTGCGATTGCCAATACATGCAATTTCCTGTGATAGGGCTATGGTAGATTTATGGACCTCATGCTCTATCTTCTCCACCAACTTGTCAAATATATTAGTCAGGCTGGCGTCCAAGTCCGCTTTAGACAAGGGAAACATGTATTCACTGTGATCATGAGGAGAGCTGAGGTTCAGTGTGGCTTTCCCAGCTTCCGAGTGGGATCCGAGGCCAGCGCAATTTTGAGACATTCTGCGCTGTCTGTCTCGGCTGTCCAAAGAAAGTTTGTGAGATTGTGTTGCGGGCAGCTAGAGCGCCGATTTTTCCCCCCAGGCATGCACAAGTGGTTCCCACAGGGGTGATGGGTGTTTTCGCGATAATGGTGTGGTATGGCCCTGGGGATCTTGCCTGCTTTCTCCGGGTCTGGCGGAGCGGTGTTCACACGCTTCCACCCAGCATCATGCCGCGTGATTACATATAGTTTAACTAATGTTTCTTCACAGCTTAGCTCCTCTATGCTGATTTAACCAGTTTCCGACCGCAACATGTACTTATACATCGACAGAATGGCACGGCTGCGCAAATGGGCATAACTGTACGTCCCTTTGAATTTGCAGCCGTGCCATTGCATGGTCTTTGGCCAGCCAAATGGTCCGGGGCTGAAGTGGTTAAAATATAACTGGGTACTAATATGTATAGGTAGCCAAATGGTCCGGGGCTGAAGTGGTTAAAATAGGCCTGGATTCTTTTCCTAAATGTACTGTACATCAATATAACTGGGTACTAATATGTATAGGTAGAGTTGATCCAGGGAAATCTGATTGTGTGTTTCTTTGTGTTTTGAATTTCTTTGTGAATGAATTGGCTGATTTGCTGTCTCCCTTGTTTCTCCTGTGTTAGATGTGGTGATCTTCTGACCTTGCTTATGACTTCTCTGTTCTGCTTGATTCTGTGTTCTGCCCTATTGTTGATTGGAAGTCCTCCCTGCCTCTGATCTTTTTTTTGAACGTGCTCTATTCTGGACTCCTCTCTCTGATGTCGCTTTGGTTGAACTGAACTGTTTTCTGGAATGGTTGAAACTCTGTATGTTCTCCTTGCTCAAGTGCTTGTGTTGCTTTTGATGCCTGCTGGCTCTGAATTCTCTCGACTGCTTTTTTCGAAGTGGTTTGTGATATCTGCTTGTGTGAATCACTTTGAATTTTGAACTTGTTTTTCCTTACCCTATTGATTGCCTGTTTTCTCCTTGGTGACTCTGACTCTTGAATTGACGTGTCCTGTCCCTTTCTCTTCTTTGATGTTTCGGTTGAATCTTCTTTGAGCCTCTTCCTGTCTTGAATGCTGAATGCTGCTTTCTTCTGCTGTGCTGATCTCTCTCCTTTTGAATTGGCCTGACTTGAAGTGCTGATTGCTTTGCTGTGTGTTTGACTGTGTTTGATGTGTGTTGAATGTGTGTTTGAACTGACCTGTGATGATGTTCCTGCCTGATGTTGTGAATGACTGTTTTGCTCTTGAAGTGTCTGAACTGCTGTGAGTTGTGTTTTGGAATTGACATGTTGAATGTGAATTTGTATTGTGCTGTTTGATGTCTTCTCTGTGCCTTTTGAACTCTTTGATTTGTCTCTTGTTGTTTGAGTGGCTAGTGGTTCTGATGGAATGATGATGACTGTTGAGGTGAATTTGTTGATGTGATGATTGCCTGCTGTGAATCGCTCACCTTGTGTTGCTGTTCTGACTTACCCTGTCTGACTCTCCTGTTCTGAGGGGTTTTGTTGTACTTATTTTATTGCTTTTCTTGTATCCTGATGCGGGTCACTAATTTTGCCTGCTGATTCTGGGAATTTTTGAACTTGACTTGATCTGACTGAACTCTGTTTTGATGTGAATGTCATGTCCCTCTGCTGTTGTTGCTGGCTGTGTGTGTCGGACTCTCTGTTGTTGAATGTAGTGTCCTTGGGAGCTGTTTCTTCTTCTGATTGAATTGTTGTGTGATTCTGAATGTGTGATTTGTGTCCTTGTGAATGATGTTCTGTAATCTGTATTGGTTGACCCTTTCCTTGAGTGAAGCCTGTTGAATGATTCTGATCTGATTTTTTGTTGCTGAGTGTTTGAAATTGAAGTGCTGACTGATTTTTGATTTTCTTGCTTTGTCTGTGACTGATAATTCCTGTCTTTTGTACCTACCCCCCCCCCTCTCTTTGATGACTCTGTTGAACTCTTAAGTCCTGAAGTTTGCTTGATGCTTGACTGTGAAGTGCTGAAGTTTTCCCTTTGTGTTACTGATGTTGTTGAACTTGATGATGACTGTGCTTGATGCTTGACTTTGCTTGTGTGCTTGTGTGAAAGTTGAATGCTGTCTGTATGATATGTGTGAAGCCTGTGTGTGCTGATTGTTGCTGCTTGCTGAATGAAGTGTGCTTTTTTGAATTTGTATCTGAATTCTTTGATTGATGTGAATTGAATGATGCTCTGTGTGATTTGCTCTGCTCACTCCTCTGAAACACCTCTGTTGTGCCTGTGGGTGCTGATCTGAGTTGAACTCCTTTGAACCTGTGAAGCTCCTCTGTGTTGCTTGAATTCCTTCTTTCTCTGGACTGCTGACTGTGTGCCTCTCTGTCTTCCTGCTGATCCTGTTGAACTGCTGTGATCTGAATCCTTTAATGACTTGTTGAACTGCATTGAATGAATTGTGATTCCCATGTGATGTTGACTCTTGCTGATTTGAACCTTCTGCTTTTTCATTGCTTTCTGATTTGATGAAGTGGTTGCTGTTTCTGACTCTCTGTTCTGTACTGTAACTCCTGTGTTCTGATCGTGAATGATTTGGTTTTTGCTGGATCTTTCTGAAGTTCCCTGATTCTTGTAACCTCTGCTGAACTGCTTTGATTGATGCTTTGACCTGTCTGGAACTGTGACTTGAATCTGCCTCTGCCTGATCCCTGGCTTTTGAATGTTGCGCTGTGCTTGCCCCTCTCCCCTTGTTGCTTGAATGCCTCTTGTCTGTGCTGGTCTTGAACCGGTCGGCTCCTGATGTTCTGATTTCCTGTTGAATTCTGTGTCTCTCTCCTTTCTCTGCCTGCTTGCTGAAGTTGTCCCCGTTGCTGCTGACTCCTGAATGATGTGAAATGTGACCTGATTGAACTTTGATGTCTGCTGGACCTTGACTGATTATGATTCTCTGAATTCTTTCTGAAGTGAATGAGTTTGATGATTGATCTGAAGTGCGGTTCTTTGCTCAATGTGTCCTGTTTTCTGTGATCTTGCCTCTGAGCCCCTTGTCTCACCTGAAATTTGAAGTGTGCTATTGTGAATTTGAGTGTCTCTCTGAACTGTGCTGATTGTGACCTGATCTGTCTTCTCTTTTGATTTTGAATCCTGAAGTGTCTCTGAAGTGTTGTTGGTAATGTGTGATGTGTTTTGATTTGATGTGACTCTGATTGATTTGTGAATTTGTGTGTCTTTGATGTTGAAGTGCTTGCTTCTTCTGCTGAACCTTCTCTTTGTCCCCTGTCTGATGATTTCTGTTGCTCCTGCCTTGAATGTTCTGTTGACTGTGTTGCTTATGTTCGTTTGTGCTTGCTGCTGCTGAACTGATTTGAATTGTCCCCTTGAATGCTGCCATTGAATCCTTGGCTTCGGTGAAGTGTGTGTTTGATGTTGGTGTTTTGAAGCTTTGATTGTTGTCTGATTCCCTGATGTGTTCTGTTGCTCTGAATTGCCTGTGTTTTGGACTCTTATGCCTTTGTGTCTTTCTGTTTGAATTGCCCTTGTGATGACTCTGATGCTTTTGTTGTTCTGTGCTGTTTGAATGACTTTTGAACTGGTCCTGTCTGCTTGCCTGCCTTTGTTGCGGATCTTGATGAAGTTTATTCTTTTTGGTTCGCCCTGCTTCTTGACCTGACCTCTTCCTGTCTTGAAGTTGGATGATAACTGACATTGAAGTCTCGTTCTGTTGATTGCTGAATTCTTGACTTGACTGACTTTCTGTGAATTTGCTCCTGCTTGTGCTGATTGCCTTGCTTTGACTGCTGTGATGTTGACTCCTGTTTGTTTGCTGTTCTTGTTTGTCCTTGACTCTGATTTGAAGTCTCTTGTGATTGAATCTGTGAATTGATTGTGTAATTATTTTTGCCTGTGAGACCTGCTGTGAACCCGGCCCCGGATCCCTGCTTCCTTTTCTGATTGACTTCTGAAAGCTTCCTGTGAATCTGTGAAGTTGAATTTGTGACTGTTTGTGTTGTGTTGTTGCTGAAGTGGTTTTAGATCTGACTTCTGACTTGGTGTTTCCGATTTCTGGAATGCTGATTGCATGCCTTGTTGATGGCTGTATCTGTAGTGGCTGTGTGTCTTGCTGCTGATGATTGAATCTGTGACTGTGATTGAAAGGCTGCTCTCGGTGATGTTTGCAGTCTGATTTTGTATGATACTCTTTGTGACTGAAGTTCCTATCTCCTTTGTGATTGAAGTGGTTGCTGACCTTTGACACTGATGATGAGTGATGCTCTTGTTGGTCATTGTGTGGATGCTTTTGAACTGTGGTGCTGTTTTGTCTGATCTGTGCTTGATGCCTTTCCTCTGGGAATGTCTTAGTGATGTGTCTTTGAGTGAATTTTTGAAGTGGTTTTTTTTTAAAATTAATATTTGAAGTGTTGTTGATCCTGTCTTGCTGAAACTGCTTGAAATTGTTTTTGCTGATGTCTGAACCTGATTAACGTCCGGCTCTACATCTGATCTATTTGATCTCTGCTTGCTGAAGTGTTGCTGATTTGGATTGCTGATCCATGACTATTCTGACTGCTTGCTTGAGTACCTGATGCTATGAGACCTTCGGTAATGAAGTGTTTGACTGCTGTCTGTGTGATGTGCTTGATTGAAAGTGCGTTTCTGACTGTCTTGATGATTTGACTGAAATCCTTTCTTGTCTGCATGCTGTGTGTTGAATGGGATTTTGCCTGACTTTGATGATCTGCCCCTTGTGACTTGACTTCTCTGTGTTCTGTAATCTGAATTCTCTTTTGCTGCCTTTTGTGTGTGTGAAGGTGAATTTGATGTTGCTTGAACTGTGAATGTTCTCTTTGTTTTTTTTTGTTTTTGATTGAACTGATTGTGTTCTCTTGTTTGCTTTTTTTCCTCTCTGATCATTTCTGTCTCTTTTTTGACTCTTCTGATCTTGACTGTGTTTGATGTTGCTGATGAAGTTTGTTGTTTTGTCCTGCTGCTGTCTGATACTTTGTCCTTTGACTGAACTTGAAAGCTTTCTGGCCTGATGGAACTGAGATTGAATTTTCTGAATGTGTTTTCTTGAACTGTGAATATGTATAGGTAGAGTTGATCCAGGGAAAATCTGATTGGCTCTCGGGGGATCAGGAATGATTTTTTTCCCCTGCTGCAGCAAATGGGAGCATGCTTTGCTGGGTTTTTTTTGCCTTCCTCTGGATCAAATGTGGGTGTAGGTTTGTGTATATGGGATTGTATTTATTTTAGATTTCTTGGTTGAACTTGATGGACTTGTGTCTTTTTTAAACCTGACTAACTATGTAACTATGCCTCTTATCAGTTTGGTTGCCCTTCTCTGCACTTTCAACAGTTCTTTGATATGCTTTTTGTAGCTGGTGCCCAAAACTGAACTGCATATTTAGCTTTCTAATTATTTGTACAGAGGCAAATTCATGTCACTCTCTGAAGTCTATACCTCTTTTAATACAATAAAATATTTAGCTTGCTTTATAAACTGCAGCTTGGCATTGCATGCTGTGATCTACGAGAACACCTAGATCCTCCTCAACCATTGACATCCCCAGTTGTTCTCCTCCTAGAATGTATGATGCATGCATGTTTTAGCCCTCAAGTGCATAACTTGCATAACTTTACATTTATCAACATTAAACCTCAGTTGCTGCATAGTTGCTCAATTATATAGAGCACTACAAGAGGTCTGCTTGTAGTTTGGAGATATCCTGTAAAGATGCTATTCCACTGCATAACTTGGTGTCATCTGCAAAAACAGAAATGGCACATTTCATCCAAAACTCTATGTCATTTATAAATATGTAAACAAGTATGATCCTATGATCCAGCTGATCCTTGGGTTATACCACTAATAACCTTAGACCATTCAGACTATGAATCATTATTCACTATTCTCTGAATACAGACTTTTAGCCAGTTTTCTACTCATTTACAAACAGTGCCTGATCCTGACCTCCCTGGGGCCCTAAGCAAAATTCTGCTAAGGGACCCTCTACCTGACCCGTGATGCCGTGAGCTATGTAAACCATTTGCCATTGCCACACAGTCACACCTGACACTTCAGTGCTACCAATACAATCCTCCCTCCTTTAAACAAAACAGTCAAAGAATAAGTACAACAATATAGAACAGACATGTATATAATATATATATATCTTTACATATCTGAGTGCGGATCCCCCACTTACATCAGGGTCCCCAGAGATTCCCCACTTACATCAGGGTCCCCAGAGAGCCCCTCCTTACATCAGGGTCCCCAGAGAGTCCCTCCTTACATCAGGGTCCCCAGAGAGCACCCCCCTTACATCAGGATCCCCAGAGAGCACCCCCTTACATTAGGGTCCCCAGAGAGCACCCCCCTTACATCAGGATCCCCAGAGAGCATCCCTATAAAGCCCCTCCTTACATCAGGGTCCTCAGAGAGCATCCCCTTACATCAGTGACCTCAGAGAGCCTCCCTACTTACATCAGGGTCTGCAGCAATGCCCTTTACATCATGATGTACTATATTACTATGATGTAAAGGGGAACTCTGGGAATGTGGGGAGGACTCTGATGACCAGAGAAAGAAAACACTAAGATAAGGGCGTTTACTGATATAAGGGGGAAACCTTTATATCAGTGCCCCCAGGTCAGAGGCTGCGGAGGGTACAGGGGAGGTCAGAGGCTGCGGATAGTACAGGGGAGGTCAGAGGCTGCGGATGGTACAGGGGAGGTCAGAGGCTGTGGATGGTACAGTGGAGGTCAGAGGCTGCAAGGGGGGGAACAGGAGGTCAGAGGCTGTGAGGGGGGGACAGGAGGTCAGAGGCTGCGAGGGGGGGACAGGAGGTCAGAGGCTGCGAGGGGGGGGACAGGAGGTCAGAGGCTGCGAGGAGGGGGGCAGGACGTCAGAGGCTGCGAGGAGGGGGGCAGGAGGTCAGAGGCTGCGAGGGGGGGGGGACAGGAGGTCAGAGGCTGCAGAGGGGGGGGGGGGGGGGGGGGGGGGGGGGGGGGGGGGGGGGGGGGGGGGGGGGGGGGGGGGGGGGGGGGGGGGGGGGGGGGGGGGGGGGGGGGGGGGGGGGGGGGGGGGGGGGGGGGGGGGGGGGGGGGGGGGGGGGGGGGGTGGGGGGGACGGGGGGGGGGGGGGGGGGGGGGGGGGGGGGACGGGGGGGGGGGGGGGGGGGGGGGGGAGGGGGGGGGTGGGGGGGGGGGAGGGGGGGGGGGCGGGGGGGGGGGGGGGGGGGGGGGGGGGGGGGGGGGGCGGGGGGGGGGGGGGGGGGGGCGGGGGGGGGGGGGGGGGGGGGGGGGGGGGGGGGGGGGGGGGGGGGGGGGGGTGGGGACGGGGGGGGGGGGGGGGGGGGGGGGGGGGGGGGGGGGGGGGGGGGGGGGGGGGGGGGGAGGGGGGGGGGGGGGGGGGGGGGGGGGGGGGAGGGGGGGGGGGGGGGGGGGGGGGGGGGGGGGGGGGGGGGGGGGGGGGGGGGGGGGGGGGGGGGGGGGGGGGGGGGGGGGGGGGGGGGGGGGGGGGGGGGGGGGGGGGGGGACAGGCGGGGGGGGGGGGGGCGGGGGGGGGGGGGGGGGGGGGGTGGGGGGGGGGGAGGGGGGACAGAGGCTGCAGAGGGGGGGACAGGAGGTCAGAGGCTGCAGAGGGGGGGGACAGGAGGTCAGAGGCTGCAGGGGGGGACAGGAGGTCAGAGGCTGCAGGGGGGGGACAGGAGGTCAGAGGCTGCAGGGGGGGGGACAGGAGGTCAGAGGCTGCGAGGGGGGGACAGGAGGTCAGAGGCTGCGAGGGGGGGACAGGAGGTCAGAGGCTGCAGGGGGCCCCAGGAGGTCAAAGGTTGCGGAGGGGACGTAGGAAGGCTTTATTTTTTTTAAATGGCGCCAATCTGCGCCATCGCGTCACTGCGCATGCGCCCCGCCTTTCTGAAAATTGCAGAGCGTGTCCGGACTTCGGAAAAGCGCTGGCGCATGTGCAGTTGCATGGCGGCCCTCAGCCATTTTTTTTTTCAGGTGTGGCTGCCCTCACAGCGCGAAGCAGCCCCAGGGGTCCCTGAGCAGAGCCGATCCGCCCTTGGGGCCCCTCACAGTGGCGGGGCCCTACGCAGCTTGCGTAGTCCGCGTTTAGGGCGGATCGGCTCTGTTTACAAACAAAATATTCTAAGCCTGTAAACGTTAACTTATACATTACCCATGTGTGTGGAACTGTGTCAAAGGCTTTTGCAAAACCCAAGTATACTATATCCACAGCCACTCCTTTGTTTGCTTATCTCCTCCTAAGAATAAAACTAATTTAAAAACTTCGATCTTTTGTGAATTCATGCTGCCTTATGATTAAAATAATCTTATTTACAGACACAGGCACAGAAATATATATTATTAGTTAGCAGTAAAGCTAAACCTATTCACAAAATGTTGTACTTAGATGTTAAATGAAACAAAGCTAACACTGTTGCTAAACAAAGTCTCATTTCCATTCTGCTGCTGTACATGTTATGAAGGCGCAAATATGAATAATTACAGCCATATTAACTATGTAATATTATTGTGAAATCGACTGGGAATTTGAGGAAGGTCTGGTACAATTAGTTACATGGTTGCCTGTAAACCCAAACAATGAATCCAATTACTTGCTATGCAAATAGCAAATCTTTCCCTGCTGGATATCAAGTGTTTGAGTGCTACCAGATTTACCATTGCTTGTGCTGATTCGATTAGGAATCAGGTAATGGCAGTAGGCACTGCCTGGCAATGATGACATACAATAGCACTGGGGTGTTTTCAACTGAAACAGCCAGCTGAGAGATATATTAGCTGGAACAGATATTGGACTGTGTAATTGTTTATAATGGGAAGTTTATCATGAAAAGCAATAAAGTTGTAGTGTCTACACTACTACTCATCGCAAAGAAATAATTCCAGTTTGAGTGTTTGCCTCAGATACAATAAAATAATAACGTAATACATGTGTATTTTCTTTCTGTTTTTTTATAAAGCCCCTCAACTAGGTAATGCTTGTCTCCCCCACCTAGAACCGCCCCTTTTAGAGAACAGGGAACCAAGTATAATTGGGGGGGGGGGGGGGGGGGACTAGCATGAGCCCTTAAGGAAGTAACATATAGTATGTGATTTGAAAAGGAATGTGGTGTGATTCATGTTCAAAAAGTGGGAAAGTTGCAGCACAGACTCTTATTTGATTTGGTTGCGTTTGGTAAGCAGTAGTGCCCACCAAATGCAACTGGTGATATCATTTTTGCCGCAGTCACAAATCAAAGCATCGTGGCTCCAGTATATGTACACCACCAGCTGCTGCATTGCAACAAGCTGTTCTTTCTTTTTTTAATTGCTTACTAACCGTATACTGTATATATACGGTGGCGGAGCAGCTCTCCTGCGCAGCCTCACGTACCTAGTACATGATCCTGCACTTCCAGGTCTGGGGTGTGCACGCACACCACTGGCAATCCACTCCCACTGTAATTGGTCACAGCGGGAGCCAGTCAGCAGATCTGGTGGACTCAATGTCTGCCAGCACCTGCCGATCATTAGGGACATAAGCCGAGTAAACAAGACAGACTGCCGTTCTGTCAGTAGGGAAGGTATTGATCCTGTGTTTCTGCAAAGCAGGAACATGAATCAATGCCTTCCCTTAGCAAAAGCACCTCCCCCACAGTTACCAAGCACAGGCTAGGCACGCAGTTAGCAAGCACTCCCAAGACACACAGTTAACCCCTGAGTGTCATTAGTACAGTGACAGTTCATGTTTTTAGCATTGATCACTGTATTGGTGTCACTGGTCCCCAAAAAGTGTCACTTTTCCGATTTGTCCGATTTGCCATTTTGCCTTGTCTTTCGGTGGGATTATGCGGAAATAGCCACCAAACACAGTCCCACCACATCCAGTGTAAAATATACCTTAACCACTTGCTACCCACCCGCTGTAGTTTTATTGAGGGTAAGCAGCCCAGGCAGGACAGACAATGTACTTGTACATCGCCACCTCTCTTCCTGGTTTTTGGGGCATGCATGCATGTCCACTGCCAACCCATGCTGTGATTGGACATAGCACAAGTTAATAAACAGGTTTCACCCAATTTTTTTGAAGGAATCCTGCTGATCAGCTGTGTCCAATCACACCACAGATTTCTGTGTTTAAAAAAAAAACACACATAACTCTGTACACAGAAGAACGATTTGGCTGTTTCTTCTCCCTGGAAAGCAGGGAGAAAAAACAGCCAATTTTGTAACTAAAAAGCAGCACATATTACACACATTACACAGTTGCTAGGCACACAGTTAACCCCTATAGGTTAACCCCTTCCCAGCCAGTGTCATTAGTACAATGTCAGTGTATAGTACTGTATGACTTTCAGTGGGACTGTGATTAGGTAGCAGGCAATCTGGCGCTAACAGACCCTCGCAGGGAGGTACAATGACTAACTGACACTTCACTAGTGACACAAATACAATGATCAAATATAATACTTAATATAATATATAATATACAACTTTTTATACTGTTTATTCAAATTTATCAACTATTTATACTTTCATTCTTGAGAGTAGGTGCGTAAACAGGGGAAGGCTTGTAGGGGCCCCAGTGCATTACTTTTCCCAGGGGCCCATGATGCTATTAAGATGGCCCTGCATGGGGGATATAAACTGCTGAGTACTATTTTGAGTTTCTGCAATTAACCACTTGCCTACTGGGCACTTAAACCCTCCTCATGACAAGACCAATTTTCAGCTTTCAGTGCTCTCACACTTTGAATGACAATTACTCAGTCATGTAATACTGTACCCAAATTATATTTTTGTCCTTTTTTTTTCATACAAATAGAGCTTTCTTTTGGTGGTATTTGATCACCTCTGGGTTTTTTTATTTTTTGCGCTATAAATCAAAAACGACTGAAAATTTTGAAAAAAAATGAATTTTTCTTAGTTTCTGTGATAACATTTTGCAAATTATTAATTTTTCTTCATAAACTTTGGCCACAATTTATACTGCTACATATCTTTGGTAAAAATAACCCAAATTAGTGGATATTATTTGGACTTTGTGAAACTTAGGCCCCTTTCACACTGGGGCGGGAGCGGCGTCGGCGGTAAAGCAGCGTTATATTTAGCGCTGCTTTACCGTGGTTTAGCCGCAGTATTCGGCCACTATCGGTGCGGTTTTAACCCCGCTAGCAGCCGAAAAAGGGTTAAAACCCCCCGCAAAGCTCTGCGGCGCTCTGCGGCGGTATTGCTGCGGTGTCCCATTGATTTCAATGGGTAGGAGCGGTATAGGAGCGGTGAATACACCGCTCCTTCACCGATCCAAAGATGCTGCTAGCAGGACATTTTTTGACCGTCCAGCTAGTGCACCGCTCCGGCTTTCACACTATAGTGAATGGGGCCAGATTTTTTCAGGCGCTGTACAGGCACTATTTTTAGCGCTGTATCGCCTGAAAAATGCCCCAGTGTGAAAGGGGCCTTATAGAGTCTACAAGCTGTGGTGCAAATCATAAAAAATTGATCACACCTGATGTACTGGCAGCCTATCTAATTTCTTGCGACCCAAACAAGCCAGGAAAGTACAAATACCCCCCAAATGACCAATTTTTTGAAAGTAGACATTCCAAGGTATTTAGTAAGAAGCATGGTGAGGTTTTTGATGTTGTCATTTTTTTCCCACAATTCTTTGCAAAATTAAGATTTTTTGTTATTCACAAAATTGTCATTGTAATAGGTTATTTCTCTCACATGGCATGTATATACCACAAATGACACCCCAAAATACATTCTGTTACTCCTCATGAGTATTACAATACCACATGTGTGGGACTTTTTCACAGCCTAGCCACAAAGAGAGACACAACATTCAGGGAGCACCATCAGGTGTTCTAGGAGCATAAATTACACATCTTGAATACCTATTACACTTTCGAAGGCCCTGGAGCACCAGGACAAATGACACGTGACACTGATGACAGATGGCACTGATACGTGGCACTAATGACACGTGACACTGACGTGGCACTGATGACAGATGCACTAATACGTGGCACTGGTGACACTGATGACAGAGGGCACTAATATGTGGCACTGATGACAGATGGCATTAATAAGTGGCACTGATGACAGATGGCACTAATACATGGCACTGATGACACGTGACACTGATGACAGATGGCACTGATACGTGGCACTGATGACACTGATAACAGATGGCACGTGACACTGACAGGTGGCACTGATGACAGATGGCACTGATGACACGTGACACTGATGACAGATGGCACTGATGACATGTGGCACTGATGACAGATGGCACTAATACGTGGCACTGATGACAGATGGCACTAATACGTGGCACTGATGACACATGACACTCATGTGGCACTGGGAACAGATGGCACTGACAGGTGGCACTGGGGACAGATGGCAGTGGGGACAGATGGCACTGACAGGTACTGTATTTTCTGGGGGTTTGTTTACACTGACGCTGCAGCCGTTCGCTCTCCCTCCTCGCAAGCTGTCTCTGTGTGAGGAGGGAGAGCCGGCAATGAGAGATGATCTCATATGTGCCGGCAATGAGAGATGATCTCATATGTTTACATATGAGATCATCTCTCATTGGACACTCAGATCGTGTGCTAAATGGCCACTGTGATTGGCCATTTAGCACGATCTGTGATTGGCTGTGTCCAAGGGACACGGCCAACACAGAATTTCCCCAATGCGCGCCCACGGAAGTAAACAGGAGGACATCCAGGGACACCCTCCCGGCAATTGGAGTCTGCGCTGTAGCCGTCTTTCAGCTATAGCGCGGACGCCTAGTGGTTACATTTCTGCAAAATGGACTTGCCTACTGCATAATTTTTTCACTTTGATGTTCGGGGTGTCATTGAATTCAGCCCTCTGTAGGTTTATAATTTTAATTTCCCTCAAATGATGTGGCATCCTTTCATTCCTAACACATTACCCAGTCCATATCAGTATAGATATCCAGCATGATATTTTTCCCCATTGAGATCTGATGTGTTTACAAAGTGTTCCTTTAATTTTTATTGAGCAGTGTATATTTTTACTACCATCATTGCAGCATTGAACTTTAACTATGTATTGTTTAGCATATTGATCTTGTATGAGTTTTATGGCTTTATTCCCATTTCCTTTTGTAATGTCACAGTATAAGAAACATTAGGTAAGGCATGACTTCTTATTTGCTATTTATATATACAGTCATGACTATTGTATAAAAGATGTACCCTACCCATTACCTGACTGCTTTGCCCGTCCCTCCAGCCTCCCATTCCCACTTAATTCTAAAATAACTGAGACCACACCAAGCTGGAGTAACATTGGCCGAAGCAGCCATCTTTTATTAATACAATAAACAAACTTACATAACTGTATAAAATTACCCATTATAACCACCCACTCAGTTAGATAACTCCCGTTGGCCTTTTGCAGGAAGAAAACCCCACCCAATCTTGCCACCACTCCACTCTGGCACTGCGGTACCATAAAACTGAAAACCGGCCTCAGGCTGACATTCTGGCCCAGAGACAACAAAGAACATTTTTACCGCAATGCCCTTGTTAATGAATTCCAGCTCAAAACGTAATCTGGAATACCACCAAAAAAGGGACCGCTCCCACCAATGGGTCCCGAACTCTTTAACATCCGGGGTTTCTTCCTTCATCCGCAAAGGCCAACCCCCGCCTCTGCTACGACATCCAAAGCCCTGTAAAATAAATCACACCAGTTTAAACGGCACCCCCCCCAGCCTTTACTTACCCATTTTCTTAGGGAGGGAGGGTGGGAAGCTCGTTCCCCCTGGCCGCACTGAGCTGGGGAGGGACAACCACTCCCCCAAAATTACCAACTCGCTCCTCCCCTGCCTGCTGGCCCAATACCCATGCATACAAAACCCACCTGATGCACCCCAGGGTTCTACTTTTAACCCTGTCATGCCAGCCCTCCTTCCACTTTCATTTCTTGGCTTTTCCTACGGGCTTCTCTTTATCCATCCATGCAAATACCTTTATATCTGCACAAATGTTAAATATGTACAGATAAAATGTACACAGAAAATACTTTTCTAGCTTCACATTACTCACTCTGATAGTACTATTGAACATTATTCAGAATTGTTAGTAATTTCGAAGAATTTGTATTTTAGAAAATTTTTATATTTTAAAGAATTTTATATTTTTATGAACTTTTACTGTATATTTTAAGGAATATGCATTCCTTATATGCTTTTCATCTAAATACGAATGGAGCTGTATGTTCTCTGAATCCTGGTCAAATGCTGGTAATGTTGGCAGAGCCTTTGTTTTCTGGTGAGATATTAGGATATCCTAATTGTAACAAAGGTCATAAAAAATTTAGGTAACAAATAGCAGCCTGGGTGGTAAAATAATTTTAACTTTGCAGCAAAGTTTTTTTTCATTGTTGTCTGGCATGTGTCCTTACGTAGTCTGACTGATTGTCATTAACATGTTATTACATCCAGGCCAGATCCTCTAGTGCAAGAGGATGACAGACAGGCTGTCCTGCATGACTACTATGGCATATTCCGAAGAAAGGAAGGGGAATCTGTGTAACACAGTAAACCAACACCTTAAAAATAGATCACGCAGGCTAAAAATTATCGGTAGGATATCCAGGTTTTGGGAAATAAAACTGTGATTCAGGATTTGCTGGGGGAAAAGGTCAAAAAACATTTGTAAGCTAAGTAGCCGTGAGCCAGCTAAATGAGTATGTGTCTTCCGTGGAATGGGAAGGATATGGTATTTCAAAAGAATGTAACTATACCAGTAACTCCTTCTTTGCCAAAAGAATTTATAGCAAATGTAAAAATGTTACACTGTGTATTAACTTCATGGCCAAGCTAATGCATAACTGAAGAAAACTACTGCTTAGGGCCACAAAAAGGTAAGTACCAAGTTAGCTATAAATAAATACGTAGGTAGATAAAGCAAAATGTCAAAGTGACATGTACTAATGGCTGACTAAAAATATAAAAAAACAAAAATACAAGCTCAGGACATTAGGTTCCTTCTGTCAATATACCTAAAGGAAGAACCTTATATTCCCAAAGCATTTAATCTCTGGTAAGCCTGTATTCTAGCCATGACTGCAGAGGAAAGCTTTTTTAAACTTTAACTAGTAGAAGAACCTCTTGAGATCTTTTATAAGACATGAAAGGCTAAGTGCATTGGTAACAACTACATAGGTGGGAACCAGATCCCTTATAATAATGTAATAAATATGATACAAATAATGATGCAACTAAAACAGTGTATCTTAAAACAATGAGTCCCAAATGATGAAACAAAAAAGTCCTTAAATATGTACAGCATGTGTTGCCAACCACCAGTGAATTCCAGATATCACAGTCTTCACTTTCAATGGATCACCCACGTGTCATATGCATAACACCCTGTGAACCATATGCACAATCGCTGGGAGCCAGGAGCCATTTGGGAGTATAGTCCTAGAGGGTAGGGATGAGCCGAACACCCCGGGTTCGGTTCGCACCAGAACCTGCGAACGTTAGAACCCTATTAATTACAATGGACGTGAACGTTCAAAATCTAAAGTGCTAATTATAACAGGCAATATGCATGTTATTGTCATAAAAAGGTTTGGGGACCCGGTCCTGCCCCAGGGGACATGTATCAATGCAAAAAGAAGTTTTAAAAGCGGACGTTTTTTATGGAGCAGTCATTTTAATGAAAAAAAAAAAGTGAAATATTCTTTTAAATATGGTACATGGGGGGTGTCTAAAGTATGCCTGTGAAGTGGCATGTGTTTCCCGTGTTTAGAACCGTCCCTGCACAAAATGACATTTGTAAAGGAAAAAAGAAGCCATTTAAAACTGCTTGCGGCTTTAATGTCATGTCTTGTCCAGGCAATATGGATGAAAATCTTTGAGAAAAATGGCATGGCTACCCCATCAACCCCCCACACCCCCCTACCGCAGCCCATTACCAGCCCCTTTGGGTCTTGTGTGGATATTAAGTGGAACCCCGCACCCAAAATAAAACCCTATACCTCCAACCCTATATACTCTGAACAGCAGTATACAGGCGGTGCAAACAAGACAGGGACAGTAGGTTTGTTCTTAAGTAGAATCTGTTTGTAATTTTGAACAGGTACATTTTTAAGTGTAGCTCCATCCAAAAAAAAATCTATTTTTAAGCTTTTTGGAGAACATAGGGAAGGGTTATCACCCCTGTAACATTTGTTTTGCTGTCTGTGCCCCTGTTCAGAACATTTCACCTCACTTTCCATCCCAATGACAAATGTTTTTGGAAAAGTGGGGTTTTTATTGAAACAAGGATTGGTGATAAAGCATCAGTAGAGAGGAGATACCCTTTTCCCAAATTAAATCTAACAGGATAGAATTTCCCTTCCTAGAGGTAGATTTCCTTTCCTCTCACTTCCTGTTTTCTCCTTCCGTTTGCAAGTAGGAGTCGTTTCTATGTTGGATGTTTGAAAGTAGGGGCCTGCCGTATATACTCAGCAGAAATTTGCCCCATTAGATGTTGGTGTTGCCACAACACTGTAAGCCCTCACAGCTACTCTTGGTGGGCACTGGAACGCCCTGCTGTGAACTATTATATCAGGAATTGTAATTACATGCCATTGTTGAACAGTGGAAGAAAAAATTGGGCCTTTGGTGGTGGTGCTGGTGCTACAACACTGTAAGCCCTTACAGTTACTCTTGGTGGGCGCAGGAATGGGCCCTGCTGTGAATTATTAGATCAAGAATTGTAATTGCATCCACCTGTTGAACAGGGGTAAAAATTGGGCCTTTGGTGGTGGTGGTGGTGGACGGTGTTTCTACAACACTGTAAGCCCTCACAGTTACTCTTGGTGGGCACAGGAATGGGCCCTGCTGTGAATTATTAGATCAAGAATTGTAATTGCATGCACCTGTTGAACAGGGGGGAAAATTGGGCCTTTGGTGGTGGTGGTGGATGGTGTTGCCACAACACTGTAAGCCCTCACAGTTATTCTTGGTGGGCACAGGAATGGGCCCTGCTGTGAATTATTAGATCAAGAGTTGTAATTGCATTCACCTGTTAAACAGGGGCATAAAAATTGGGCCTTTGGTGGTGGTGGTGGACGGTGTTGCCACAACACTGTAAGCCCTCACAGTTACTCTTGGTGGGCACAGGAATGGGCCCTGCTGTGAATTATTAGATCAAGAATTGTAATTGCATGCACCTGTTGAACAGGGGCAGAAAAATTGGGCCTTATGTGGTGGTGGTGGACGGTGTTGCCACAAAACTGTAAGCCCTCACAGTTACTCTTGGTGGGTGCAGGGATGGGCCCTGCTGTGAATTATTAGATCAAGATTTGTAATTCCACGCCCCTGTTAAACAGGGGCTGAAAAATTGTGCTTTAGGCACTGGTGCTGGTGCCACAACGCTGCAACCCCTCACAGATACTGTACTTGGAGCACAGCAATGAGACCTGTTGCAAAGCATTGCATAAAAAATTGTAATTACACGCCCCTGTTAAACAGGGGCTGAAAAATTGGGCCTTAGCCACTGGTGGTGGCACCCAGAAACAAAAATGTTCTTCCAAGCTATCATCAGGATCATTGAGGAGGAAGAGGATAGTCAGTCAACATAACAGGACAGTCACTCAGCATCAGCATAGGCAGTCTTGAAGGGATGTGACATTTCAAAATAAATTATTCTGTTATATCAGCTTCAGGTGACTGGTAGCTGGTGGTGATCCAAGACTGATTCATCTTTATGAAGGTCAGTCGATGAACCGAGTCGGTGGACAGACGCACCCTGTGATCGGTGACAAAGCATCCAGCAGCACTGAATGTGCGTTCCGAAAGAACGCTAGATGCAGGACAGGCCAGTAACTCAATTGCATACTGTGCAAGCTCTGGCCAGTGATCCCTCCTCAAGACCCAGTAAGCCAGAGGATTTTCGATGGGAAAGGTGTCCAAGTCTGACCTTGCCCCTAGGTATTCCTGCACCATGTATATCAGACGCTGGCGATGGTTGCTGGAACTGATCATACCTTGGGGCTGCGGACTAAAAAATTGTCTGAATGCATCGGTCAGACGTCCACCTTCCCCACCGCTCCTTCTGCTACTGACCGAAGCTTCAGCAACTCGTCGTCCAGGACCAGGAGTTTGTAACCTCTCAGTCTCTGGGAACGCGTTGCACAGACCTTTCTGCAAGGCCTCCCAGAGATGTCTCATCCTCTGCTCCCTCTGCGACGGCAAGATAAGGTCCGCAACCTTACCCTTGAACCGTGGATCAAGGAGAGTGGCCAGCCAGTAAAGGTCGCTCTCCTTGATCCGAAGAATACGAGGATCCTTCCGCAGGCTTTGCAGGATCAGGAAGGCCATGCAACGTAGGTTAGCTGAGGCATTCGTTCCCGGAGTCTTCTGGGTCACTGAGGACGACATGATCCGCAGCCACCTCCTCCCAGCCACGTACAAGTCCACCGGTTTCTTAGGACTGTAAATCATCCCTAAAAGACTGCTGCTGCTGATGCTGAGTGCCAGGCTCCACCTCCATGCTGACACAATCCTCCTCCTCTTCCTGTCTCTGTTCTGCCTCAAGTGCCCTGTCCATTATTCCACACAGCGTATGCTCCAACAGGTGGACAAGAGGTACAGTGTCACTGATGCATGCACTGTCACTGCTCACCATCCTCGTGGCCTCCTTAAATGGTGACAGGACAGTGCATGCATCCCTGATCATGCTCCACTGGCGTGGTGAAAAAAATCTGAGCTCCCCTGACCCTCTCCTGGTGCCGTAGTCGCACAGGTACTCATTGATGGCCCTCTGCTGCGTGTGCAGTCGCTGCAGCATGGCCAACCTTGAGTTCCACCTGGTGGGCATGTCACATATAAGGCGGTTCTTGGGCAGGTTCAACTCCTTTTGCAGCTCAGCCAGCCGAGCACTGGCATTATATGATCGGCGGAAATGCACACAGACTTTCCTGGCCTACCTCAGGACATCCTGTAAGCCTGGGTACCTGCCCAAGAACCGCTGCACCACCAGGTTAATGACATAGGCCATACAGGGCACATGGGTCAGTTGTCCCTGTCGCAGGGCAGAGAGGAGGTTGGTGCCATTGTCACAAACCACCATTCCTGGCTTAAGCTGGCGTGGCATTAACCACCTCTCGGCCTGCCCCTGCAGAGCTGACAGAATCTCTGCCCCAGTGTGGCTCCTGTCCCCCAAACACACCAGCGCAAGCACGGCATGGCATCTTTTTGCCTGCGTACTTGCGTAGCCCCTTGGACGCCTATGGAGCACCGCTGGTTCCGAGGACAGAGCACTCGAAGAGGCCATGGAGGAAGAAGAGGAGAGGGTGGAGGAGAGAGGTGTGTCACAACCAGTAGTAGCATTTTGAAAGGCGTGGGGGCGGAACAACCTCCAACACTACTGCACCTTGTCCTGCATCCTTCCCAGCTGCCAAAAGAGTGACCCAATGGGCCGTGAAAGATAACGTCCCTGTCCATGCCTGCTGGACCATGAGTCAGTGGTAATATGTACCTTACCGCTGACCGCCCTGTCCAGCGAGGCCTTCCACATGCCGGTAGAGAGCCGGAATCGCCTTCCGTGAGAAAAAGTGGCGTTTGGGAACCTGCCACTGAGGAACTGCACATTGAACAAACTCACGGAGGGGGGCCGAGTCTACCAACTGAAAAGGCAGCAGTTGAAGTGCTAGCAATTTAGCCAAGCTAGCATTCAACCGCTGGGCATGTGGATGGCTGGGAGTGAACTTCTTTCGACGGTCCAGCAGCTGGGGCAGGGAAATTTGCCTGCTACAATCGGACGTCTGTGTACTGCTAGCAGAGTGCCCGCAAGTACTTGGCTGTGACACACCTAAGTCTACACCTTCATTCCTCTCAGTGCAGCTTTCAGAGAGGACTGAAGGTATAGTGGGGTTGGATATCCCAGCTGATGAGGAGCAAGGAGAGGTCCGCTTTGTTCTTTGGTGTGGGTCTTTAAGGTGCGCTTGCCAATGAGCTGCATGGCAGGTCAACATATGTCTGGTCATGCTTGTGGTGCCCAAGCGGCTGATGTTTTGGCCACGCGAGATATGCTTGAGACATATGTTGCAAATAGAAGCGGTGCGATCTGATGCACTCATCTCAAAAAAGGCCCACACCAAAGAACTTTTGTAATAACATGCAGAGGCAGCGCCCTGCACAGGCCGAGCTCTGTGGTGTGATTCAGTTGGTGTGCTGGCCTCAAGCTGGCCCCGGAGGGCATCCTGCCTCATTGGAGATGTGCCGCCTCCTCCTCCTCCTCTCTCTGTTTAGGCACCCATGTGGAGTCAGTGACTTCATCATCCAGTCCCTCTTCACCACTGGACCAAACCTGGCAGTAAGCTGCAGCTGGTGGAACATGACTGCCAGATTGCTGTCCTCGAGCATCCCCTCTCTCTGCCCTCACGCTACTGCCTTCCTCTAGCTGGGTATCATCATCGGAGCCTTCAAAATGCTGGGCATCCTCCTGGAGCATGTACGCAACACTGTGCTCAAACAGTTCGGGGGACTCCTCAGGAGGACATGGGCGTCCACGACCAGCACTGTTGTCTCTAGACACAGAGCCAAGCTTGCCCTGTTTTCTTGGCTTGTGACTGTCTGCCTCTCCTTTTTGGCCTTTCAGACATTGTAATGGCCTGCAGGGAGATGGGAAAAACAGCTATTGGGTAGTGTATATTGTGCTGGAGTCACACAACACACACACACACACACTAACTCCTGCAGATGGCTGGATTAATGGAGAACTGCACAAAATGGTAGATACAGGTGCAGGTTTATACTGTGCTGTGCTGCTGGACTCACACAGCACACACACTAACTCCTGCAGAAGGCTGTATTTATAGAGAACAGCACTTTCCCCACATGCAGATGCCTGAGAAGAACACACTATCCCTGCCTATTATTCCTCTTTCCCTGATCAATAGTTCACAGTTCACACTGTCCCTGCCTAATCAATCCTCTTTCCCTGCACTTTGCCCACACAAAAATGAATGATCAATATTTCGCAGACCACAGTTCACACTGTCCCTGCCTAATCAATCCTCTTTCTCTGCACTTTTCCCACACTGAAATGAATGATCAATAGTTCACAGACCACAGTTCACACTGTCCCTGCCTAATCAATCCTCTTTCCCTGCACTTTGCCCACACAGAAATGGATGATCAATAGTTCACAGTTACACTGTCCCTGCCTAATCAATCCTCTTTCCCTGAACGCCGCAACACACTACATAAGTCCGCCGGCAGCCTTATATAGTGTGGGGTGTGTACTAAACCCCCTGAGCTATAATTGGCCACAGGCATCCTGCCTGTGGTCAATTATTGCTCTCCTTGCTGCTGGCGCTATGATTGGCCAAGCATGCGGGGTCACAGTGCATGCTTGGCCAATCATCAGCCAGCAATGCACTGCGACTGGCGCAGTGCATTGCGGGCTGTTCGCATCACACGAATTTGATGCGAACGGCCTGCAGAGTTCTGAATTCGACGAGCGGACGAACGGCCGATGTTCGATTTGAACATGGGTTTGAATCGAACACCGGGCCCATCCCTACTAGAGGGGCAAGTGCATTTGACCTTGACTATTGGTTAAGGTCCAGCCCAGGAGGTGAGCACATGTGGTTCACAGGCTGTTATGCATGTGACACGTGGGTGATCCGATGAAGTGAAGACTGATATCTGGAATTCACTGGTGGTTGGCAACACATACTGTACATATTTAAGGATTGTTTTGTGTCATCATTTTGGACTAATTTATTTAAGATACACTGTTTTAGTTGTGCTGCATCATTATTTGTATCATATTTATTACATTATTATATGGGATCTGGTTCCCACCTATGTAGTTGTTACCAATGCACTTAGCCTTTCATGTCTTATAAAAGATCTCAAGAGGTTCTTCTTCTACAGTTAAAGTTTAAAGGTTGGCCACACATACAAATTTCAGGAATTTTTTTTTGTTTCATCATTTGGGACTCATTTATTTAAGAGACAATGTTTTATTTGCGCTGCATCATTATTTGTATCATATTTTGGAGGGGTGGAGTGAAAATTCCTAATGGTGCTGGGCACCGACTAAGAATTCATAGATTTGTGAGCACGTTGATTTGCATGTGATTTATGTACAGTAGTTTATGGTATTTTGTATTAACAGTGACTGCGCTGATTTTCTTTCACGTTCCACATTCAATGTAATAAATACAGAAAACACAGCTCCTAAGGATATACTGTGCAGTAGAATTGGAAAATGGAAATAGTAAATAACCCATTTCATTTTGGAATTGTAACTCGCTAAACATTTTTTTCTTTAATCATTTTGATATTTTATTGCATTTAGCATATTGCTCTGCACATGTATATGCTAATGTTCATTTTTTTGTTTTTTATAATAATGTCATAAAGATCTATGCATCTAGAAAACACATATTCTAAGGGTGTACTGTGTAGTAGTATTGTCATAAAATGGAAATATGAATCTAGTTTCTTTTCAAAACTTTAATTCTGCAAACTTTTGGGTTTTTTACTGTACTGCACTTATCATTTTGCTCAGCACATTTACATGCTCATGTTTCATTTTAAATAGGCTAACTTTATAAATACCATTGTTATCTTTTTTTTTTTTTTTTTATAAATCTTTATTTTATACATAATTTTTCACATTTTATCCACATCATCATTCCATTAGTGTATACACTTATATTATTACATACTTCTCCAGTACATATCTGTTATCCTCATTAATGTATCCATATTTATTATCTTTGTGTTGTTTTACATTCATTCTCCCATCCACTTATCATTCATACCTCGTTCTACATTGTAACACACCAACAGACCAAAAACATTATTTGGTACATTTGGTACAATATTTTTACATTTTCTCGCTATAACCGTTCTAGCTGCTGTTAGACAGTGTTTTAATATCTCTTTTTTTATATTTTTTATCGATCCCGGTATCATTGACAGTATGGAAATCAATATATCTGGTTGTATATTTATGCCTGTCATCTCTTGATATATATTATATTTTTTTTTTCCCAGAATATCTGGACTTTTGGACAAAAGTACCAGATATGCGACATTTTACCAACTGCCCTCTGACATCTCCAACAGGTATCATCGTCGATCGGACATTTATACCATCTAACTAATAGTTTATAATTCCTTTCTTGGTGCCTATTGGAGATCGACATCCTATGTGTTAGTGTAATTGCTTTGTCCCATTTATCTCTAGGTATGACCATGCCCAGTTCTTTTTCCCACTTTTTTATAAAACTTAACTCATGTATCTCATCATTCGAAATTAAATATTTATATACGTTGGATAAGTTATGTATGGGTTTCTGTTCTTGTAGGAGTAATAATTCCATTGCAGTTGGTGTTCTATCTAGTGTCCCTTCTTTCTTAAGGGTGATTATATATTCTTGGAGTTGCCTATATTGCATCCACTTATTTAAATGTTCCCTACCTATGTCTTCTAGTCGGAGAAGTCTATTGTTCTCCAATGTCTGTATGATTCTAGTATCTTCTCTTCTATGCCATTTTAGGAAGGTCGTAGTTTCCCTCGCTGGTGGGAAATCTGGATTGCTGAAGAGGGGTGTCATTGGGCCCACATAAGACGACCCTATTCCCCTCTTCATGAATCCGTCCCAGACTTTCAATGTTGCTCCGACTAGAAGTGGCATCTCTTTCTGGGGCAGTCTTTTTTTCTTTCTTTATCCAAGGTAAAGCTTTTAGTTTTATATTCATAATCTCTTCCTCCAGCTTTACCCATTGTTTGCTTTCTATGTTGTGGAACCAGTCCACAATCCTGGTCACTAGTACTGCTCTAAGATAAACTGATAGGTCAGGGAGAGCTAAGCCCCCATCTCCTTTCAGCCTGGTTAACACCTCTCTACTAGGGTTGAGCGAACCTGAACTGTAAAGTTCGGGTCCGTACCGGACTTTTGGGTGTTCGGGACCCGGACCCGAACCCGAACTATTGGCTGTAAGTTCGGGTTCGGGTCCGGTGTTCGGCGCTGTATTGGCGCCTTTTTAACAGCTGCAGGGCAGCCAATCGATGATCGTTTCACTAGTGTGCCCTTGAAGCCATCACAGCCATGCCTACTAATGGCATGGCTGTGATTGGGCAGTGCAGCATGTGACCCAGCCTCTATATATAGTCCAGACACACAGCACACAGCGTCATTCTGCTATAGACAGGTTCCTGTGCTGCTGAGAGGATTAGTGTGATTCAGTCAGGCAGTCAGCATTCCTTAACTTTGCTTCTAATTAGTTAGATCAGTGAGCGATCTACATAGCTAGAGTAGAGTAGGGAGTTTCTTTAGTAAGGAAGAGAAAGAGGCAGAGAGAATTATTGAAGAGATTCCTAAATCAATTGTACCCTGTCTTTTAACAGTGCCATGAGGCCAGTGCCAGACAAAATATAAACATTTTACCTGCAACCTCAGTGCACCATTAGGACCAACACTGCATATACTAAGGGATACACCATAGTCTGTGTGTATTCTGCTATTGGAAAAACATTGCATAAAAATTTAATTTTGCTTTTTTTTTTTTTTCCCCCCAATAGCATTTTCTGCGTGTTCATACATACATCATACATACACACTGTAGACACTATCCGTGTATTCTGATATTGCAAAAACATTGCAAAAAAAAATAAAATTTTGCTGTGTTTTTTTTTTCCCCAATATCATTTTCTGCGTGTTCATACATACACGCTGTAGACACTATCCGTGTATTCTGATATTGCAAAAAAAAATTAATTTTGCAGTGTTTTTTTTTTCCCCAATAGCATTTTCTGCGTTTTCATAAACGCTTTACATACTGTCCGTGTATTCTGATATTGGAAAAACATTGCAAAAAAATGTAATTTTGCAATGTTTTTTTTTTCCCCAATAGCATTTTCTGCGTTTTCATAAATGCTTTACATACTGTCCGTGTATTCTGATATTGGAAAAACATTGCAAAAAAATTTAATTTTGCGTTTTTTTTCTTCTTCCCAATAGCATTTTCTGCGTGTTCATAAACGCTTTAGACAAAAACACCCATTTAGGGCGAGATCATAAATTTTGAAAATATGAGGAGATCATCAAAAAGCGGACGTGGCCCGGGTCGTGGTGCTGCTGGTGGCGCTCCTGTTGCAGGGAGAGGATGTGGTCGATCTGTGCCAGCTACACGCACTAGTGAAACACCTTCCTCAGGTGCGAGTAGGCGACAGAGCCTGCAGCGGTATTTTGGCGCGCCTAATGAGGCTGTACGAATGTTGAGGCCAGGACAAGTACAGGCAATAGTAGATTGGGTTGCTGACAGTGCCTACGGTTCCTTCACATTGTCTCCCACCCAGTCTCCTGATGAAAGTTAATAATTTTTTCCAGAAAGTGCGTATTCTGTGCGGCATCGTGCCGTTGAGTTTCTGAGGTTCTTATTGACTTCCTGTACCTCTTCTGCTGAGAAGGGGGCCTCCAGCATTTTATTTTTTATTTTTTTATGTTATTTTAAGTTATTTCCCTATCCACATTTGTTTGCAGATCACTTGCCATGCCCTTAACAACATTTTGTTGCCATTTGCAGCCCTCTAGCCCTTTCCATGGCCTTTTTACAGCCATTTTAGTGTTCAAAAGTCTGGGTCCCATTGACTTCAATGGGGTTCGGAGTTCGGGGTCAAGTTCGGGTCAAGTTCGGTCCCGAACCCGGACTTTTTTCTGAAGTTCGGCCGAACCCGCCGAACCCGAACATCCAGGTGTCCGCTTAACTCTACTCTCTACTTATTCTAGCAGGTTTACCTGCCCATATAAAGCTCCCAATAGCTTTCCGTAGGGAGTTCAGTATATTTTTAAGAGGGAATATTGGAATTGTCTGAAAGACATAAAGTATTTTTGGGAGTATATCCATTTTTATAATATTTATACGACCCGTCCATGAAAAAATCCCCTTATATTTTTGGAGTAGTTTAGTTATTTTTTGCAATAATGGCAGATAATTAAATTCCTGGAGTTTTTCCAATTCTCTGGGTATGAATACTCCAAGGTATTTAATAGCATTATTTTGCCATTTGAAAGAAAAATTCTTTATAAGTATATAAATAGTATTTGTAGAGAGTGTAATATTTATGGCTTCAGATTTATTGTAATTAACCTTAAAATAACCTACTTCAGCAAAGCGCTTAAACTCACTAAAGTGGAAGTAAAGTCCCATTTTGGACTTTCATCTACAGGTAAGCCTATAATGAGGCTTACCTGTAGGTAAAAAAAATATCTCCTAAACCTTTACGGTTTAGGAGATATTCCCCGTGCAATACGCCGCTGGCTGCAGCGGCGCATGCGCACGGGAGATTCTCGGCTGAAAGGCCGGCAGAATACGAACCCTGCCGGGACGAAGTCTCCCGTGCGCATGCTGTGACGACATCGCGGCTCCAGCCACTCACAGCGCTGGAGTCGCGATACCCGGAAGACACGCCGAGGCAACATGTCAGCGACCTCGGCGTGGACCAGGTGAGTTACCGACGCCTCGTTCTAAGGTAAGTATTTCATAATGAGCTAGTATGCGGTGCATACTAGCTCATTATGCCTTTTACCTTACAAGTGTCTAAAAAAAAAAAAAAAACATGTCAGCGGGTTTACTACCGCTTTAATTAAATTGGGTAGTGTTACTATAGGGTTTGTAATATATAATAATAAATCATCTGCATAGACTGACATTTTGTATTCATGGTTTTTTATTTTAATTCCCTGGATATCTTTGTTGTTCCGAATCGCTGTCATCATATGTTCCATGGTTAATACATATAATAGTGGGGATAAGGGACATCCCTGTCGGGTTCCGTTCGCAATTCCCACTGTATCAGATACCTCTCCATTTGCCCGTATTTTGGCAGTTGGATTTTGGTATAAAACCATGATTTTTTCAAGGAGCCTAGGGCCCAGTCCCCATTGTCTCAATGTCTCCTCGAAGAATCGCCATCCCACCCTGTCAAAGGCCTTCTCGGCATCCACTGCCAAGAGACAGGATGGGATGGCGTGTCTCCGGACATGTTCGACCAATGTCAGTGTCTTCAGGGTATTATTCTACGAATTCCTACCATGTATAGATCTTGGTAGTTTAGGTGTGAGTCTGTTGGCTATAATTCGAGTATATTCGTAGATCGATATTTGTGAGGGAGATTGGTCTATAGTTTCCACAGAGTGTATGGTCTTTTTCAGGTTTAGGTATGAGTGATATATACACCTGCATACTCTGTGATACAAATGGTTGGGAAATAGAGACTGAGTTAAATGTCCGTTTCATAATTGGGATAAGTAGGTCTTTATACATTTTATAAGGTCCCCCCAAGAGGAAATTGGTGGGGTTTTTAGGCAGCGTTTGGAAAGAAGTTCTCTATGATACAACGTATTTATCTAAATATAAATCTTTATTAAAGATGTCGCATAAGTGACATAGTGGGTAAAAAGACATGGGTCCCAAATGGAAATAATAAAACAATACAGAAAAAGGATTTAAAATTACACTGATAGACAAAACACTTTTACAGCAGTATATTTTACACAGCCAGATATTTAGAGGTAAAAGTAGACCTGACGCGTTTCGACCCGTATTGATGAGGGTCTTCCTCAGAGGTAGTTTGTCTATTTGAAAAAGAAAGGGTAAGAACACATATATTGCAACAATGTTTGTTTTTCATATGTTAATCTCCAATTGACTTTTAGAAATAGAGATATATATCATATTATCATATTGTATTATAGGATATTTACCCAGATGTGTAGATTTCTGATGAATTACTCCATGTATATGCAGGTTTTTTTTCTGAACGGGTATGCGACATCTTTAATAAAGATTTATATTTAGATAAATACGTTGTATCATAGAGAACTTCTTTCCAAACGCTGCCTAAAAACCCCACCAATTTCCTCTTGGGGGGACCTTTTTTCTTTTTTCTTTATACCCCAGGGGTGAGCAGCAACCACATCTTCTCCAGTTGAGTGTCTTTCCTCTTCCTAGTCTATACATTTTATAAAACCGTGGGGTAAATCCATCTGGATCTGGACTTTTGCCTATTGTCAGTGAGTCGATTACCTTTTGGATTTCGATCTCTGAAAATTCATTTTCTAGTTGTTCAGTCTCTATATTGGTTAAGGTTGATATTGCGGTTTCTGTTATGTATTGTCTTATCTTTTGATGAAAACTTTCAGGGAACTTACAAGCTAGAGTAGAATGTACGAAACGTTTTCAGGATCGTTTTTGGATCATATACCATCATATACCATCTCCCCTGTTTCTGTTTTAATTTTAACAATTGGTTTTTGTTTGTTGATGTAGGGCCCTAGCAAGTAATTTACCAGGTTTATTTCCCTGTTGGTAATATAAAGTCCGATTTTTATCCCTCATCTGTAGTGTTTGCTCGTTTAATAGGGTACGTAGTTCTGATCTTTTGTCCAAGAGGACCATTAATATTCCTTGTGTTGCATTTTGTTTATGTTGGTTTTTCTAATTCAGCAATTTCCTGTATAAGCTCTGTTGATCCATTACCCTTTGCTTTTTTTTAGTAGTCTAGCCCCATGCTTTATAAGTAGGCCCCTCACTATACATTTCAGTGTTTCCCATTGATTTGGAAGTGACGTATTATCATTACTATGGTCTTGTGTAAAGTTCGATATTGCTGAACTGATCTCAAAGCTACATGCTTCATCATATAATAAATTATCATTTAATTTCCATGTACCTCTCGGTACATTATTATTTGTTGTACCTATAGTCAAAAAAATAGGGGCATGGTCCGACCATAAAAAATTACCTATGTCTGAAGAGGAGACTGTTGTGATTGCCTGGGAATTTATCAAAAAATAATCCAATCTATGATATGTATCGTGTACTTTAGAGTGAAATGTATAGTCTTTTTCAAGTGGGTGTGTTACCCTCGAAATATCTACTAGTTGTTGTCTATCCAGCATTTTTTTAAATTCTCTTTTATCAGTACTCATCTGGGGTCCTACTGTTGCTGTAGTGTCCATATTTTGATCAAACACAAAGTTAAAATCACCCCCTATTATAGTCACCCCCTCAGCTCTTTCCATTAGTTCTGTTAATAGTTGAGTTCCCATTTTAACCTGGTCTACATTAGGTAGGTATATATTAATAAATTTATATTTCTTAACATATATTAAGTTTTAGTAATATTGCCCTGGGGTATCGACTTATTGAATTACTATAGAAACTCCTCTAGATTTTAAATAGGCATATGTATCATGGATGTATCATGGAACCAACTAGGGTAGTATCTATTTTGTATGTTTGGTATATGGTCTGAGCGAAAATGCGTCTCCTGGAAGAGAATAACACCTATGCCCTGTTTTTGTAGAGAGTACAAAACTTGTGATCTTTTGGCTATTATATTTAACCCTCTTACAATAAGTGTTATACAGTGCCATTATATTTATCTTCAATCTTTCAGTTGTATTTCGTGTTATACATTTCCAAGAAAAAAAATAAAATAAAACCCTCTTGAAAACCACAACCTCTTATATTCTTCTTATATCAGTGTACTTCCTTGTATGTACTTTTATAAAGTGCTGTATTGTGTCTGTGAGAAAAAAAAGAAGAGGGGAGAGGGGGACAGAAACCTCCATCTTCCCCAACATCTAATATCTATATCCCATCAATGTGCATAATTGTACATTTAATTATTAAATTATTTGTGTCCCGTTCCCCTTCCCTTTTCTTCCCCTCCTTCTTCTACCCTGCATAATCTCATCACATGTATATATGTACATACATATATAAACGTGCCTATACATGGATATACCAAAAAAAAAAAAAAGAAGGATTAGGGCCTACGAACAAAACTGAGAAAAAATAAACACAGAGTATATAATTATCCTCGCTTGTATTGCGCTCCTGGAAAGTCTTGATACATTTGAGACCATAATGGCAGTTCTACCGGGAGTAATCTAATACAATTGAGAAATTCTTAGAGATCCCCAATGTCCCGAAACACGATCTTCTGTCCATTTTGGTATACTATTATCTGGAAGGGGGATCCCCTTTTGTAGAAGATCCCTTTCTCTCTTAATAATTCCAATAGCGGTTTAACCGCTCTCCTCTTGGTCAATGTATATCTAGATAAATCCTGCAAAAATATAAGCTGAGCTCCATCAAACTCGAATTCCCACTGTAGTCGTGCTGCTGCCATAATGCTTTCTTTAACCACTTCAGCACCGGGCCATTTTACACCCTTCCATACCAGAGCACTTTTTGCGATTCGGCACTGCGTTGCTTTAACTAACAATTTCGCGGTCGTGCGACGTTACACCCAAACAAAATTGACGTCCTTTTTTTCCCACAAATAGAGCTTTCTTTTGGTGGTATTTGATCACCTCTGCGGTTTTTATTTTTTGCGCTATAAACAAAAGACGAGCGACAATTTTGAAAAAAAAACACAATATTTTTTACTTTTTGCTACAATAAATATCCCATTTTTAAAAAAAAAACATTTTTTTCCTCAGTTTAGGCCGATACGTATTCTCTACATATTTTTGGTAAAAAAAAACGCAATAAGCGTATATAGATCGGTTTGCGCAAAAGTTATAGCGTCTACAAAATAGGGGATAGATTTATTGCATTTATTTTTTATTTTTTTACTAGTAATGGCGGCGATCTGCAATTTTTTTTCGTGACTGCGACATTGCGGCGGACACTTCGGACACTTTTGACACATTTTTGGGACCATTCACATTTACACAGCGATCGTTGCTAAAAAATTGCAGTGATTACTGTGTAAATGTGACTGGCAGGGAAGGGGTTAACACTAGGGGGCGCTGCAGGGGTTAATGTGTTCCCTATAGGAGTGATATAGGAGTGATTCTAACTGTGGGGGGAGGGGACTCACAAGGGGAGGAGACCGATCAGTGTTCCTCCGTACTGGGATCACATGATCGGTCTCCTCTCCGCTGACAGGACGTGGAGCTGTGTGTTTACACACACAGCTCCACGGTCCCGCACGGTCCCATTGATTTAACGGGCAATCGCGGGTGCCCGCCGGACATCGCGGCCGCCGGGCACCCGCACCGGGTCCCGAGCGGCACGCGCGCGCCCCCCAGGCGGCTGGGAATGGGAGGACGTCATATGACGCCCACCCAGGATGGGAGATCCACCTTGTGGGCGTCATATGACAGTGGGCGGTAGGGAAGTGGTTAATATGAAAAAAGTGTATTCTGCACAATATATCTCTCGGTTTCCCTTGATCCCGGACTTTAGGACCTTGTGTTCTATGTGCGCGATCGATCTCTATTACTGATGTATCCGGTTGTTTTAATAAGATATTAAATATGTTTTGGAGTATTTGCCTCGGATTTTCAGTACCTGTTGTTTCAGGCAGACCTCTTATTTTTATATTATTACGTCTGCTTCTATTTTCAGGTTCATCTGTTGCCTTCATTACATATTTTAAATATCGATCGTATTCCAAAGTTTTTTCTTCCAATGTTAGCAATTTTTGATCGATAGTCAATATTTTAGCATCTATGACATTGATTTTTTTCTTGTGTGTCCACTAGAGATGTTTTCAGTGTAGTTATTTCTTCCTTATATGTAGTTTCAATCTATAAACATATTTGTCCATATCATCTCTTGTCAGTAATAATTTTATGTATGCTTGCATATCCCAATTGGGGCTGTTTGTTGCTCCTGCCATGTCCATTGTGGGGTGCTGTGCATTCCCTATGTGACTGTTGTTTAGTATAGGCCCTAGTTCTCTACTAGGTGAGGCAAAGTTCAGTTCAATGGATGTCTCCCCATCATGTTGTGGTGATAATTGTGGTTGTTTAAAAAAACCTTTAATATCAGATTTTTGTGCCGACTGTGGTTTAGCAGGGTTTTTTACTGTGCCGCCAGTTGATCTCCTTTTAGTTTTTTGGGTATGGGTGCTTTTTGGCAGCATTTTATGTTGTGGAGATTTAGTAGGGTAAAAGGGTAGCCAAAAGCGGTAATAAAGAAAAAATCTAATTTTGTATTATAACGTTATTATGTGGCAAGCCAGTAAAGTTTACCAAGACCCCTCTGTAGCATCCAACGGCAGGATTGTCTCTTTACACCTTAATCAACCTCAGATATTTCTCCAATAGCTTTATATATCAAGAATCATCAATTTGTTTGTTCAGTTCCTAACATTTACTTTCTCTTTAGGCAAATTGTCAATTTAATACCATCCGTGTACTTTTGAGAGGAATCTTCTTCTCAGGTTTATACCATAAATAAAAAATAAAAAAAGAGAGTGGGGTTTTAACGGTCCCCTCACCGCTTTACCTTCTGCCTCCTGGAACTAACTGGGGGTCCTGCTGCGAGGCTCGGCTTCTTGTCCCCCCGCCTTTGGCTGGGGTCGGTGGTCGTCGCTGTGCAACCGCCACACTCGGTAGGTTCCGAGCTGTCTCGGGCTCTGGTGATTTTTCGGCTTGCCTATACTTTGTCTCCGACCGCCTCGGAAGACATCGGAACCCCTCGGGACTCTGTAAGTATCCGCCGCCGCCTTGGAGTGCAGAGTAAATCTCCGGTTGCTTCGGAGGCCGTCGGAATATCTCTGGAGTATCTCGGAACCCCGCCGAAGACCAGGTCTCCCTGGCAGCGCTCTGGATACACCTTCGCTGCTGAGTCTGTAAGACCGTGCCGTCTCTCCCCCAAAGAATCACCACAAGCCGCCTGTGTGTCTCCAAGCCTGTTGTCTCTGTATGTGCTATAGTTAATTGAGCCTTTGGCCATATATTTTCAGTTGGTTAGTCTCTATCGAACGGCGTGTTGTCCATTGCAGGGAAAGTCAGTAGGGGGTCATACGCGGCTCATTGAGATCAGCTGCAGATAATCTCCCGGACCTAGGAGGAGCTCACTCACACCACGTCCATCCCGTTCAATCCCCTTCCCCCCGCCACCCATTGTTATCTTTTAAACCACATATTAATGTCCCTATGATCATAAGTGTAAACAAGTGGTGATAGGACTCTGTCTAGAGAGGGAAAAATCAAATCAAATTCAGTTTTTGACCCTAAAAAGGTATGATCTGGACCTCATTAGAGAAAACTCAGAAAAAAAAAAATAGATTGTCATTGTCAGTGTATACATTATCTCACAAAAGTGAGTACACCCCTCACATTTTTGTAAATATTTTATTATATCTTTTCATGTGACAGCACTGAAGAAATTACACTTTGCTACAATGTAAACTAGTGAGTGTACAGCTTGTATAACAGTGTAAATTTGCTGTCCCCTCAAAATAACTCAACACAGCCATTAATGTCTAAACCTCTGGCAACAAAAGTGAGTACACCCCTAAGTGAAAATGTCCAAATTGGGCCCAACGTGTCAATATTTTGTGTGGCCACCATTATTTTCCAGCACTGCCTTAACCCTCTTGAGCATGGAGTTCACCAGAGCTTCACAGGTTGCCACTGGAGTCCTCTTCCACTCCTCCATGATGACATCATGGAGCTGGTGGATGGTAGAGACCTTGCGCTCCTCCACCTTCCGTTTGAGGATGCCTCACAGATGCTCAATAGGGTTTAGGTCTGGAGGCATGCTTGGCTAGGACATCACCTTACCCTTAGCTTCTTTAGCAAGGCAGTGGTCATCTTGGAGGTGTGTTTGGGGTCGTTATGTTGGAATACTGTCCTGTGGCCAAGTCACCCAAGGGAGGGGGATCATGTTCTGCTTCAGTATGTCACAGTACATGTTGGCATTCATGGTTCCCTCAATGAACTGTAGTTCCCCAGTGCCGGCAGCACTCATGCAGCCCCAGACCATGACACTTCCACCACCATGCTTGACTGTAAGCAAGACAAACTTGTCTTTGTACTCCTCACCTGGTTGCCACAACACACGCTTGACACCATATAATAAAATAAAAAAAATAAAATAAGTTTATCTTGGTCCCATCAGACCACAGGATATGGTTCCAGTAATCCATGTCCTTACTCTGCTTGTCTTCAGCAAACTCTTTGCCAGCTTTCTTCTGCATCATCTTTAGAAAAGACTTCCTTCTGAGACAACAGCCATGCAGACCAATTTGATGTAGTGTACAGCGTATGGTCTGAGCACTGACAGGCTGACCCCCCCCCACCCCTTCAACCTCTGCAGCAATGCTGGCGGCACACATACGTCTATTTCCCAAAGACAACCTCTGGATATGACGCTGAGCACGTGCACTTAACTTCTTTGGTCGACCATGGCAAGACCTGTTCTGACTGAAACCTATCCTGTTAAAGCACTGTATGGTCTTGGCCACCGTGCTGCAGCTCATTTTCAGGGTCTTGGCAATATTCTTATAGCCCTAGGCCATCTTTATGTAGAGCACCAATTCTTTTTTTCAGATCCTCAGAGAGTTCTTTGCCATTAGGTGCCATGTTGAACTTTCAGTGACCAGTACTGAGAGTGATAACACCAAATTAACACACCTGCTCCCCATTCACACCTGAGACCTTATAACACTAATGAGTCACATGACACCGCGGAGGGAAAATTGCTAATTGGGACCAATTTTGGAAATTTTCACTTAGGGGTGTACTCACTTTTATTGCCAGCGGTTTAGACATTAATGGCTGTGTGTTGAGTTATTTTGAGGGGACAGCAAATTTACACTGTTATAAAAGCTGTACACTCACGACTTTACATTGTAGCAAAGTGTAATTTCTTCAGTGTTGTCACATGAAAAGATATAATAAAGTATTTACAAAAATGTGAGGGGTGTACTCAATTTTGTGAGATACTGTAGCTTGCTTTAGTTATTAGTGACTGGCCTATAACAGGAATGCAGAAAGCAAAGTTGAAGTGAAGTCAGATGTCTTGGTCAGCATAAAATTGGAACATTTAGGACAGCAAACTTTCAAATTAAACATAGAAACATAGAAAAGTGACAGCAGAAAAAAAAAAAACAAGTGGTCCATCGCGTCTGCCCTTTGTTTTACATAGAAGTTAAGACCCCTCTTGTAGGACCATGGGTGTTATTTACGAAAGGCAAATCCACTTTGCACTACAAGTGCAAACTACAAGTGCAAAGTGCACTTGAAATTGCACTGAAAGTGCACTTGGAAGTGCAGTCGCTGTAAATCTGAGGGGTAGTGTTAGAAAAGTTTTAAATGTTTATTGTGTGACTATTTGGAAAACAATCCTGAGACTGGTTTTTAATTCCACCTATGAGCACTTTCTGTATTAATTGTTATGTATGTTTTTACTAACTCCACCGTAAGAATTCAGGATGATTGCAGTATAACCTGTATGGTAACATAAGATTGTAAGGGAATTCGCAGTCCTCACATAATAAAGGTATTGAATTTCACTCAGATAAAGTGAGAACTGTGATTTCCTCAGCCAATAGGGAAATAGGGGCTGGGTTATGAAGGTTTAATATAACGAAAGATATTGCCTTTGTCATTCCTTTGCCTGACCCGTTTGTGTAAGGAAGGGGATCCTAATGTGTTAACATATTAGAATAATTTTTTTTACTTCTTAATACATCTCGAGTTGACTGATCACAAGCTGAGGATATTCCTAACATTTGTGGACCTTTGAGCCGGAGGCAACTCTTTATTTGGGATATATGAGCCCTCTTCATCTTCGGTGAGTAGTTAGTGAAAGAAAATCACTGAAATTTAAAAGTCCCCCCACTCAACGTTAGTGGTGAAAGAGGGGCAGGGGGCCGTATCACCCGAATACATTGTCTGCTTGCGAACTTGATGATCTAGTCCTGGTGTGTTAAGGGGTAAGAGATTTTAATTATTCTTAATTCTTTCTAAAAGTCTTTTTCTTCTCTTTCTGTTTGATTCTGGTTTAAATGTGTTGTAATTGCCGACATTGGTATTGATCGTATAATAGCTTGATAATCCAGTGTTCGTAGACAGAGACATTTGGGGACGTTGTCTAAGGTAAAAAAATTACGTTGCCTGCTGTCCGGACAGATAAAAAAAAGATTTGAGGTATACCAGTGTTAGAGACTCACATTAAGCGCTATTTAGTTAAGTGATCTAAAAAGATCACAAAGCTAATTTTTTTCTTCTTTTCTCTGTGTGTTTTATTTTCTCCTGTTTCATGTTTAACCATTCTGTTCATGTTACAAGCTCATTTTATAATAATACTGCAGAGGTACGTTTTAATTATTTTTTAATTTTCCCGATAGTGTGGGGGGTGTTGATGTTTATACTTTTCTGGTATTCCTTTTATTACCGTGAGCGGAGGGTCACGATCCCAGTGTTTTATAGGTTAATGAGAGAGTCCACAAACGCCGAAAATGGGGAATAGTCTCTGTAAAGGAATTTCTTGTGCTTGTTTATGTTGTTGCTGTTGTGTCCCTAATGTGCCGTTAGAAGGTGATAAGAAATTTATGCATAGCAATGACCCCAAGTCCGTTCAGTATTGTGCTAAGTGGGAGAGGAAGTTTGGATTTAATGGTAAATTAACTGTGAAAGGGTGCCAGGAGTTGGTAGATAAGCTTAAGTTGTTAGGACCCAAAGAAAAAAAAAGATATGGATTAGAAATGGCAGAGTACTGGCTTCAGCAAGCTAGAATTAGGGTAGAAGGAAAGAGAACAAAGGAGAAGTGCCAAGCCCAACTGCCCCTAGTGGACAAAGAGGATGATCTCATCTGTTATACCCAGAGACCACCTCCTTACAATGGTCCTACCCCTCAGGTACAAACAACTGCCCAGAGTACCACCTTCCCTGTGACATCCACCCCTGTCAGGGGAACCGCCTCTGAACAAAACCCCAATTCCACTTCCTCAACCTCTCCAGACAGCAGTACAGCCTTGGAGATGAACAGATCGATCCTTGAAACTTTAACTGACGCCATAACCCAGGCACTAGGTGCCCCAGCAGGAGCCAAGAGACTAAGTAAACCTCCTATTAGGTATGGGGTAGATGATGGTGAGGAATACCCCTTGATAGAAGTCCCGAATCCTAGAGGAGGACAGAATGATGCACTGGGCCAGCCATATCCCTTGACTATGACTGTTTTCCGACCATGGACTGACAGTGACATACAAAAGGCTACAGAACACATAAAACATCCAAAATTAGGTCCAGTTGAATTCACTGAAAACATAGAGGGATTACGGAACAGTTATAAGTTGAATGGGGTGGAGGTGGAGAGGGCCCTCAGAAGAGTATTAGGATCAGATTGGGCTTCGGTAAAGGGGGACTGGGACCCCTGCGCCCTAGCTGATGCACAGGGGCGAGGGGATCCATTGCCTCCAGATAGCCTAGACTTAGGAAACAGGTTGACTGCCTTACTGAACAGATGCCAGCTTAGATGGGTACAACGGACTGATTGGCAAAAAATAAATATGACAGTACAGGAGGACAAGGAGAGTGTCAGTGACTACCTAAATAAACTACGAGAGGTTTTTAAAGTGTTCTCCGGGCTCCCCGAAGCTGAGGATGTGAATAGTGCATATCAGCAACAGCTAAAGATAGCTTTTGTAAATGGATTGAAACAGGATCATAAGGATTACATTGTTAAAAATATGGTTACTTATCGAACTGCATCAGTTATAGATGTTTTACAATATGCTAAGCATTCTGAGAAATATTTGAAAATAAAGGCAAAAAAGAATGTGAAAGTAAAGGTTTTTGTGCAAGGTGATGAAGGGGATGAGGATGCAGAAGAGTACACTGCAGAGGCAGAACCAGAGGAATCGCATAGAGGGAGAGGCACAGGTGGTTTTAGAGGAAGGAACAGGTTTAGAGGAAAAGGAAGGGGTAGAGGACAGTGGAGGAATAAAGAATGGGTGGAAAGAAGGGAATGTTGGGATTGTGGGAAGCAGGGGCATTTGGCCAGGGATTGCCCTGAGGGACCAGGTCCTCACAAATCAAGTTGACTAGAAACAGTATGTGTGAGCCATTTGGAAACGATAGGGTACGCTGAAAACTTACCACAGGTGGAGTTAATGGTTGAGAGACAATGTGTACAGTTTTTGGTAGACTCTGGGGCCTCTAGGACTTTAATTCACCCTGCAGATGTGCCTCATATTGATAAATCCACCAAATCTATTTTGGTACAAGGAGTAAGTGGAAAACTGGTGAGAGAATCACTGTCTGAGTATGTCACTATTGAGGAGCCAGAGACGGGGGTCAAGATCACCACCAGAGTGATCTTGTCTACTGTCTGCCCTGTGAATCTCTTGGGTAGAGATCTAATGTCAGCCATGCGCATGTCAGTCAGTGCACAAAATAATGGGTTTGCAGTCCGGGTAGGACAGGGACCCATTAACCCAATAGAAGAAACACACTATTATTACTCCTTAGATGTGTATATGAAAGACAAGGAGACAGTTGAGATTGTTGACAAAATGATTAATTATGCTGAAACCGTGATGGAAGGTAGGACAGTGGATTTACAGACACCAAATAGGGCTCACTGCACAATGTATTTTAAGAGAACACCAGGGCCTGATAGGTATTATGCCTCCAGACTTTTCTCAAAAAAGGAAGTTACCCTACAATTAACCAATGTTTACTGGAGTGTTGAGGGATTTTGTGCATCGGCATGTTGTATACCTCCTGAGGAGCAGGTTCTGTTTAGGGAAATCAACCCACATCTATCCTTGGCTAAACCAAAAAACCGAGATTGGAAGGATGTGGGAGAGTTTGTGAAGGAATGCCAAGACTTGAGAGATTGGACACCTGTGGGCCTACCTGAACTATACAAAAGTAAATCGACAGGTTATTTCTGTCACAAACCCTTGGGACACGAAATCATTACAACACCCTCGGCACACATGTGGGCTGCAGGAACTGAATGATATTTGAGACAAAAAGGTCACCTGTTAGATGGGCTCCCAGAGACGCTGTGGACTAGAGGTCCAGCGGATGTAGGACTCATGAAAGGAGTCCAACCAGTAACCATCACTCCAAAATCACACCATAGACCCCATCTAAGACAATACCCCCTTAAGAAGGAAGCAGAGGAGGGCATAGCGCCTGTAGTAGATGAACTTTTAAAAACTGGTGTGATCATTCTATGTCCTGACAGTCCTTGCAATACCCCCCTTTTTCCTGTTAAGAAGTCCCCGCCCTCTACAGGTTGGAGATTGGTACAAGATCTCCAAGCTGTCAATCAGGCAGTTATACCTAGAGCTCCTGTGGTACCTGATCCACACTCATTACATCTAGATCCAGGGAATGAATTCTTTTCTGTGATTGACATCAGTAATGCCTTCTTTAGTATACCGGTGCATCCCGACCATCAATTTTGGTTTGCCTTCACATACCGGGGAAAAAGGTACACCTTCACCAGATTGCCCCAGGGCTATTGTGAGTCCCCTACCATCTTTTCACAAGCAATGTCCTCAAACTTGGCTCAGTTTGTACCCCCAGGGGGAAGCCAGCTCCTCCTCTATGTAGACGACATTTTAGTGGCGTCTCCTTCAGAGGAGGTTTGTAGGGCTGACACAATGGCTCTGTTGTATTTCCTCCATGACCAAGGGCACAAGGTAAATAGAAATAAACTCCAGTTGTGGCAACAGCAGGTCAAATATTTGGGGTATAATATCTCAAAAGAAGGTCGGCACCTGGATGAGGAGAGAATTCGAACACTCCTCCAGCTGCCGAAACCAAAGACAAAGAAACAAATGATGTCCTTTCTGGGTATGACAAACTTTTGTAGAGCCTGGATTCCCGGGTATTCTATGCTGACAGCCCCGATGGTTCAGGCAATACATGGGAGCCCTATGGCGCCCCAGGATGCTATAAAATGGACTAAGGAAATGGAGACAGCCTTTACGGACCTAAAACAAGTCCTTTCTAGCTCATCTGTGTTAGCCTTACCCAACTATGACAAAACATTTGAACAAACAGTAGACTCGAGGGAAGGTCACATGACATCAGTACTTACGCAGACACATGGAGGGCACCAGAGGCCGATTGCTTACTACTCTACAAAATTAGACAGTGTAACTAGAGCACTTCCACCCTGTGTACAGGCAGTGGTGGCTGCAGCTGAAGCAGTCAAGGCCTCAGCATCTATAGTGCTATATCACCCGCTGACACTTAAGGTGCCGCATGCAGTGTCTGTTATCCTTTTACAACAAAAGATATCACATTTGAGTCCAGCACGGCACCTTTCCTGTATGACAATACTCTTGGCACAACCTCATTTAACAATACAGAGGTGTACTACTTTAAACCCATCCACACTACTACCACTCCCTACTGATGGTTATAAACATGACTGTACTGCTGCCATCGCTGAAAAGGTACTGCCACGAAGCGATTTGAAAGATGTACCGTTAGCTGACCCTGACATGACACTTTTTGTTGATGGTTCTAGTAGGAAAAATCCGGATGGCACAAATGCAACTGGATATGCAGTAGTGACACAGGATGACATTTTGGAAGCTAGGCCACTACCAAAACATTATTCAGCACAAGTAGCGGAACTTGTAGCACTGACAAGAGCATGCATACTATCAGAAGGAAAATCTGTAACCATATACACCGACAGTCAATATGCCTTTTCAACAGTACATGTTTTTGCACAACAATGGAAAAACAGGGGGATGGTCACCTCCAGTGGTAAACCAATTGCACACACGGATTTCATTTTAGAACTTCTGGATGCAATACAGTTACCAAAAGAGCTTGCAATCTGCAAATGTCAAGCACACACAAAATATACGGACCCCATCTCAAAGGGAAACAAAAGGGCAGATGAAGCGGCCAAAATAGCAGCACAAGAAACACATCAAATAATGACAGAACAGGAAATTATAGAGATAGATCATACAGTCCTTACTGATATGCAGCAGAATGCACCCCCCGGGGAAAAACAATATTGGAAAACAAAGGGTTGCACAATAATAAATAATATTTACACATCACCTGAAGGGAAACCGGTATTGCCAAAGTCCTTATTTAGGTATGCAGCAGTATTGACACATGGAGTAACACATGTGTCAAACAGGGGGATGACTGAGATGTTAAATAAAGTATGTACAGCTTATGGCTTCACAAACTACTCAAAAACTTTTTGCTCTCAATGTATTATATGTGCAAGACACAATGCTCAGGGAGGCATAAGACCACGGAAAGGGAAGTTCCCCACACCGCAATATCCATTCCAACACATTTGCATGGATTTTATTGAATTAGACAAATGTGAAAGGAAGAAATATTGTTTGGTAATTATAGACGCCCTGTCTAAATGGGTAGAAATTTTCCCGACAGGAAGTGCGGACGCACAGACTGTAGCCAAAGCATTACTAAGAGATATTATCCCTAGATTTGGAATCCCTGAAAAAATCTACAGCGATAATGGACCCCATTTCGTAAATAAAACTATACAACATTTGACAGAAGTGATGGGTATTCAAGTAAAAAACCATTGTGCCTATCACCCCCAATCAGCTGGATTGGTGGAAAGACACAATGGAATCCTAAAAAATAAGCTGAGAAAAGCTATGGAAGAAACTGGTAAAAGTTGGATGTACTGCTTACCATTGGCAGTGACTAGTATGCATATTACACCAACAAAAGAGGGGTTGAGCCCATTTGAAATAATATATGGAAGGCCATATAGAATACCTTTATTACCAAATGAAACACCAGCTGAAGAATCTGAATGTACTCTATCAGAATATATGTCTAACCTGTTGAAACAAAAACAAATTAATGAAGTCTGTTCTATTCCAGAAGGTCCAATTCAAGGAGAAGAGAAAATCCATATTGGAGACTGGGTCCTGGTAAAAGTAATAAAGAAAAAACATTGGCACTCACCTAAGTGGGAGGGACCATATCAAGTTCTTCTCACCACTCCCACGGCTATAAGGATAGCAGAGAGGTCTACCTGGATTCACCAGTCCCATTGTAAAAAGGTTTTACAGGTAGAGTAGGGCCAGTTGGCTGCAGAGATCCAGAAAATCCGACTACAAAGGGAGGTTTCGCACAAGGCGGGCTTGTCTCAAACCGGTGAAGTCTCCCCTACCCTATCCGCTGGAACCTCTGTAGTTGGTTAGAATGAAAGGGACAGTAATTATCCTTGGGTTACTGGTGAGTCTAGGGAAGGCATCCATAAGAGGGGGTAGGCGGTATGGAAGAGTAGAGGAACCTTTGAATTGGGAAAGAACAGGAAAAGCATTGAATTTAACCTTTATAGAAGGAATAACTAGTACTATACTGGTAGACTTCTGTCAGATCGCAGATTGTGGGGATACAGTTGGGGCTAGAGGACTTCTATGGGCAGATAAATATATTTGCTGGCTCTGGGATAAGGTAGGATGTCAAGCATGGAATCAGGCCCTGTGGACCACAGCACATCAAGATTGGGGGTACAATCAACCAGGGGCTGAAAAGAGTGGAATAAAGGGAAGACTCATAATTACAAAAGCGGCTAACTCCCCCTGCACAAATAGTAAAAACTGTAATCAACTATTAATAACATTAAAGGAGCCGAGGAAGGAAGATCAGCGGTTGTATTCTATGGGAGCATGGGTGTCAGGAACTGATCCTTCAGGCACATTTTTCCTCGAGGTATTATCACCCAATAAAACCAAACAACAGGAAAAGGTAGACTTAGAAGGGAAAGAAGAAGGCCATACTAAAATAGAAGTTCTGAGTGAAACCATAAGATTTACTAACCTAACAATAGAAGATGCCATAGCTTTAGAGACGGGTTATCAAGGAAGCAATGAGTGGTTAGAATGGTTGAGGTACACGGTTAAAACTCTAAAAAAAGAAAACTGTTTAGTTTGTGCCAGTGCAAGACCACATTTAGCAACAGTTCCTTTTCCTCTAGATCACAAAACAGATCCAAAAGGTTTAAAATGTATGTTGCAATTATATAATAAGAGCTATAAACCTGAAAACAATTCTACCTGTCACACATTGAGTTTGTTGTTTCCCCCAGTGGAGAGACCTCAGATACCACCAGCGGTCACTGCATATCCGGGCAATTTTACTTGTTTTGCACTCCCAGGGAACCGTAGCGGGGTAGATCTTGGGTCATTACCTGATGACTACTGTGTGGAGAGGATTAACATAGACAACGGTGACTGGGTTGAACATGACATTCAGAGAGCTGACATCTGGTGGATGTGTGGGGATAAGAAACTGCGAGCTAGACTACCTGCCAATGCCCAAGGGGATTGTGCTATGGTCCAGCTGGCTATGCCCCTGAGGATCTTGTCAGAACACCCGTGGACTAAGAGTCACCAACGGTATCGGAGGGACACCTCTCCCATGGGGTCATTTGACTCTCAGGTCTACATAGATGAGATTGGGGTTCCTCGCGGGGTGCCGGATGGGTTTAAGGCCAGGAATCAGGTGACAGCTGGGTTTGAGTCTCTTTTCTGGTGGGTAACTATAAATAAAAATGTTGACTGGATTAACTATATATATTATAACCAACAACGATTTGTAAATTACACTAGGGATGCTGTGAAGGGCTTAGCTGAACAGTTGGCCCCCACATCTCTAATGGCATGGCAGAACCGAATGGCTTTAGATATGGTCTTAGCTGAAAGAGGAGGGGTATGCAAAATGTTTGGCAGCATGTGTTGCACCTTTATCCCTAATAATACAGCTCCTGGAGGGACCGTGACCAGAGCCTTGGAAGGACTGACTGCTCTATCGAATGAATTAGCAGAAAACTCAGGTATTACTGATCCATTCACAACCTGGCTTGAAGGATGGTTTGGTAAATGGACTGGACTTATTACATCATGTTTGATTTCAATCGCTGTGGCTTTGGCTGTTTTGGTCACTTGTGGATGCTGTTGTATTCCCTGTATTCGAGGACTTTCACAAAAACTGATTGAAACTGCAGTCTCAAGAACGATGTATCAAACTCTTCCTACCTCTGAGGAGACCTATGTGGACATTGAAGCTCAACTTAATGACATACAGTCTGAAAGTGTATAACACAGGGACTATTATCGAAATGTGTTGAGATAAAATAGTCACACAAAGAGGAGGGAATGTTAGAAAAGTTTTAAATGTTTATTGTGTGACTATTTGAAAAACAATCCTGAGACTGGTTTTTAATTCCACCTATGAGCACTTTCTGTATTAATTGTTATGTATGTTTTCACTAACTCCACCGTAAGAATTCAGGATGATTGCAGTATAACCATGTATGGTAACATAAGATTGTAAGGGAATTCGCAGTCCTCACATAATAAAGGTATTGAATTTCACTCAGATAAAGTGAGAACTGTGATTTCCTCAGCCAATAGGGAAATAGGGGCTGGGTTATGAAGGTTTAAGATAACGAAAGATATTGCCTTTGTCATTCCTTTGCCTGACCCGTTTGTGTAAGGAAGGGGATCCTAATGTGTTAACATATTAGAATAAATTTTTTTACTTCTTAATACATCTCGAGTTGACTGATCACAAGCTGAGGATATTCCTAACAGGTAGATCTGAAATGAGGGGAAGCTCTGCTGATTTTATTATCCAATCATGTGCAAGCTAAAATGCTGTTTTTTATTTTCCTTGCATGTCCCCCTCAGGTTTACAGCGACTGTACCTCCATGTGCACTTTCAGTGCAATTTCAAGTACACTTTGCACTTGTAGTGCAAAGTGGATTTGCCTTAATTTGGGGGGGGGGGGTGTTTGGCTCATCCCTATTGTAGGCCTGTAATTCTTCGGAATAACTCACCTAAATCTTTCCAAACAAGAGTCTGGTAGACATCCCAGGTATAGTAAAGTTTGAAAAACAAAATCATAAAATTATAATATAATAAATAACTATAAATAATTATAACAAATAATAATAAAAATTATTCAATAATGTAATCAAATCAAAAACACTGAAATTTGCTCAGTTGCAGAATTGTCGCTGTCATTCCTTTTAGTGTTTGATGACGGATTTCCCCAGAAATCACTATCGCTCAATTCTGCAAGTGATTCTAATTTATTATCACTGTTTTCTAGCTGGCCTAAAACCACTTTTGATGTAAAAGGGACGGTTTTGGTTGCTATGGACAATTTCCAGTTTCCAGGCGGAAAGAACAGTATTTATAATATAAAACTGCATGCATGGCACTGGACAGACCACTAGGGACAAAAGGGATGTGAAATAAATTGATCCAGTAATGTAATCTGTAATATTACAGTGTACTGTATATGTATTGTGTGTTTTACTTTTTGAATTTGGCGCCGTTCTCCATCCCCGTGCGTGGCAACAACGCTCCGTGATAGATCGAGCGGAGGGTGGCTCGCACACAGTGCGGGGAGACATCGCAGTATCCTGGGGACAAGGTAAGTAACCTCTTCCTGGATTCTGCAATGCAATCCCGAGTGTGGCTGTGGGTTACCGCTTTTGGTACTAAAAATCCACCCTGAGCCACACTCGGAATACCGCCAGGGTGGTTAAAAGGAAGCCCTTCCAGCACCAAGATGTCAGAGCTGCAGGCGCTCCCATCTGCACCCATCTTGCTTCTGGGTTTGCAAACTCTGGCTCTGTGACTGGCCAGAGCTGGGATGATATCTTGAGTGTCCGTTTCTTCAGAGCACACGCACCAGTGATGTCATTGGCTGTATGTACAGTAAATATCTCCTAAACAGTGCATGTTTAGGACATATTTACACTACCTATAGGTAAGCTTTAGGTTTACATATAGATAAAAGTCAGAAATGGAAGTTTACTTCCACTTTAAAATATACTTTTTTATTTTTTTTCAAACTTCTTTTTTATTAGTTTTGCAAAGTAAAATACAAGGCAGTACCCCTGGGTATACCTGGCTCAAGACAAACTAAACAAGGATAATAAAAGAAACCATAAGATTACATAACATAATCTAACAAAGCATCTGCTCAGCGCTAAATACAGGATTATGCAGGAAAATAATCTATGGTAATAGTCATCTTCACTGGTTAGGAGTATATGCACCTTCGAACTACTGGACGCATAATTAAGTCACAGTGTCTCTAGAAAGCATAAGTCAACATACACTTATATCAAAGGGGGCTTAATGTCTCACGCAGTCGAGGGGGATTCAAGCCAGATATCCCATACTTTAGAGAATTTATGAGGACATCCACGGGAGAGGTATGTGGCTTTGTATAACGGTAACACAGCATTCACTAAGGAGGACTGCCAGAAAACTATAGCGGGGGCATCCCTGGATTTCCATTTCAATATAATGGCTTTGCCGGCGTAAAAAAGGAGTAGACTATGGAGGGTTCTAAGCACTCTACGAGGGGGGCTAGAGTAACAATGAACTGTGTAATTTCAGCCCAAAAAGATGGTATTTCTGAAGGTGTCTGGTATACATGTTTGAAGTCTGCATGTTCTTCCGAGCACCTCCAGTATTGAGAGGACAGACTCGGATACATTTTATTTAACCTGTTAGGTGTCAGATATATTTTGTGTACCAATTTGAATTGGATCAATTTATCTCTACTGGCAACCAATTGAGAGAAGTGGTAGTCCAACAAGTCTTCCCAATCTTCATTATCGATATCTGAAACATCCTTCTGCCATTTAGCCCGCAGAGTCCCCATATCAATATTAACCAATGGCAGGAGAGCCTTGTATAGTTCTGAAAGCAGTTTTTTCTATTCAATTATTTTCTATTCTATTATTTTCCTGTGTATTCAAATTCAAATGTATTCTATTTGAAATTTGAATTTCAGAAGTTGGTTATAGCCTTTCTATTTTATTCTTTCTTTATTTTTTATTCTATTCTATTCTTTTATATTATATTTTTTCTAGTCTATTCCTTTATTTTCTATTCTATTTCATTCTCTTTGGAAATTGGAAAACAAATGGAAAACTATTTGAATTCGAAAACTATTTTAAATTGATTTGAAAACAATGCTTTTTTTTTAAAAAGTGACATATAATGTTACATAGTTACATAGAGAGACATAAGACACAAGTCCATTTAGTTCAACCAAGGAAAAAAAATAGTAGGTTTAGGTGTGCACTGTTCTCACACTGTAACAAAATGCACTTTGAGTACCCCAAACCTAAAAAAAGGCCCTTATCAACATAAAATAAACATAAACAAAAACCCCAAACAAATGAAAAGCTTATAATGCCGCCCCTGAAACAAAATTCTACTTTAACCACATCCTTCCGGGAAAATAGCAAAATGACAGAGCCCAGAGCCTACCAGTGATGCCCACCAGTGATGCCAATCAGTGCCCATCAGTGATGTCAATCATTGCCCATCCATGATGCCTGTCAGTGCCTTGAATGAATAACTTGAATGAATAACTTATATAGCGCTAACAATGCGAACTGAATCGCCTCAAGGCGCTGTATTCGTGCTTTGTTGTCAAGCTTCTAGAAGAGGTAGGTCTTGAGTTTTTTCCTGAAGGCCTGATGGTTTTCTTCCATGCGGATGTCGGTTGGTAGCGCGTTCCATAGCCGTGGTCCTTGGACAGCGAATCTCCGTTCCCCCTTTGATTTGTAGCGGGATTTAGGAATGAGGAGGAGATTTTGATTAGCCGATCGAAGACTGCGATTGGGTATGTAGTGTTTTATTTTCTCGAGAAGGTATTCCGGAGCGTTTCCATAAGTACATTTGTGGGTGATGCAGAGGGTCTTGAAAAAGACCCGATTTTTTACGGTTAGCCAATGTAGGCTCCTCAGGGAAGGGGAGATGGATTCCCAGGTTTTTTTTTCCTGTTATCAGTCTTGCCGCCGTATTTTGGATAAGTTGTAAGCGCGCAAGTTGATATTGGGGTAATCCTATGTAAAGGGAGTTAGCGTAGTCCAGTCGAGAATTAATGACTGTTCCAACTACCACTGCTTTGTCCTCCTTTGGAATGAAGGGGATGAGTCTGCGTAGCAGGCGGAGCAGATGGTGTGAGCCACTGACTACTGCTCCTATTTGGGCATCCATTGACATTTCTGAGTCAAAAATGACTCTGAGACTCTTGGCCTTGGTCCTAGGGGCGATGGTCTGTCCAAAGATGGTGGGTGGTGTCCAAGGGATCTTGGTTCGGGGGTTTTGATTTGCATGAAGAATAAGAAGTTCTGTTTTCGATTCATTAAGTTTGAGGGAGCTAGTGATCATCCAGTCGTCTATCATAGTAAGGCATTTTTCTAATTGCTGACGATGGTCTTTTTGTCCGGTGATACGAAAATATAATTGCGTGTCGTCAGCATATGAATGGAAGCAGAGGTCGGATTTTCTGATTATTTTGAGGAGTGGGCGGATGTATATATTGAAGAGCACTGGCGACAAGGGTGATCCTTGAGGGAATCCACAAGAGATTGCCCGGGTTTCAGAGGTGAAAGCTCCTAGTTTCACCGTCTGAGACCGATTTCCTAGGAAGGATGCAAACCATTGTAGATCTGAGTCTGTGACTCCTGCTACTTCTGTGAGGCGGATGAGTAGAGTATTGTGGTCCACAGTATCAAACGCTGCACTGAGGTCCAACAGTACCAGGAGACATGATTCTCCGTCATCTGCTGCTTCAAGGGCGTCGTCCCATATCTTCAGGAGTGCGGTTTCTGTCCCATGGCCTGGGCGGAAGCCTGATTGTAGAGGGTCCAGGAGTTTGTGTGTGTCCAGGTGGCGTTGTATCTGTTGTACTACCGCCTTCTCCATTATCTTGGAGATGTTGTTCAAGCTTGTTATCGGTCTGCGGTGGTTAGGGTCCTGAGGGTCGAGGTTGGGTTTCTTTAGCAGGGGTTTGATGATGCCTTGTTTGAGGGCGCCTGGAACAATCCCTTCTTTGAACGATTGATTTATGAGGTGCGTTAGAGTGGGAGACAAGATGTCAGAGCATTCTTTCAGGAGTTTTGTGGGGATGATGTCAATAGGAGATGTGCTGTCTCTGAGGTTTTTGATGATGTTTTCAGTGATATCCGTGGTAATTGGAATCAGAGAAAACTTTGGGGGTTGTGGGATGTTTGTGTTGATATCGGCTTTTTGCTCTAGTTGACTGCCGTCGGATGTTTTTTTCTGATGAATTATTTTCCGGATGTTGTCGATTTTGTTGATGAAAAAATCTGATAATTCATTGCAGAAATCTTGGGTTTCGTTAGCGGGGGGCTCTAAGCATACCGGGTTCATCGACTGAGCGACTATTTTAAAAAGTTCCCGAGGGCGGTTTAAGGCCGCTGAGATGGTATTTGAGAAATAATCTTTTTTTGCTTTGAAGATTGCTTTCTGATAATTCTCTGTGAGTCCTTTGTAGTTTGTATGGTTTTCCTTGGTAGGATTTCTTCTCCATGCTCTTTCAGCTCTTCTGCGTTCTTGCTTGAGTAGCATGAGAGAGCTATTAAACCATCCTGCGTTTTTCCTCCTGATAAGTGTTCTGCGTTTTGGAGCCACTGAGTCTGCCGATTGTAGAAGTACATTGTTTAGGGATCTGAGCATTTCCTCCGTCGAATGGGTTAAATTCAGAGTTGCTATTTTATTTGATAAAATGGTTTTGAATGTTTCGGAGTGCAGTTTCTTCTGCGATCTGGTCCAATGGAGTTGTTGTTGCAGGTTTCAGTTTTTGTTTTTGGTGGGTGGTGTTGGTAGAGATTTTAAATTTGATGGCGTGGTGGTCCGTCCATGGTAGTGGTATGTTGTCAAGTATGTTGATGTCCAAATTTTGTTTGAAGATGAGGTCCAGGGTGTGTCCTGACCCGTGTGTGGGAGTCTTTATCAGTTGCTGGAGACCCAGTTCTTCCAGTTGGTTGATGCAGGCGGTCGCGATAGGGTCTTGGGAAGAGTTTGCCCAAAGGTTAAAGTCTCCAAGTACCAGGAAGTTTTTGGATTTCAGGGTGTGTGTTGAGATGAATTCCGTGAGGGGTGTAAGCAGATTGGTCTTTGGTCCTGGTGGTCTATAGCAAAGTACAACGTGAGTGGTGTCATGGGGTGTTGATTGAAGATGTAGCGTCAGTGTCTCCATAAAAGGCACTGGGTTCTGTAAGATCGGTTTGGTGATCGCCAGGTGTGATTTAAAAATCACTGCTAGGCCTCCTCCTTTTTTTCCTATCCGATGCTCAGTTAGGATCCTGTAGTTCTCCGGCACCAATTCGGTGAGGATGGTGTTGCAGTCGGGTGTTAGCCAGCTTTCTGTGATGAAGAGGCAATCTATGTTGTTTAGGGTGATGAAGTCGTGTACTTCTAGTCTGTGTTTGGCTGCAGATCTGGTGTTGATCATGGCGCATGCTAATTGTTGTGGTTGGGTTGGTATCTTCCTGTTTTTGCAGGTTGGTCGTAGGTCGGTCTTAAGTAGTTGTTCTTTCCGTAGGATTTTTTGAATGGGGGCTGGCAATGTTGCCGTGGTATTCCTTAGTCTGTGGAGAACTTCTGCTGAGTATTTAAAGTAGCACATGACGAGAGGACGAGGTTGATGGTCCTAGGATGACTGCGCTGATGATCCAGATCCGGATCCGGGTTTGTCCTATTGTCAGTCTAGGTATCAGACTTGCCGCCGCGTAGAGGCTATGAGTAGGCGCGCAAGTAGATCATGTAATGCCCTATGTGTAAGAAATTGGTTGGTCGAGTAGCAGGTTCCTGGCTGTTCCAGCTGCCACTGCTTGTAGCGAAGATCCTGGACCAGGAGTGTACCGCTGATGACCGCTGCGGTGTGTTGCCGAGCTGGTGCGAATAGTTCCAGTAGGGGTGATGGGGGCCTGTTGAACCTACCACCCTCTCATTGATCCAGAGGAAGGCGAAAAAAACCCTAGTTGTGCTAGCCAATTGCTCAGTAGGGGAGAAAAATTCCTTCCTGACCCCCGGAGGCGGTCGGACCTGGGGCCCTGGATCAACTGCTGGTGGGGGGGGGAAGGGGGGTCCCAAGGGCTTACCTGATTGGAGATAGTCTGGAGGTGGTTGCTGTGTGGCCTGGTGCTTCTGCGATGAGGTCCGCTTTCTGGGGCAGTGGTGTTCTGCGACAGGGGGGGGGGGCACGCCAGCATGCAGAGGGAGGTAGGGATAGCTGGGAGGTGACTTGCGTGGGCTGGGTCTCAGCCGCAGTCGCTTTTTCCCTCGTCTAGCGAGCTAGAACAGAGGGGACGGCGGCTGCGGATGTGGCCCACCAGGTGCTTGACCAGGGATGAGGGCTGGTCCCGTTTGTGTCTGCTGGGGGGTCCTGGGGCTGTCCTGTGTGGTATCTGGGTGAACTGGGTGTACCAAGATGGCCGCCGGTGCTAGGCCCGAGCCACGGTCTGGCCTGATCTTGGCTTCCCAGCCGTTGTGGTGGTGATCGCGGGAGGGGGGGGAGTCCGGTTGACGTGGGTATCCGGCCGGCACTGGCCTGGTAGGGGCGAGTGGCTGGCCGACGAGCGGTGATCCGGCGTCAGCCGCACTAGGCCGAAGCCGCGGTGTTTCCTAAACGCCTACCCGGCGGCTGTGATGGGGGCGGCGGTGACGGATGGCCCGATGAGATGATGTGCGATCGAGTGGGGGCCGGGGGGGTCGAGTACCTAGTCCCCGTACCAGGGGAGGGGGGTGGGAAGGTTAACCTTAACCCCTGTTCGGCTGCTGGGGATCCTAGGAGGCCTGGGCCTGAAAGGCCGGCGCATCTGCTGGAGCTGCTGACAGCACGTCTGTTCCACAGAGAGTTCTGGATATTCTGTAAAACCCAGAAGGGATCCTGTGAGTACTAGAGATCCTAGGAGTTGTGGAAATCCCGGAAGTGCCTCCTCATTAGTGCCACCTATCAGTGACATCAGTGCCCATCAGTACCTATCAGTGCTGTCTATCAGTGTACATCAGTCCTGCCTATCAGTGCTTAGCATTGCCATCTATCAGTAACCATAAAGGCTGCCCATTAGTGCCACCTATCAGTGCCCATCAGTGCTCATCAGTGCTACATATCAGTGCCCCCTATCAGTGCCCATCAGTGCTGCATATTAGTGCTGCCTAACAGTACTGCATATTAGTGCCTCATCAGTGCCCATCAGTGCCACCTCATCAGTGCCCCTCAGTCATCAGTGCATATCAGTGAAGGAGAAAACGTACTTATTTATAAAAAAAAAATAACAGAAACAAAGAAAAACTTGTTTAGCAGAAAATAAAAGACCCAGTGGTGATTAAATACCACCAAAGGAAAGCTCTATCTGTCTCAAAAAATTGTAAAAATGTCGTTTGGGTACAGTGTTGCATGACTGCGCAATTGTCATTCAAAGTGTGACAGTGCCAAAAATTGGTCTGGGCAGGAGAGGGGTGGGAGTGCCCTGTAATTAAAGCGGTTCTGCACTCTGAAAAAAAAAATTTTTTTTTTTAGGACGTAATATAAAGTGTGCTTACCTTTATTAGGGGACTCACCTGTTCCATCTTCCATCTCGATCGCCGCCGGTTTTCGTCCGATGAAGTTCCTCGTCTTCTTCTTTAGTGCTGGGGCCATCTTGCCTGTGGGCATGTGAAACACCCACAGGAACTTTAGATGGCCCAGCATGCACTGCCGTTACTCGCGCGTGCGCAGTAACGGCACATCTGCCGAGATCTCACGAGATTTCGGCAGATGCGGCCGAAATCTCGGGAGATTTCGGAAGATGTGGCCGAAATCTCGCGAGATTTCGGAAGATGCCCGCACTGACTCCTGGGATCAATGACACCAGATCCCAGGAGACAGTGCGGCGTGACGACGATCGACGCAGAGACCCCGCCCGCCGCCGCAGAGGGAGAAGACCGGAAGTCTTCAATTACAAGGTAAGTAAAAAAAAAAAAAAAAAAAAAACATTTCATTTAGTACTCTTTGCCTGATTTGGAAGGCAAAGAGATTTACTAAATGAAATGAGTGCCGAACCGCTTTAAGTGGTTAAGCCCCATGTTTAAAGCCTAGGGCCTTGGGTGTTTAATTTATATAGTGTACTGTATATTTGTTTTTTTTTGTAAAATCTTTTTTTATTGAGTTTTTCATTAGCACAAAAACTAGCCCACACAGGGGCCAAACATTACCCACGCAGGGGCAAATCATCTGATGCGGCAACAACCACACCAGGGTACATCATGTAACAGAAACAACTGCCTCTGAAGCAACAGATCGCAACAGGGCAGGACAATAATAACACAACCTTTCTTATCTATACCCCAATGTGGGGAGAGGTTTTTGCAAGAGATTCCGTGCTCAATATTGTACTGACAGGATAATGTTACATGTGGGTACTTAGGTCATTCAACTATCATACTATAACCGTAATGTTAGTCTAGGGATTGGTTACTGCATCAGTTGCCGTAATGTTATCCTCTAACCAACAGGTCCACACTTTTTCAAATTTTTGCGGGCAACCCCTGCCCGAGTAGGTGGCTTTATACAGGGGCAAACTGGAGTTTACTAGGTTTTTCCAGAACCTGACAGAAGGGGGAGATGATTGTTTCCAGCTCATTGTGATAGCCTTGCGGGCATAATACAATAATAAGGATATGAGTATTTTCTTAGCTCTGAGGATTGACATTTGTTCCACTAGCCCCAGCAGACAGTATTTAGGATCGTAGGGGACACTAGTCTTGGTGATCCTAGCTATCACATGAAGAACTTCTTTCCAATACTGCGCAATTGCTGGGCAAGCCCAGAAAATGTGAAAGAAGTCCCCTGGTTGATAGGAGCAACGCCAGCACTCCGGAGAATGTGCCGGCGACATCTTGTGCAGCCTGTGGGGTGTGTAGTGAGCTCTGTGTAAAATTTTGTATTGGACCAGCTTGTCCCTGGCTGAGACCAGAGGGGAGAATGGAAAATCCCAAATCTCCCTCCAATCATCTTCATCCAGCTCCGGTATGTCCCCCACCCATTGCCTGCGGAGGGAGGACAGCTCGGGGATGGCAGCAACCAGCAGGGACCCGTAAATCTGAGATGTGGGTTCCTTCAAATCTTTCACCCGAAGGGTGGATTCGAGCTCAGAATATTCCAATATGATTGGTTGGCCTAAGAATTGGCACCTATAAGCATGTGCAATTTGAAGATACCTGAAATGGGCCCGTGCAGGTACATTAAATTTGGTACGCAATACATGAAAGGGAGCGAGCTCCCCATTGGTGATAACATGCTCAAGAGTCAGTATTTTGTATTTGGCCCAGGCCTGTGCATCCGGGATGGTATTGAACTGTGACAGGTTGGGATTCAGCCACAGGGGGGTGTGAGGAGACCAGGAGTTCTCCAGGGATGCCCTCAGTGTCTCTCCCGCCTTCCACGCCCGTATAGTGGTGCGCATAGAAGGGGTGAGGCAGTGAGGTATTTTTTGCCCCCTGAATATCAATCCTCTCAAGGCCTCCAGAGACCCCACTATAGCCGCCTCCAGCACCGTTGCAGAGTTGGTCAGGTCTGGCCGTAACCACCAGTGGGCGGTTACAAGCTGAGTGGCCAAGAAATATTTATGGCAATCAGGGAGAGCCAAACCCCCACTGTCCACAGGCCTGGTCAGTGTAGTGTATTTGAATCTAGGCGATTTAGACCCCCAAATAAAGGAAAGGAAGAGTTGCTTAAGAGAGGTAAAGAAGGTTTTAGGCAGCCATTGTGGGGAATTCCTGAATATATATGTAAGTTTAGGGAGGACTTTCATTTTTAGGAGATTGATGCGTCCAATGAGGGAGAGGGGAAGATTGCCCCACGCCCTCAGTTTGGATTTGATCCCTATGAGCACAGGTTCCAGATTGAGGCGGACAAAGTCCCTGGTCTCTCTTGAGATAATAATTCCCAAATAGGTAAACTTGTCTACCCATTGAAGCGGGGTAGAGGAGGGTGAGGAGGTCCTGGCCCCCTCGTCCACCGGAAAAAGCTGAGACTTATTCCAATTCACCTTCAACCCAGGGAAGGCGGAGAAGGCGTCCATGATTCCGAGTGCACCCCGCAGAGAGCCACCAGCGTCATTTAGGAAAAGCAGTAGATCATCCGCGTAGAGGGCCACTCTCTCCTCCAGCCAGCCCACCCTAAGACCACGAACCTCGGCCGAGCTCCTGAGGGCCTCAGCAATAGGCTCCATGGCCAGGGCGAACAAGGCCGGGGAGAGAGGGCATCCCTGCCTGGTGCCCCTCCGCAGGGGGAACGAAGGAGACAGGGAGCCATTCAGTTTAATACATGCTAGGGGGCCGGTGTAGAGTGTGCGCATCCAGTCAATAAATTTCAGAGGGAAACCCATTCTTCTAAGCACCTCCCACAGATACACCCACTCCACCGTATCAAATGCCTTCTCCATATCAAGAGTGGCAATGGTCCTAGTGCCTTGATTAGTATGGGGGGCATGAATATTAGAAAACAGCCTACGTATGTTGATGTCTGTGGACCTACCTGGCATAAAGCCTGTTTGATCAGAGTCAATTAGCGATTTTATTACTTTATTGAGTCTGGTGGCCATAATCTTGGTTAGTATTTTTAGGTCACAATTTAGGAGTGCTATTGGCCTATAGGAGGCGCACAGCTGGGGATCTTTGTTAGGTTTTGGAATGAGAACTATATGTGCCTCTCTCATAGAGGATGGTAGGGAGCCCTGTTGGAGACAGGCTCGATACATCTGAGCCAACCTGGGGGCAAGTAATTCCATGTGGGCTCTATAGTACTCTATGGGCAGTCCATCTGGCCCTGGGGTCTTTCCTGCCGGGAAAGATCCGATGGCCATCGCAACCTCTTCTGGTGTGATCTCCGAGACAAGGAGTTGCCTCTCTGCATCAGAGAGCCACCCCAGTGCTAGCGTATCCAACATGGAGGTCATAGGTGTGGGGTCAAATTTATCAGGCAGCGAGGAAACATATAGAGAGGCATAAAACCTGGTGAAAGCAGCTAGAATATCCTCCTGAGAGGTGACCAGCACTCCTTCTGCTGTGAGTATTTCTGATATGATCGCTAAGGGCCTATCCTGCTGCGCTAGCATCGCTAGTAGTTTGCTGTTCTTATCACCATGCTCAAAATATTTCTGTCTGCTATTTTGTATATCAAGCCTGGTGGTGTCTGAAACATGGAGATGAAGTTCTCGCCTAAGCGCTGAAAGGTGCTCGAAGTTGGGGACCGTCGCCGAGGCCGAGTATTTATTCAGAGCCTCCTCAACTTTGTGCTGCAGGTCAGAGACCTTGTCCCCAAGTTCCACCCTGACAGCCGCTACAGCCGAGATATACTGACCCCTGCAGTGGGCCTTGGACGCATCACATGTCATCTCCAGCGAGGCTGACCCCGCATTGTGTACCCAGTAGTCCTGCAAGGAGGGAGAGACCCTGTCATGGACTTCCTCATTGCTGATCCAATGGGGTTGTAACCTCCAAAAGGGCTTTACTCCTTGTCCTGGGGGTCCTAATGGTTAGTTTAAGAGGATGATGGTCCGATAGGCCAGAGGGAAGGTAACTGGCCTCCTGGATATTGGCCAGGAGGGCATCATTGACAAAAGCCAAATCAATTTGGGAGGACGTTTTAAATGTGGATGAGAAGCAGGAGTACGTTCTGTCCTGGGGGTGGAGCCATCTCCATGCCTCATGGAATGCTGTTGCCTGGGCCCACGTACCAAGATCAGGATTGAAAGTAGATTGTGGGGAGGGTCTATCTAGGTCACGGGACAGTGTGGCATTAAAATCTCCCATGAACAGGATATACTCCGGGCAATGCGGAGCCAGCCTTTCATACAGTGTGTACAGAATGTGTATCTGGCTCGGAGGAGGCAGATAGACGTTCACAATGACATATTTCTTATTGTAGATGTTTAGCACCACCATAGCAAATTTCCCCTGGGGATCTAGATGAATTTAATGGACCGTACATGGGATTCGTTTACTGAACAATATAGACACCCCTCGAGCATACGAGGAGTAGGTCGCATGAAGCGCCTTTTGCACCCAGGGTTTTTTCAAAGCCAGGACCTTACTACCAGTCAAGTGCGTTTCCAACAGGACTATATGGGGGTTATGCAGTTTTAAGTATTGAAATAGCAGTGAACGCTTGTATTTGGAGTTAAGCCCCCTGACGTTCCACGATAGAATGGTCAGCGACTCAGTATCTGAGGGGATCATCATGGAACACCAGGGGGAAATCGGAGCAGGATAACACTAACCAACCAGTAGATGCAAACAGACCCAAATTTGGCGCACATATGAAGCAGAAGTTTAAGAGCACAGTACATATTCGTTACTTTAAAGCAGAGAAACCCCTCCCCCCAGAACACATAACACCCTACCCAAACATCATAAGAACCAAGTTCAATGACCAAAACACCAGGCCAGAGAGCCATACAAACCGATGTAGGGTTTTGTCCCATAAGTAGAAAAAAAAAAGTAGAGTCCTTAGGTCACTGGGACCCTCTGGACGTTAGGCCACAAGGCCGAAGGTGGATACAGTCCTTCCCGAGAGAGTCCGTTCCGAGTCCGGGAGGGAAGTCCAAAGTGTGGTAGGGGGACAAGGGGGTAGACAGCGGGCGCTTCTGAGCAAAAGGTGGGGTAATTCAATGGCAATCATTGGAGCTCCTTAGGCAGGAGTAAATGGCAAACTATCCGGCATCGGAAGACAAAAATAGACAATATGGGCAAAAGTGGGATATAGCAGGGAGGAAAGGACTGGGAACAGAGAGCAAGTAATGGCAGGAGGCAGCAAGAGGCAGTCCTCTTGAAAGTGATAGGGATACTTGGCTGTTCCCTGCTGGTTACAAATCGGTCCTTTTTCCTCTCTTGACCACGTACACTTAGCGGGTATCTAGCCACGCTGCCGCAGCCTCTGGCGTGTCAAAGAAACGAGTGTTGTCTCCATCAGTAATTCGTAGTCTGCTGGGATACAAAAGACCGAAACGAATTCCTTTTTCACGGAGCCGGCGTCTCACATCAGTAAAGGATTTGCGTCTTTGCTGTACTTCCTGAGAGAAATCCGGGAAAAAAAGCAATCTGGTATTCTCATATTTAATTTCAGGCACAGCATGAGCCGCCGCCAGGATGCGGTCCCGATCACGGTAATTTAGCAGCCGCAGCAGAAAAGGGCGCGGAGGCGCCCCCGGCCTCGGAGGGAGTGGCGGGACCCTGTGGGCCCTTTCAACTACAAAGGTGGGCGGCATCTCTCCCAGGTTGAACAGGGTGGACAGCAACTGTTCAGTGAACTCAGCGGGACGAGAGCCCTCAGCCCTCTCGGGCAATCCCAGTATGCGGATATTGTTCCGCCTGAGGCGGTTTTCAGTATCTATTGCCCGCTCCTGAAGCGCTTTCACCTGAAGCTGCAAGGCCTTCACCTCCCTGGAGTCTGATCGGACCGTGTCCTCCACCGTGGAGATCCTGTCCTCCACTTCAGTGACGCGTGATCGGAATTTATCCAGATCCTGGCGGATGAGTCCGACATCCACCGTCAGGAAATCAATTTTGGCTGTTAGAGTTTCTTTGCATGATGTTATGGCGGCGAGGATCTCTGCTCCTGTGGGAGCCGCCACTTCCCCCGATTCCGCCGCCTCCCGCACATTGGCCGCCATCTTAGCCGTGGACCTTCCCGCAGACGAGGCAGCCGCCGGCGGGGGGGCACGATTAGTTTTAGGAGTGGATTTAGAATAACGGGTTTTAGGGTGGCCCATCCGAGGATCACCAAGAGGTGCAGGAGAGTTCTGAAGGAGTCTGTGAGCCGAAAGTCTGAGTCCCAGCAACAGGGCTGACCAGTGTCAGTATTGACTCTCAGTAACTGATTCCCGTTGTTGGGGGGCAGGAGGCAGGCTCCGGGGTTCTGATGGCAAGATGAATGGTATACTCATAAAGGGTCTCCTATACAGGATCAGGGCCGTCAGTAGAGCAGAGCCCATGTAGGGATGAGGCACTGGGAGGGCAGAGCAAGCCTGCTGGGGCAGAGGTGATGTTACAGGGAGGAGATTGTGGTGCTGGCATGGACTGAGGCACAGGTTGGGGAGTACAATGAAGCTGCAGCACAGTACCTTTATAGTGGAGGATGATCCTGGCACAGTAGGCCGCAAGATGGCGCCTGCAGTCAGCTCCTCTGTATCCCCCAGAAATTCCTCAGGCCCCCACACAGATCTGCCTCCCCCCAGGGGCTGCCGCCGGATGAGTGGGGATTCACTGCCTCTCCCTCCGCAGATCACATCAACTGAGTCCGGGGACGGTGGAAGCAAGGTAGGCCGCAGGATGATGGCAGATCCCTGTAGTGTGCAGGCCCCGCGGAGAGTCCATCGGCTGGCCAAGCTCCTCAATACCCGCCGGGACCGATGCAGCTGCTGTCTGGTGGCAACTAGGGAGAGCCCGGAGTCCTCACTGGCATCAGTAGAAGGATGGCGGTGGATTACTGTTAGGCCGCAAGATGGCGGCGGCCGCGAGCGCCCGGGAACGGGCTCCGTGTATCCCCCGCAATCCACCAGGCCCCCTCACTGCTTTACCTCCTCCCAGGGACGGCCGATGCGCGGGGATTTGCCGGCTCACCTCCCGCCGATCGCGGCACTCGAGCCCGCGGATTTCGGAGGCAGTGTAGGCCTCAAGATGGCGGCGGGTGTCTGAAGTATGGAGCCGGCCGCAGCCTTCAGGAGACACGATCAGTCGGCCGGGTTCCACAATTTTGGCAGGGGCCGATGCAGATGCTGTGTGGTACCATTCAAGGAGAGTTTGGAGACTCTCCCTGTGGTATATTGGTCAGGATGGATGCGGATGGTATCAGGATGAGCGGAGCTCCTCCGGAACACGTCCTGTTCCTTCTACATCCGGACACGCCCCACTGTATATTTGTTTTAATTACATTTTGATAGGGTAATTTTTAGATTATAGCCTAATGCCGCGTACACACGATCGGAATTCTCGTCGGAAAAAACTCTGACGGTTTTTCCGACGGAATTCCACTCAAGCTGTGTTGCCTACACACGATCACACCAAATTCCGACGGTTAATAACACAGCGGCATAAAACACGTTCGACAGCACTATAAAAGGGAAGTTTAATGCTTCCGAGCATGCGTCGAATTGTTTCCGAGCATGCGCCAGAATTTTGCGTGTCGGAATTGCATACACACGATCGGAAAATCCGATAGAAATCCGTTTTCTGTAAATTCAAAGTCCGTCGGAAATTCCGACAGAAAAAGACCGTTGGGCATACACACGGTCGGAAAATCCGATGAAAAGCTCCCATCGGACTGTTTCCATCGGAAATTCCGACCGTGTGTACGCCGCATAAGTGTAGCTAAAATAAAAAACAGAAAGATCAACACACAGGACAGGACTTACAGTCAGTAGGATGTGTCCCTTGTGCTGATTCTGTCAATAAAACTCCTCCTCCGTCAATGCCCCCCACCCCTGCAGCTCTAATTTTCTGGTGCAGTGGGGGTGAATACAACTAAGGGGCAGTCACAGGCTCTCATCAAAACTAAGCCCACCCTTTCCACCAAGCTGCTCCATTCACATTGTTGAAAAGCCCCCTTAATTGCCATTCTAAACCTGCTGTCATAGTTCAAAGGCCATACAGTGCATTATATTTAAAAAAAAATCGTCCTAACCGAATTTGCTTAATAAATTTGCTGAGACCTGAAATAATGCATAGTAGTGGCAATCTCAAACATCATTCCTAATTACAAAATGATACATATGCTGTAATTTGAGATATTACTCAAAGGCATACATTTTTCTACCACTAGTAAGACTATAAAAAAATTGACCAGCTAGCCTTAGAAGATTCCATTAGAGGAAGTAGATAGGGCTAGAGGAGTGTATCAAGGGGATTGTGGGCACTTTTGACTGTAATTTCTAAAAAATGCTTGATTGACCATGAGGGATAAAAAAATGCCATATTGTCAATATTTTATCACTTTAAATTTAGCTAAGAATATACATAGTAGCAGGGCTGTAGATAATTTTTTGTTCTGGCGGGGGTTCAGCAGCAGGTAAAAGTATTTTTTAATAAAACAAATTGCACCAAATTCATAAAGACTGGAAAAAGGAAAAACTCTGTGTTGCTCATAGTAAGCAATCACAGCCTTAATTCTGTTTTCTCAGATCTTCTTGAAAATTGAGCCTGAATTCAGTTTTTCCTTCTTCCAATTTTTATGAACGTTGTCCAGTGAGGTTTGCTATTGTCCAATCTAAAGCCTGGTACACATTGTATGCTGGGCTAAATGAAAAAAACCTGACAGATCACTGTACGAACACACCCCCACCAGAACACAGCTGTCAGTGCTCTCCTCTTAGCCATTGGACTGCCTACCACAGGGTGGTGCACTGTAATAGCCAATCTTACTGGGCAGGTGCAAAGGGCACCATCTTGTGGAAGGCAGCACACTCACTGATTTTTTTGTTAACCCAGCATACCAGACAATAGAAATGATACTGTGCAGAGCTCATACATACAGAAGAAGAACAGATACCGTAAATTACACTCGGCATGCAGGACAAGAGAAGTGGTACTGTCCATACATAGTCCAGAGGAGATACTGAGAATGTGGTGCGGCCAGGAAACACAACAGTAACACAACAGCAATGGAAAACTCAGCCCAGCCCCAGCCACTGTCATTAAGGCCCCGTTCACATCTAGTGATTTGAGATCATAGGCAGAATCGTTGTGATTCTGCCCGCAATTCCAAAGCACACTGCGATGCTGGCAAAACGCAGCGCATGCGTCTGTGTTCTATTAATTTTTAGTGGCCCTAAATTGCAGTGTGGTTTTGGTTATTTGTTGTATGACAAATTGCTCAACAATCACAGCAAAACCACACTGTATTTTGGTGCTAATAAAAAAATGAATAGAACACAAACACATGTGCTGCATTTTTCCAGCATTGCAGTGCGATTTGGAATTGCGGGCAGAATCACAGCGATTCCGCCAACAATCCCATATTAATAGATGTGAACAGGGCCTAACACAACAGCAATGGAAGACTCTGCCCAGCCTCAATCACCAACTTTGCCAGTTGCCACACAATCAGGGGCGGACTAACTACTCATGGGGCCCCCGGGCAATTTGAGATCATGGGAACCCCAGGTTTAAAGATGGATTACATGTTACACATCCCAAACAGAGGGGCACCAAGCTCGACGACGTGCAGAGTGGCATGAGACTTAAAGCAGGCAACCCAATAAAAGGTACCAGGAGCCTATCATGGTCAGTGGCAAATTAACAGCATTATGGTCTCCTGGGCAAAATAATGCACTTGAAAACCTCTACTAGGGAGATGGTGACCTGTGGCATGCATACCATGGCACACAGTGGGTGTGGCTAAATTATACCACATATTAAGTGTAGCTTTTTAGAAATTTTAGTTTGATCTTTTTTTTTTTTCTGTACACATTTTTTTTATCCTTACAATTTTAAACTTTTTACTTTTTTATTTTAATGGGGGGGGGGGGGGGGGGGGGGGGGGATCGGTGGGCTTTAGTGATATATCAGGGGTCTGAACAGATGCCTGAAGTCTCACTTTTGAGATAGAGGCATGAAACTCTATCGCACATTCAGTATGCACAGGAGAGGAGAAAGGAGAGCACAACAGTGTTCAGTATGTACAGGAGAGGAGTGTTGAGGGTATGACAGTGAGCAGTATGTACAGGAGAGGAATGTGGATGGTATGACAGTGGGCAGTATGTACAGGAGAGGAGTGTGGAGGGATGACAGTGAGCAGTATGTACAGGAATGTGGAGGGTATGACCAGGGCCGGTGCTACCACTAGGCAAACTAGGCAGCCGCCTAGGGCTCTCTGCTGCCTAGGGCACCCAGCCACTGGTTTTCCTACTCTCTTCTCTCTGCAGCAAGCAACTAAGTTTCAGCATCAGCAGGCAGAATTCATTGATGGGCACTGGTAGGCTGCATTGATGGGCGCTGGTGAGGCTGCATTTGATGGGCACTGGTGAGACTATTTGATGGCTGCTGGTGGGCTGCATTTGATGGGTGCTTCATTAAAAAGGTGGGGTTTACATGGGCAGGGAAAAGGGGGGTAGTCTGGGGTGGAGCCAAGGGGGGGGCGGCAAAATTAGGTTTTGCCTAGGGTGTCAAAAATCCTTGCACCAACCCTGGGTATGACAGTGGGCAGTATGTACAGGAGAGGAGTGTGGCGGGTATTACAGTGAGCAGTATGTACAGGAGAGGAGTCTGGCGGGTATGACAGTGAGCTGTATGTACAGGAGGGGAGTGTGGTGGTTATGACAGTGAGCAGTATGTACAGGAGAGGAGTGTGGAGGGTATGGCAGTGGGCGGTATGTACAGGAGAGGAGTGTGGAAAATATGAGAGTGGGCGGTATGTACAGGAGAGAGGTGTGGAGAGTATGACAGTGGGTGTCATGTACAGGAGAGTAGTGTAGAGGATATGACAGTGGGCAGTATGTACACGAGAGGAGTGTGAAGGGTATGACAGTGGGCAGTATTTACTGGAGAGGAGTGTGGAGGGTATGACAGTGGGCATACTGAATGTCTCCTGAGTTCTTTTCTCTATCTCAAAAGTGAACACTGCCATTTAGGGTCCACAAAAAATCAATGGAACACAGACACATGCGCTGCGTTTTGCCAGCATTGCCAGTGACAGAACTGGCAATGGGAGATTTCTTGCAGTGTCTTTGTGGTGACCAGGGAGCGATGTTGGGAAGATAAGGGAGAGATAGGTGACTATGGAATGATGTCCCTCAGCCGGTATGTATGAAGTGGTCTGGGGGGGGGGGGGGGGGGGTGAAGCAAGCTGGGGAGAGTTGAGGGGCTGATAAGTGGTCCGATAGTGATGTCTATAATAATTTTTTTTTTTTTAAAAACACACTATTGTGCTCATCTACCAATATATACAACCATAAATAATACAACAGTACTACTCAATAAAAATGATCTTGTTATAAGGTGTAAATACCTATCTATGTAAGCCGGCCCCTGCCACTCTGTATGTGAAGTTAAGTTATGACCATTCATTTAACCCTGTGTTAGCCAAGCTCTGAGTCTGTACATTGTAGAAAATTGTACATTGTAGAAAATAAAAAAGAAGGTGCAAAAAAAGGGAATGGTAATTGGAGCTGGCTGCTCACCCCGTATGCAATTCTGGAAGAAATGAAAATAAAAATAAATTCCCCATGGGGTTTTCCGGCAGCAATAAAGAACAATTAGTTGGTAAAACCAAAAGATTTTTATTTTTATTGTTTTATTGTTTTATCCAAATAGAAAAAACGTGAGTGCAATTGATCGTTTAAAATTCGAGCTCTGGTTTACATTGTGTGAACAATACAACAAATAAGGGTACATGCAATATGTTATCCACTTGTATCAACAGAAATATTACAATGATATTGAATTATAATTCCAAGAGGTTAATCCATCTGATGAAAAGCACCCCTCTACCCCAATGCATTTCAACCATTTTGGAAATGATGGTCTTCTTCAGGGGGGGGGGGGGGGGGGGGGAGAACAGAGAGAAAGGGCAGCTTTAACACATTTCTGCGAAGTATCTAAAGAGAAAAAAGCTTTTTAATATTTTTATAAAACTGTTATTTTTTAATATAATTATTATTATGTTTATCGCATGTACGGTAATATTTACCCTTCCACCGGATTGTTTCGCTGAAACCAGAGATTTTTCTAAAAAAAACAAATTTGCAACCTGAGAATAGTCGCTGGCCTCACCGCCGTGGTGTTACTCCCCAATCTTCCCATGAAATGGGAAGGAGAAAAGGCCCCCCAAGGGGGTCAAGATCACGGGCTTACAGAAGATGACAGGAAAGTGGAACTTCCCCCAGATTTGGGGGCGTCACCGTGTGGGTCACTGCACCTGAAAACAACAATTTAAATAAATTACCAATGTTTAGTATATAATTTACTCGATACTTGCTAGAACAGAGAGGGACAGTAATTATTTGGTAAAGATTTGGCCAAGTATAAACATAAATGTCTAACCTTATAGGCAATTGGAAAATAGGAAATAGGAACTTTTGAAGACTAAAATGGCTGTAAAAAAGTAATGGAAAGGGCTAGAGGGCTGCAAATGGCAACAAATGTTGTTAAGAGCATGGCAAGTGCTCTGCAAACAAATATGGATAGGGAAATAACTTAAAATAACATAAAAAAATAAAAAATAAAATGCTGGAGGCCCCCTTCTCAGCAGAAGAGGTACAGGAAGTCATTAAGAACCTCAGAAACTCAACAGCACGATGCCGCACATATGGTGGGAATACCCCAGAATACGCACTTTCTGGAAAAAATTATTCAATTTAATGGATAAGATAGTGGGAAAATAAAATACTTGGAAATTAAAAAAATGAAAAAATTATAATCTTGACCTAGGAGGACGAGGTCCATATGGAGTAGGAGGTTGAGGTGGCGGTGGAATGTAGCGGTGTAGGTGGATATGGCGGTGGAAGAGGACGAGGTAGCCAACACTGGTTCAAAAATACAACAATGGCTGGGTAAGGCTAGTGGTGAATGATGTGTCAAATTCTGTCCCCCGTCGCATAGTGTCCGCCCTGTACTGCGCTTGCTCAGTACGTAGGACAAGGGGATTTTGAAACTCTCCGAAGATGATGCACGGTGACTCCAGGTTCAAGCCACATCATCAGAGGTTGAAGCCTAGCCAAGCGAGCCCGTGAGGGGCCCTGTTACTATGTGCTACCGTATGTCCACTTGGATGGTGGGGCTTGAACCTGCACTCACTGCGCAAGCACTGCGCCTGCACAGTAAGTGGCCGGACACTAGCCGATGGCCAGACAGTTTTTGTCAGAACACCGGTATACGTGTCTATTCTGCACAAGGTACGGACAAGTCCTGTGGGATCCATGCCTGGTTCATTTTAATGAACGTGAGCTTGTCCATATTGGCTCTGGACAGGCGGCTGCGCTTGTCTGTGATAACGCCCCCCTGCCGTGCTAAATACACGTTCAGATAATACACTGACTGCAGGGCAGGCCAGCACCTCCAAGGCGTAAAGGGCAAGCTCAGGCCATGTGTCCAATTTGGAGACCCAGAAGTTGAAGGGGGCAGACCCGTCATTCAGTATGTGTAGGCATGTGCACACATACTGCTCCACCATGTTAGTGAAATGCTGCCTCCTGCTAAGACGTTCCATCTCAGCTGGTGGTGCTGGTTGTTGTGGCGTGCTGACAAAGCTTTTCCACATTTCGGCCATGCTAACCCTGCCTTCCGAGGTGCTGGCGGTGCCCCGGCAGCGTTGGCGTCCTCTTCCTCCTCCTCTGCCTTCGCCTTGTGCTTCCACCGTACCCCCGCTGCCAAGTGGGAATGCCACCAGCAGTGCGTCTACCAGCGTGCGCTTGTACTCGCGCATCTTACGATCACGCTCCAGTGAGGTAATTAAGGACGGCACGTTGTTCTTGTAAACGGGGATCCAGCAGGGTGGCCACCCAATAATCAGCACCAGTTAAAATGTGGGCAACTCAGCGGTCGTTGCGGAGACACTGCAGCATGTAATCGCTCATGTGTGCCAGGCTGCCCAGAGGCAAGGAAAAGCTGTCCTCTGTGGGAGGTGTATCGTCTGTGTCCTCTGTATCACCAGTGATGGACATGAGCTGGTCTGGGTGCCACCCTGCTGTGAACATGGTTCCTCCTCCTCCATCTCCTCCTCATCCTCTACCTCGTCATCCTCCAGAACTGTGCCCTTGCTGCCGGACAATTGTGTACCTGTCGCTTGTTGGTGCAGGAACCCACCCTCATAGCCACTTGTAAATGGCTGCCCTGAAAGCCTTGGAAATGAACCCTCTTCCTCCTCCTCCTCCTCCTCCTCCTCCTGTGCCACATCCTCTACCATCATCGCCTGAAGAGTTTTTTCAAGGAGGCATAGAACTGGGATAGTAACGATGAGAACGGCGTCATCGGCACTGGCCATGTTGGTGGAGTACTTGAAACAGCGGAACAAGGCACACAGGTCTAGCATGGAGGCCCAGTTATTGGTGGTGAAGTGGTGCTGTTCCGCAGAGCGACTCACGCGTGCATGCTGCAGCTGAAACTACACTATCGCCTGCTGCTGCTCGCACAGTCTGGCAAGCATGTGCAAGGTGGAGTTCCACCTTGTGGGCACGTCACATATGAGACGGTGAGCGGGAAGGCCGAAGTTACGCTGCAGCGCTGACAGGCGAGCAGCAGCAGCAGGGTGAGAACGCCGAAAGTGCGCACAGACGGCCCACACTTTCTGCAGCAGCTCTGGCATATCGGGGTAACTCTTAAGGAACCTCTGGACCACCAAGTTCAGCACATGCGCCAGGCAAGGGATGTGCGTCAAACTGCCTAGGCCCAGAGCTGCTAAGAGATTTCGCCCATTATCGCACACCACCAGGCCGGGCTTGAGGCTCACTGCCACCAACCACTCATCAAGGTGTTACGCTGACCGGATGAGGAGGCGGTAGAGGATGAGGAGGCGGAGTAGGAGGAGTTAGCAACAGGAGGCAAACTGAAGTGTCCTGCAATCCTCGGTGGTGGAAGGACATGCGCCAAACTGCTATCCGCCTCAGGCCCAGCCGCCATTACATTTACCCAGTGCGCTGTTAGGGAGATAGAACGTCCCTGACCGTGCTTACTGGTCCACACATCCGTAGTTAGGTGGACCTTGCCACAGATGGCGTTGCGCAGTGCACACCTGATTTTGTCGCCCACTTGGTTGTGCAGGGAAGGGATAGCTCATCTGGAAAAGTAGTGGCGGCTGGGCACGACGTACTGTGGGACAGCCAATGACATCAGCCTTTTAAAACTCTGCATCTCCAGGAGACGGAATGACAGCATTTCAAAGGCGAGGAATTTTGAAATGCTGGCATTCAGGGCCAGGGATCGCGGGTGGCTAGGGGGGGTACTTCCTCTTCCGCTCCAGTGTTTGGGAAATAGAGAGCTGAACGCTTCCATGGGACATTGTGGAGATGGTTGGTGACCCAGGTGGTAGTGTTGCTGGCAGATCCTCTGTTTGCGGGTTGGCAGGTGTCACTGTCACTACAGAGGTGGATGAAGAGGCCGAGACTGCAGCAGAAGAGGAAGCAGGAGGAGCCAGAGACCTTTCTTGGTTTTTGAGGTGTCTACTCCACTGCATATCGTGCTTTGCACTTAGATGCCTGGTCAGGCAGGTTGTGCTCAGGTTGAGAACGTTTATGCCTCGCTTCAGGCTCTGATCGCACAGCGTGCAAACCACTCGTGTCTGGTCATCAGCACATTGTCTGAAGAACTGCCACGCTAGGGAACTCCTTGGACCTGGCTTTGGTGTGCTCGGTCCCTTGCTGCGTTGGGCAGTAGCAGACGTACTGTCTAGGGGACGGACGCTCCGCTTTTGCACCCTGCTCCCTCTTCTGCTGTGCTGGTGGCTCTGTGCGACCACCACCTCTTCCTCCGAACTACACTGGTCACCTGCATGACGTTGATTCCATGTGGGGTCAAGGACCTCATCGTCCTCCACATATTCCACCCAGTCTTCACCCCTGCCCTCCTTGTCGGTCTGCACAATGGCGAAAGCAGCAGCAGTTGGCACCTGTGTTTCGTCATCATCCGAGACGTGCTGCGATGGTCCTCCCATGTACTCATCATGAAACATAAGTGGTTGGGAATCTCTTCCACTTCTGGGGCAGGGCTAGGTGGATGGCCCTGGGAAACCCTGCTAACAGAGTCATCAAAAAGCAGAAGAGACTGCTGCATGATTTGGGTCTCAGACTGATTGGCTGATTTGCAAGGGGGTGAGGTGAAAGACTGATGGACATCGGCTGCAGGTGCCAACTCTGAACTTTCATCAGGAGACTGGGTGGGAGACAATGTGAAGGAACCAGAGGCACTGTCAGCAACCCAATCTACTATCGCCTGTACTTGTCCTGGCCTCAACATTCGTACAGCCTCTTTAGGCGTGCCAAAATACCGCTGCAGGCTCTATCGCCTACTCGCACCAGAGGAAGGTGTTTCACTAGTGCGTGTAGCTGGCACAGGTCGACCACGTCCTCTCCCTGCAACAGGAGCGCCACCAGCAGCACCACGACCCGGCCACGTCCCCTTTTTAATGATCTCCTCATATTTTCAAAATGTATGATCTCGCCCTAAATGGGTGTTTTTGCAATAGCAGAATACACCCACAGTATGTAAAGCGTGTATCTCAAAAACTGCTAAACTGCAGAAAATGCTATTGGGAAAAAAAAATGTCACTACAATTTTTTTGGGGGGACAGCACAATAGGAGAAATATTGATCGATTGTATGTCACACTCCTGCACAAAGCACTGAAATATTTTATTTTTTGTCAATAGCAGAATACACGTACAGTGTATAAAGCGTGTATGAACATGCAGAAAATGCTATTGGGAAAAAAAAAAGAAAAAAGAAAATCACAGCAAAATTAAATTTATGTAGTATGGTGTATCTCTTACTAAAATATGCAGTGCAGTGATGCTGCACTGAGCTTGCAAGTAAAACTTATATTTTGTCTGGCACTGGCCTCATGGCACTGTTAAAAGACTGTGCACTGCACCCCAGCCAGGGTACAATTGATTTAGGAATCTCTTGAATAATTCTCTCTGCCTCTTTCTTTTCCTTAATAAAGACACTCTCTAGTCTACTCTAGCTATGTAGATCGCTCACTGATATAACTAATTTGAAGAAAATTTAAGGAATGTGGACTGACTGACTTTATCAGACTAAATCCTAAAATCCTCTCTTAGCAGCACAGGAACCTGTCTATAGCAGAGTGACGCTGTGTGCTGTGTGTCTGTACTATATATAGAGGCTGGGTCACATGCTGCACTCCCCAATCACAGCCATGCCATTAGTAGGCATGGCTGTGATGGCTTCTAAGGGCACACTAGTGAAACTAGCGTCGATTGGCTGCCCTGCAGCTTGTAAAAGGCGCCAATACATCGCCGAACACCGGACCCGAACCCGAACATACAGCCAATAGTTCGGGTTCGGGTCCGGGACCCAGACACTCAAAAGTCTGGTATGAACCCTAACTTTACAGTTCGGGTTCGCTCAACCCTAATCATAGAGAAACTAGAAAAGAAAAAGTGTTACACTATATTTAATTATATTGTTATGTTATGTTACCTGTGATTTGCTTATTCGGTTTATGGGGCTTCAAAGATTACACACAAGGAAGTGTGCCTTGGTATCTTGCTGTTGTTTTGGCCGGAGTGCAAGCAGTCAAGAAAAAACTACAATCAAAAAATGTAATTACAAAGGGTTTTAGAAGTAATTGCAATCAGTCACAAATGGCCAGAAAAATAGTAAGAATCTCTGCTTCCAGAGTGGTCCGTACCTGTCTATGCAGTCTGTCTATGTTGCGCTTTCCAGGGATCAACTGAGGGATCCTGGTCCTTGCGCAATAATTTGTACCTTACTTACTTGTAATTAGTTGGTTCAGGTGCTTGTCCCCACCTACCGATTTGCCCCCCTTCCTCCTCCGGGAGAGCACCTGAGCCGGCTTGGCGGCTCCTCTGTCACTTCCTCTGCATTCCGGAAGGCACACCGGCCCCGGAACTGCCGTCGCCTCCGCCGCAATGCACGTGACGTCATGTAAGGTACTTGCGCGCACACGTGCAGCGTTGCCCCCACGGCGTGACACGGGCGGGCTCACTGCGCCGGTGTTCTGCCGAGATGGATTAGTGTAGATCTGTACTGCGCATGCGCAGCAAAATGTCCGAAAATAGCCGAAACCTAAACAGATGCGAGTGAAGCGTACACCGCGCACGCGCAGTCGGTGTAGGAGACGATCCCGCACGCTCCCGATGCTCGCGCTACTCTGCAAGGGGAGTCTAACTAAGGGGCGGGTCGATTATTACACTAAGAAAGGGCAAAGGCAAACTAAAAATAAATTGTTTAGCTCTGGATATAGAGGAGATCCTTTCAATTAGGAGTGTATTTTTTTAACCTTTTTTTTTTTTAAGCAAACAAAATCAGCTGTGCGGTGTACACTTCACTGGCATGTGTTTAGGTTCGGCAATTTCCGGAAGATGCCTAGTCGTTCGTACTGCGCCTGCGCAGTACAGAGAGGAACCAATCCGCCAGGGGAACCAACTCTGCAAGACACCGGCAAAGGGACTGCCTCCCACGGTATGGTGTAACTGTGGAGGCTTAGAGACGGGGAGACAATGCAATTGTTCCCCCCCTCTCCCCCTGCCGGGAAGACCGTGATATCTTGAACTGCATTTGCCCAAGGAGATAGCACAGGAGCGAGACCAACAAAGATTCCCAAGGAGAAAAAAGTGGAAAATGGAAAACTCTATAAACTATAAGAAATAATAAATAAATAAATAAATAATCATCATGTTTAGTATTTTTTTTTTTTTTTTGCACCATTTTCCTGTTCATTTCATTCATTCAATTGCCAGCACCCCCTTCGATAGCACATCTACACCTTTACCTGAATTTAATCATTTACACATCAATGCACCAACATATAAAGCCTCTTTTTCTACACTCACCAATTAATTAAGTAAGAATATAGTCACCAAAATGAAGTTAATAAATATACTATCAACAATTCTAATAGCCAATTGCCTATAAGGTCATTTATGTTTATACTTGGCCAAATCTTTACCAAATAATTACTGTCCCTTATAAATTATATAATAAACATTAGTAATTTATTTAAATTGTTGTTTTCAGGTGCAGTCACCCACACTGACGCCCCCAAATCCGGGGGAAGTTCCACTTTCTGTCATCTCCTGTAAGCCCATGATCTTGACCCCCTTGGGGGGCCTTTTCTCCTTCCCATTTCATGGGAAGATTGGGGAGTAACACCACGGCGGAAAGGCCAGCGACTATTCTCAGGGAGCAAATTTGGGGTTTTTAAAAAAATCTCTGCTTTGAGCGAAACAATCCGGTGGAAGAGTAAATATTACATGCGATAAACATAATAATAATATTAAAAAATAACAGTTTTATAAAAATATTAAAAAGCTTTTTTCTCTTTTGATACTTCGCAGAAATGTGATAAAGCTGCCCTTTCTCTCTGTTCTTCCCCCCCCCTGAAGAAGACCATCATTTCCAAAACTGTCAAAATGCATTGGGGTAGAGGGGTGCTTTTCATCAGATGGATTAACCTCTTGGAATTATAATTCAATATCATTGTAATATTTCTGTCGATACAAGTGGATAACATATTGCATGTACCTTTATTTGTTGTATTGTTCGCACAATGTAAACCAGAGCTCAAATTTTAAACGATCAATTGCACTCACGTTTTTTCTATTTGGATAAAACAATAAAAAAAAAATCTTTTGGTTTTACCAACTAATTGTTCTTTATTGCTGCCGGAAAACCCCATGGGGAATTTATTTTTATTTTCATTTCTTCCTGAGTCTGTACATTCAATATTGTAAACTCACCACATAAACACAGGTTTACATGAATGGTCATATATTTCCTTCACATTATCTGAACAGCATGATTGGGGGATGTTTGTATATATAGATGTGTGCCAGCTAGGGAGATATCTGTCAGCTATGGGGGGACCGCAAACTCCCCCCCCCCCCCCCCCCCCTACACACTCTCACTGTCTCTTGATTTTCACTGAAATATCTGCAAAACAAATCCTCCTGAAACTTTGGCAGCTTTCAACCCAGAAAAACTCAGCTCACCTCCTCTCTGCCTCCTGGTTCTATCAGTACACGGTGATGAGGGGGGGAAGGTGTTTGAGTCAGAGGTCACACTCAGAGTACAGGGGAGAGAGGGGGAACGATACAGAAAGGAGCTTCAGAGATTCCCAATACAAACAAGCAGCACAGCAGTGGTAAGCTTGCCTGTGGAAGAGGGACACACCTGGACTGGAAAGCAGAGCAGCAGCCAGCACTTCTTCCACCTTATTCATGACACCCTCGAGGACCCAGAAAACCTCCTCCCCCCAAGCCACAGACGGGAAGCTGCACTGCAAGGAGCCAATGGAATAGAGTGGTGGGCGGAACAGGGGCCGACCGCACTGCTCAGGGCTGCGTGAAGACAATGTCTGCCCAAGCCGAGTCTGACAAAGCCGAGTCTGTGTGTAAACAGCATAGCATGAGTGCCGACCGAGTGCGGAATCCTGCACAGTGCAGTTGCAGCCACTAATGTATTAAAGCACTGCTACAGATTAGTGCCATTCACTGGAAAAAATGATCAATTGCATGGTGTCCCTGCTCTGCTGCCAGCCGTACATGGCACCGGTGTACTATCATTTGCCGTCCCCCATCACAAAGTGTCCGCTGTGTACTGCGCATGCGCAGTACACAGGACACCCAGATTCTGAAAATTGCCGAAGATGAACGGCGCCTGCGCCGTGAGTCCACTTTCAAGCCCCACCATCCAAGTGGACATAGAGTTAGAATATAAAAGAGCCGAGCGCAGCGAGCCCGCGAGGGGCCCTCTAAGTTTGTGTAGCTCTATGTCCGCTTGGATGGTGGGGCTTATACATCGACTCACGGCGCAGGCGCCGTTCATCTTCCGAGAATTTCCGAAAAACTTTATGCTCCGTACTGCGGTGGTGATAGCCGGACTGTACGTGACAGAACACCGGCAACAAACAGCACAGCAGGGACACCATTCAGCTGATTTTTGACAGAATGCTCTGGGGGGGGGGGGGTCAACCCCCCTAACTCCCCACCTTATCTACGTCCCTGCATAGTAGTGACTATTATAACATTACATATCATGCAAGAATGAAAATTCTACTATTAAAACAAATGTAAAAAGTTAGGTATGAGATGTCATTCTTGCTATCTGAAGAAGATTTTTCCTACAAATGTTTTTTTTCTAAAATTACTACTCTTGCAAAAAAATATATGATAACGGTTGATTTTTCTCTATATTTAATATGTTTTTCTTTACATCCCACCCAATTACCTGCAGACCAAACTGACCAGCAAAAGTGACAGTAACGTGGTTGGGACATGCTATAACAGTATAGTTGCTGCTACAGTGTTCATTTTTTATTTTTAATGAAAATGTAATCCATGGGAATAAAAAGTAACCACCCCTCTTTTTTTTACCCCTGCCACTGTCAATTTTGCTGGGTGCTTGGAAACATACAAAGTCATGTGAAATAAAGTCATGTGAAATAAAAGAGGAACACAATTAATTTTATCATTACATGTATTAACCACAACATCCATGATTGTTTTTGCCAAACCTCCATATTTTTGCACCAAGATTGCTGGTGTTTGCATTATCCCAGAAAACAAAGCTCATCAGGGAAATTAATTCTGGACTATTGAGTATTCTTCAGAAGATTGGTCAGCCAGGGGTTGTCTGAAGACATTTGTGTGGGTCCATAGGCATACAGTTGGCTTTATGAGTTAATTACTCCTAAATTTAAGATTATAAGCCTGTATTGACAGGCTTTTGTTCATCTCCATACAAGTCTATGGGAATGCAAAACCTTCTTAAAACAGGTCAAATGCAGGTCAAAAGATGGTCTTATTTACCGGTCAAATTATTCAAAATGAAACATCTCAAATTGATATCAAACTGATGCCATCGACCCAAGCCAAAAGCCTCTTCTTGACACAGGCCCTAAACTATTAATTTGTTAGCCTAATCATTCTATGCTCTTTTTGGTCACACACTTTAAACATGCTATTGTGTGTGTGGGAAACAGGTCCTTTTAAATAAAGCTCTGTTTAAAAACAGCGCGTTTAAACTGAGTTATCTTTAAATCTTTATTTTGTCATTGTTTTGACGTGGAAAGAAAGGCTACAGTCACGTGATTTCTAAAAACATATCAGGTCAGGGGGATTGTTTTGTGAGTCTTTGAATTTGGCATGCAGGTTCCTTTGGGCCAGGAAACTGGAAGTGAAAGGGGGGTTGTATACATCAGAGAGGAAGGAATTCACTTTGTGAAGGTTGTCAAAGCAGCTGTGCAGTACATTTCAAGCCTCACATTTCTTGGTAACCCAGGGATCTTCTCTTAAACACGAAAATACACAATACTTATGTGAAGATTACTTGTTTCTTGGCAGGGATTTACCAAATAACCTAGAGATGGTAGCTGGAGAAGCAATTAGTGGATCTTTCCAGACATCATTCCTTATGCACCTTGTTTGGGATACTCTAAAATTTCTTTCTATTCAAGCGCAATCATCTTTTTCCTGAAAACAGCAGTTGAGTAATTTTGACGTCAATAGTCGAGTTGTTGTCGGAAATGCCAAAAATAGACAGTGTGTGAAGCATGGAAAAGGCAGAACTTTAATAGGCAGAAGCATTTCCTCAAACACTGAGTTTTGTCTTGGTTTTTAAGACACTGTCAGTTGACCCATTTTAATTCACAAAATGACCTTTGTTATGTACAACCTCCTAATTATCATAACTCCTAGCAAGCATGCATGGATACTGCAAGCAATTCAAGGCGTGTGGTAAAGAGAGTTCATTTTAGGTCCTATGGGATTTATAAACGCTACACTAACAGCTTAGTTTAAATAGGTAGTGCAGAGTGCAGTGACTATGTGCTAGATGTAGTAATCCATAACTAATAGTTTATTTACTGCAGTCAGAAGACAAACTAGATTATAACTGATTAGTTGCAAAGAACATCTGCATTTTCCACGGTCTTATAAGGTAAGCTAAATTCTGGAAACAACATATCCATGTTATAGCATACCTTTTCTTAGCACTTGCTTTGAACTAACAAATACAGTGCCTTGAAAAAGTATTCATACCCCTTGAAATTTTCCACATTTGGTCATGTTACAACCAAAAACATAAATGTATTTTATTGGGATTTTATGTGATAGACCAACACACAGTGGTGCTAATTAATTGTGCTGTGGATAGAAAATGATAAATGGTTTTCCAAATTTTTTACAAATAAATATGTGAAAAGTGTGGTGTGCATTTGTATTCAGCCCCCCTGAGTCAATACTTTGTAGAACCACCTTTCGCTGCAATTGCAGCTGCAAGTCTTTTTTGGGGATGTCTCTACCAGCTTTGCACATCTAGAGAGTGACATTTTTGCCCATTTTTCTTTGCATAATAGCTCAAGCTCTGTCAGATTGGATGGAGAGCGTCTCTGAACAGCAATTTTCAAGTCTTGCCACAGATTCTCAATTGGATTTAGGTCTGGACTTTGACTGGGCCATTCAATGCATGAATATGCTTTGATCTAAACCATTCCATTGTAGCTCTGGCTGTATGTATAGGGTCGCTGTCCTGCTAGAAGGTAAACCTCTGCCCCAGTCTCAAGTCTTTGGCATACTCAGGTTTTCTTCAAAGTTTGCCTGCCACCACCATGTTTCACGTTGGGGGTGGTGTGTTCAGGGTGATGTGCAGTGTTAGTTTTCCGCCACACATAGCGTTTTGCTTTTAGGCAAAAAAGTTAAATTTTGGTCTCATCTGACCAGAGCCCCTTCTTCCACATGTTTGCTGTGTCCCCTACATGGCTTCTCACAAACTGCAAATGGGACTTCTTATGGCTTTCTTTCAACAATGGCTTTCTTCTTGCCACTCTTCCAAAAAGACCAGATTTGTGGACTGCACGACTAATAGTTGTCCTGTGGACAGATTCTCCCACCTGAGCTGTGAATCTCTGCAGCTCCTCCAGAGTTACCATGGGCCTCTTGGCTGCTTCTCTGAATAATGCTTTCCTTGCCTGTCAGTTTAGGTGGACAGCCATATCTTGGTAGGTTTGCAGTTGTGCCAAAAACGTTCTATTTTCAGATGATGGATTGAACAGTGCTCCATGATATGTTCAAAGCTTGGGATATTTTTTTATAACCTAACCCTGCTTCTCCATAACTTTATCCCTGACCTTTCTGGTGTGTTCCTTGGCCTTCATGATGCTGTTTGTTCATTAAGGTTCTCTAACAAACTTTTGAGGGCTTCACAGAACAGCTGAGAATAAATTACACACAGGTGGACTCTATTTACTAATTAGGTGACTTCTGAAGGCTATTGGTTCCACTAGATTTTAGTTAGGGGTAACAGAGTAAAGGGGGCTGTATACAAATGCACACCATGCTTTTCAGATATTTATTTGTAAAACATTTGGAAAACCATTTATCATTTTCCTTCCACTTTTACAATTATGTGCCACTTTGTGTTGATCTATCACATAAAATACATTTATGGTGGTTGTAACATTTACAGTGGTTTGGTTGTAACTGGTTGTAACTTGACAAAATGTGGAAAATGTCAAGGGGTATGCATACTTTTTCAAGGTACTGTATATGTTGCATATCAGCTTCTCTCCAAAAAAATAAAAACTACACTGCATTGGCAGCCCATCATTTTCATCAGTTCTTGGACTATATGTCCACTGACCTCCTCAACTCAGTAGAGTACGTGAGGTTGCTTTGGTCTGCGGCAGTTCAATTCTTAGTGCATCCTCAGAGTAGGTTTCTTTAAGCATGTCAAAATTAAGAAGGTGGGTGAGGAGTGCTGTGGGTGAATAAAAAAAGTATTTGATACTGCAATAAATTCAGTGGCGCTTGTTGAGTAAAGCTCAAATAATTTAACACAGTGTAAAAGTTCCATAAAAGTCCAATAATACATACCATATATATACTCGAGTATAAGCCGAGTTTTTCAGCACATTTTTTTGTGCTGAAAGTGCCCCCCTCGGCTTATACTCGAGTCAAGCACTTTTCTGCAGCAAAAAATGACATTTTCCGACCCGACTTTGCGGCCCCGTATCTTGGGGCCATTGGGGCTAAGAACTCCAAACTTGGATATGTTGTGGTGTTGGTTCCACTGGGTTTGCACACCAAAGTTCCTAGCCCCAAGTGGCCCCGAGATACGGTTGAAAAATGTCATTTTTTGCTTGACATTTTCTGACCCGAATTTGTGGCCTTGTATCGTGGGGCCACTTGGTGCTAGGAATTTGGTGTGCAAATCTAGTGGATCCAACATTACAATATAACCAAATTTGGGGTTCCTAGCTCCAAGTGGCCCCGAGATACAGGGCCCCAAAGTCGGTCAATTGTGTCCCATCTGCAGCAATGTCATTTTGGCTGCAGCTAGGGGGGCATCTAGGAACCCTTAACTACCAAGTTTGATGTTCAGGGGACCTATGGCTGCAAATGGGCATTGTTGACCCTCTTTTCCACTTACAGTAGCTGCGCATTTCTCACCCTAGGCTTATACTCGAGTCAATAAGTTTTCCCAGTTTTTTGTGGTAAAATTAGGTGCCTCAGCTTATATTCGGGTCGGCTTATACTCGAGTATATACGGTGTGTGTGTGTGTGTATATTTTATATATATATATATATATATATATATATATATATATATACACACATATACATATACATGTATACACACACACACACACACACACTGTATATTCTTCTTCCACCTGGGTGTATAAGCCTCAATTTTTAATGTAAAAAGATTGCTGGTAACATTTGTTTCCCAATCCCTCGAAATGTTTTATGTCATAGAGTGATCATTGTTCTTGAACTGGTTGGAGTTTCCAAGACATTCTATTCATTCTATTTACTTCTCACCGACCTCCACAATCTTCTATTACCCCCATGCATACTCATGCATGCATGCATGTGGTTTGTCCAGAGACTGGTCTTGCAGTTGGAAGGAAAGTAGATTAAGAGACCAGACTTCAGCTTAAAATATAAAAAATGGTATTATCCAATAAAATATATATTTCAAGAGAAATTATTCTATGAATATAATTATATTTGTATTATTATACAGCATTTATATAGCGCTGACAGTTTGCGCAGCACTTTACAACAGTAGTCGCAGACAGTACAATTACAATACAATTCAATACAGGAGGAATCAGAGGGCCCTGCTCGTTAGAGCTTACAGTCTAGGATGGAGGCTCAAGTGATATGAAAGGGTAATAACTGTGGGGCATGAGCTGATGAAGAAAATAAAAGAACAGTGGTTAGGTGGAGGCAGGGTAGGCTTCTCTGAAGAGAAAGGTTTTCAGGGATCCCCTAAAAGTAGATAGATTTGGAGATAGTCTGACAGATTGGGGTAGAGTTTTCAAGGATGGTAGAGGTTTGGGAGAAGTCCTAAAGGCGAATATGGAAGGAAGTGATGAAGGAGCTAGAGAGCAAGAGGTCTTGGGAGGAAGGAAGAGAAAAATTAGGTTGGTATTTTGAGACTAGACTAGTGATGTAGCTGGGGGCAATGTTGTGGATGGCTTTGTAACTTATTGTTAGTATTTTAAATTTAATTTGTTGGGTGAGTGGCTGCCAATGGAGGAATTGGCAGAGAGGGGTATCAGACGCTGAGTGGTTTGTAAGGTGGATGAGTCTGGCAGCAGTATTCATGATGGACTGAAGGGGGGATAGTCTATTTAAAGGTAAGCCAATGAGGAGGGAGTTGCAGTAGTCAAGTCGAGGGGTAACCAGGGAGTGAATCTGGAGCTTTGTGGTTTCATTACATAGGAAGGGACGTAGTTTGGAGATGTTGCAGAGGTTAAGGCGGCAAGCTTTAAGAAGAGATTGGATGTTGGGCCGAAAGGAAAGTTCAGAGTCCAGAATAACACCTATGGGGATTAACATATGATATGGAGAGAAGGATAACTGTATGCATGTCATGAACTGGTCTGTTATTTACAAGACCAACCGCTGTATCTCAAGAAAGACAGTGTTTCCTGTTGGTTCCCTCATAAAATATGCTAAAGCCAAATGTTGTGCATTATAAATATGTCTAGTCCATATTTTGTTCTCCTCTTTGCATATCCAGTGGGCCACAAAAGTGTGCTTCTCATGCAATACCATATTAGCAGTCTCAAAACAGATCACAAATATTGTCCACACCATTGGAAGTACAAGCAGAAAAAGGTTTATTGTACTTATGGTAAAAGACACACACATAAAGGTCTACCAAATTAATGTCATGACATTTGTTTGTGCCCATTGCTTTGTATCTGCATGTTCTGTAAGTGCCCTGAAATATATGTTACATACTCCACATGCTGAAGCAAGGTGTGGAACATGTAGGTATTTGTCTGTAATGATTAAAATTCAATAAAATACACCCTTTAACCACTTCAATACAGAGCACTTTCACCCCCTTCCTGCCCAGTCCAATTTTCAGCTTTCAACTTTGAATGACAATTGCGTGGTCATTAGAGTTGAGCGGACACCTGGATGTTCGGTTCGGCGGGTTCGGCCGAACTTTGGAAAAAAGTCTGGGTTCGGGACCGAACTTGACCCGAACTTGACCCCGAACTCCAAACCACATTGAAGTCAATGGGACCCGGACTTTTGAACACTAAAATGGCTGTAAAAAGGTAATGGAAAGGGCTAGAGGGCTGCAAATGGCAACAAAATGTTGTTAAGAGCATGGCAAGTGATCTGCAAACAAATGTGGATAGGGAAATAACTTAAAATAACATAAAAAAATTAAAAATTAAAATAAAATGCTGGAGGCCCCCTTCTCAGCAGAAGAGGTACAGGAAGTCATTAAGAACCTCAGAAACTCAACGGAACGATGCTGCACATATGGTGGGAATACCCCAGAATACGCACTTTCTGGAAAAAATTCTTCAATTTAATGGATAAGATAGTGGGAAAATAAAATACTTGGAAATTAAAAAAAATGAAAAAATTATAATCTTGACCTAGGAGGACGAAATTCAATGGAGTAGGAGGTTGAGGTGGCGGTGGATGTGGCGGTGTAGGTGGAAGCGGCGGTGGAGGAGGACGAGGTAGCCAACACTGGTTCAAAAATACAACAATGGCTGGGTAAGGCTAGTGGTGAATGATGTGTCGAATTCTGTCCCCCCGTCGCATAGTGTCCGCCCTGTACTGCGCTTGCTCAGTACGTAGGACAAAGGGATTTTGAAACTCTCCAAAGACGATGCGCGGTGACTCCAGGTTCAAGCCACATCATCCGAGGTTGAAGCCTAGGCCAAGCGAGCCCGTGAGGGGCCCTGTTACTATGTGCTACCGTATGTCCACTTGGATGGTCGGGCTTGAACCTGCACTCACTGCGCAGGCGACGTTCATCTTTGGAGATTTTGTGAATCTCCTTGTCCTCCGTACTGCGCAAGCACTGCACCTGCGCAGTAAGTGGCCGGACACTATCCGATAGCAAGACAGTTTTCGTCAGAACACCGGTATATGTGTCTATTCTGCACAAGGTACGGCCAAGTCCTGTGGGATCCATGCCTGGTTCATTTTAATGAACGTGAGCTTGTCCACATTGGCTCTGGCAAGGCGTAAAGGGCAAGCTCAGGCCATGTGCCCATGCAGTACGTGTAGGCGTGTGCACACATACTGCTCCACCATGTTGGTGAAATGCTGCCTCCTGCTAAGACGTTCCATCTCAGCTGGTGGTGCTGGTTGTGGCGTGCTGACAAAGCTTTTCCACATTCCGGACATGCTAACCCTGCCTTCCGAGGTGCTGGCGGTGCCCCGGCTGCGTTGGCAACCTCTTCCTCCTCCTCTGCCTTCGCCTTGTGCTTCCACCGTACCCCCCCTTCCAAGTGGGAATACCACCAGCAGCGTGTCTACCAGCGTGCGCTTGTACTCGCGCATCTTACGATCACACTCTAGTGAGGTAATTAAGGACGGCACGTTGTCCTTGTAACGGGGATCCAGCAGGGTGGCCACCAAATAATCAGCACCAGTTAAAATGTGGGCAACTCGGCGGTCATTGCGGAGACACTGCAGCATGTAATCGCTCATGTGTGCCAGGCTGCCCAGAGGCAAGGAAAAGCTGTCCTCTGTGGGAGGTGTATCGTCTGTGTCCTCTGTATCCCCCCAGCCACGCACCAGTGATGGACATGAGCTGGTCTGGGTGCCACCCTGCTGTGAACATGGTTCCTCCTCCATCTCCTCCTCATCCTCCACCTCGTCATCCTCCATAACTGTGCCCTTGCTGCCAGACAATTGTGTACCTGGCGCTTGTTGGTGCAGGAACCCACCCTCGTAGCCACTTGTAAATGACTGCCCTGAAAGCTTTGGAAATGAACCCTCTTCCTCCTCCTCCTCCTGTGCCACATCCTCTTCCATCATCGCCTGAAGCGTTTTTTCAAGGAGGCATAGAACTGGGATAGTAACGCTGAGAACGGCGTCATCGGCACTGGCCATGTTGGTGGAGTACTCGAAACAGCGCAACAAGGCACACAGGTCTCGCATGGAGGCCCAGTTATTGGCGGTGAAGTGGTGCTGTTCCGCAGAGCGACTCACGCGTGCGTGCTGCAGCTGAAACTCCACTATCGCCTGCTGCTGCTCGCACAGTCTGGGAAGCATGTGCAAGGTGGAGTTCCACCTTGTGGGCACGTCACATATGAGACGGTGAGCGGGAAGGTCGAAGTTACGCTGCAGCGCTGACAGGCGAGCAGCAGCAGGGTGAGAACGCCGAAAGTGCGCACAGACGGCCCGCACCTTCTGCAGCAGCTCTGGCATATCGGGGTAATTCTTAAGGAACCTCTGGACCACCAAGTTCAGCACATGCGCGTCAAACCGCCTAGGCCCAGAGCTGCTACGAGATTTCGCCCATTATCGCACACCACCAGGCCGGGCTTGAGGCTCACTGCCATCAACCACTCATCGGTCTGTTGTTCCATGTCCCTCCACAACTCCTGCGCGGTGTGGGGTTTTTCCCCCCAAACAGGAAAGTTTTAAAACTGCCTGCTGTCGTTTAGCCCTGGCTGTGCTGAAGTTAGTGGTGAAGGTGTTACGCTGACCGGATGAGGAGGCAGTAGAGGATGAGGAGGCGGAGTAGGAGGAGTTAGCAACAGGAGGCAAACTGAAGTGCACTGCAATCCTCAGTGGTGGAAGGACATGCGCCAAACTGCTATCCACCTCAGGCCCAGCCGCCACTACATTTACCCAGTGTGCTGTTAGGGAGCTATAACGTCCCTGACCGTGCTTACTGGTCCACGCATCCGTAGTTAGGTGGACCTTGCCACAGATGGCGTTGCGCAGTGCACACCTGATTTTGTCCCTCACTTGGTTGTGCAGGGAAGGGATCTGGAAAAGTAGTGGCGGCTGGCCACGACGTACTGTGGGACATCCAATGACCTCAGCCTTTTAAAACTCTGCGTTTCCACCAGACGGAATGACAGCATTTGAAAGGCGAGGAATTTTGAAATGCTGGCATTCAGGGCCAGGGATCGCGGGTGGCTAGGGGGGTACTTCCTCTTCCGCTCCAGTGTTTGGGAAATAGAGAGCTGAATGCTTCCATGGGACATTGTGGAGATGGTTGGTGACCCAGGTGGTAGTGTTGCTGGCAGATCCTCTGTTTGCGGGTTGGCAGGTGTCACTGTCACTACAGAGGTGGATGAAGAGGCCGAGACTGCAGCAGAAGAGGAAGCAGGAGGAGCCAGAGACCTTTCTTGGTTTTTGCGGTGTCTACTCCACTGCATCTCGTGCTTTGCACTTAGATGCCTGGTCATGCAGGTTGTGCTCAGGTTGAGAAGGTTTATGGAATAAAAATAGAAGACAACTCCGCGCTTAGGAGTAACCAATATAAGGTATGCAGCCCGTCCAGAGAAATTTAACCCCCTAGAGGGTAAAATTAGTATAGAAAGTGTAAGTTGAAGGACGATTGGCGCTCCCCTTTTGCTCAAAAAATGGATCTATTTAAAATATACAATTCCGTGTTTTAACTTTATTAAAGCAGATAAGCTGTGAGATAGGTACCCCTATCTGCCCGCAGACACGTGATAATGGTAGTAGCAATGACAAGGGATGGTTGAAAGCTAAGTGATTCAATACCCAGTGCTAAATAGGAGGGATATATATCCAGGTCTTATACTCCCATGCAGGTTCAAACGTGATCCAGTATTTATCCCACCTTAGTGTCTGATATTATGTTGAAAATAAACCAAATAAATCATGTGCATTGCCACCTATATGTGACCGTACTATAAGTGAGCCAATACAGCCTATATGTATATGGCATGTCCTGTCACCATTTGAGGAGGCCACAAGGATGGTGAGCAGTGACAGTGACCATGATCATGGCCCACTGGTGTGGGGAAAAAAATGAGCTCCCCTGACCCTGTCCTGGTGCCGTAGTCACACAGGTACTCATTGATGGCCCTCTGCTGCGTGTACAGCCGCTGCAGCATGGCCAACATTGAATTCCACCTGGTAGGCATGTCACAGATTAGGCGGTTCTTGGGCAGGTTCAATTCCTTTTGGAGCTCAGCCAGCCGAGCACTGGCATTATATGACTGGCGGAAATGCACACAGACTTTCCTGGCCTGCCTCAGGATATCCTGTAAGCCCGGGTACCTGCCCAAGAACCGCTGCACCACCAAGTTAAGGACATGAGCCACACAGGGCACATGGGTCAGTTGTCCCTGTTGGAGGGCGGAGAGGAGGTTGGTGCCATTGTCGCAAACCACCATTCCTGGCTTAAGCCGGCGTGGCGTCAACCACCTCTTGGCCTGCCCCTTCAGAGCTGACAGAACCTCTGCCCCAGTGTAGCTCCTGTCCCCTAGCACACCAGCGCAAGCACGGCATGGCATCTTTTTGCCTGCGTACTTGCATAGACCCTTGAACGCCTACGGAGCACCGCTGGTTCCGAGGACAAAGCACAGGAAGAGGCCATGGAGGAAGAAGAAGCGGAGGGGGTGGAGGAGAGAGGTGTTTCACAATCACCAGTAGTAACATTTTGGAGACGTGGTGGCGGAAAAACCTCCAACACTACTGCACCTTGTCCTGCATCCTTCCCAGCTGCCAGAAGAGTCGCCCAATGCGCCGTGAAAGATAGGTAACGTCACTGTCCATGCCTGCTGGACCATAAGTCAGAGGTAATATGCACCTTACCGCTGACCACCCTGTCCAGCGTGGCATTTACATTGCCTTCCACATGCCGGTAGAGAGCCAGATTCGCCTTCCGTGAGAAAAAGTGGCGTTTGGGAACCTGCCACTGAGGAACCGCACATTGCACAAACTCACGGAAGGGGGCCGAGTCTACCAACTGAAAAGGCAGCAGTTGAAGTGCTAGCAATTTAGCCAAGCTAGCATTCAACCGCTGGGCATGTGGATGGCTGGGAGTGAACTTCTTTTGACGGGCCAGCAGCTGGAGCAGGAAAATTTGCCTGCTACAATCGGACGTCGGTGTACCGCTAGCCGATTGCCAGCAAGTACTTGGCTGTGACACACCTAATTCTACACCTTCATTCCTCTCAGTGTAGGTTTCAGAGAGGACTGAAGGTATAGTGTGGTTGGAGATCTCAGCTGATGAGGAGCAAGGAGAGGTCCGCTTTGTTCTTTGGTGTGGGTCTTTAAGGTATGCTTGCCAACGAACTGCATGGCAGGTCAACATATGTCTGGTCAAGCATGTGGTGCCCAATCGGCTGATGTTTTGGCCACGCAAGATACGCTTGAGACATATGTTGCAAATAGCAGAGGTGCGATCTGATGCACTTGTCTCAAAAAAGGCCCACACCAAAGAACTTTTGGAATAACGCACAGAGGCAGCGCCCTGCACAGGTGGAGCTCTGTGGTGTGATTCAGTCGGTGTGCTGCCCTTAAGCTGGCCCCTGGAGGACATCCTGCCTTGTTGGAGATGTGCCTCCTCCTCTCTCCTATCAGGCACTCATGTGGAGTCAGTGACCTCATCATCCCCTCCCTCCTCATCACTGGAGCAAACATGGCAGTATTCTGCAGCTGGTGGAACATGACTGCCAGATTGCTGTCCTTCTTGGGCATCCCCTCTCTCTGGGCTCATGCTACTGCCTTCCTCTAGCTGGGTATCATCATCAGAGCCTTCAAAACGCTGGGCATCCTCCTGGAGCATGTACCCAACACTGTGCTCAAACAGTTCGGGGGACACCTCAGGAGGACATGGTGGGTCTAGGGAAGGAGTGACTGATGCCATTGAGATGAGGGAAGAGGTCACGTTGGCAGCTGCTTTGCCAGTACCCTGAGCCTGGGTGAGAGAGGATGAGGAGGACTTGGTCATCCACTCTACCAAGTCTTCAGCATGTTGCGGCTCAACACGTCCAGCTGACGAAAATAAGAACAAGCTTATCCCATGGCCACGTGCTGATGAGGATGCACCGCATCCACGACCAGCACTGTTGCCTCTAGACACAGAGCCTGCTTGCCCTCTTTTATTGCCTCGTGACTGTCTGCCTCTCCTTGTTGGGCTTCCCGACATACTAATGGCCTGCAGGAGATGAGAACACCAGCAATTGGGGTAGCTTCAGGTGTACACTGTCCAGGTGGCACAATACACAGACTGTAACTGCTACAGCTGCCTGTGGTAAAGGAACAAAACAACAGCAATTGGGGTAGCTTCAGGTGTGTACAATGTGCAGGTGGCACAATACACTGACTGTAACTGCTACAGCTGCCTGTGGTATAGGACCAGAACAACACAAGCAATTGGGGTAGCTTCAGGTGTACACTGTGCAGGTGGCACAATACACCGACTGTAACTGCTGCAGCTGCCTGTGGTATAGGACCAGAACAACACCAGCAATTGGGGTAGCTTCAGGTGTACACTGTGCAGGTGGCACAATACACAGACTGTAACTGCTACAGCTGCCTGTGGTATAGGACCAGAAGAACACAAGCAATTGGGGTAGTTTCAGGTGTACACTGTGCAGGTGGCACAATACACCGACTGTAACAGCTGCAGCTGCCTGTGGTATAGGACCAGAAGAACCCAAGCAATTGGGGTAGCTTCAGGTGTACACTGTGCAGGTGGCACAATACACCGACTGTAACTGCTGCAGCTGCCTGTGGTATAGGACCAGAAGAACACCAGCAATTGGGGTAGCTTCATATGTACACTGTGCAGGTGGCACAATACACCGACTGTAACTGCTGCAGCTGCATGTGGTATAGGACCAGAACAACACCAGCAATTGGGGTAGCTTCAGGTGTACACTGTGCAGGTGGCACAATACACAGACTGTAACTGCTGCAGCTGCCTGTGGTATAGGACCAGAAGAACACCAGCAATTGGGGTAGCTTCAGGTGTACACTGTGCAGGTGGCACAATACACCGACTGTAACTGCTGCAGCTGCCTGTGATATAGGACCAGAAGAACACGAGCAATTGGGGTAGCTTCAGGTGTACACTGTGCAGGTGGCACAATACACCGACTGTAACTGCTGCAGCTGCCTGTGGTAAAGGACCAGAAGAACTACAGCAATTGGGGTAGCTTCAGGTGTACACTGTGCAGGAGACACAATACACCGACTGTAACTGCAATAGCTTCAAAGGAAATTAAGACACTGTCTCTCCGTCTATCTCTCTCTATGAGCCGCAACACACTACACAAGGCCGCCACGCAGGCGGCCTTATATAGTGTGGGGCGTGTACTAAACCCCCTGAGCCGTAATTGGCCACAGGCCTCCTGCCTGTGGCCAATTATGGCTCTCTTTGCTGACGGTGCTGTAATTGGCCAAGCATGCGGGTCATAGTGCATGCTTGGCCAATCATCAGCCAGCAATACACTGCGATGCCGCAGGGAATTATGGGCCGTGACGCGCCACTCGAATTTGGCGCGAACGGCCCATAAAGTTCGAACGAACGGACAAACAGCCAGTGTTCGAGTCCAACATGGGTTTGACTCGAACACGAAGCTCATCCCTACACACAACCTATATTTACCCATGGGACTTTAAATGAGGTATATACAAAAGTCATAAAATATATAATTTTTGTACACGGATTTGACACATAAATGTATAAAGTACACTTGAAAAATGTTTGCTACATAAAGCCAATAGGTTACACGTAACAATATATAATGTACATCAAGCTGGTATATTTTCAAGTACATAACCAAGATGATTGCAAACAGGGGTTTGGCAGCCTGGCTAGACACTTTTTTTAACAATCTGTGAGGTACACATTAGGTTTTTCACTGTTTCATTAAATTGCTGTTGTGTGTTTTTTCTACAATAAAACATTAAATCAATCCTAGTGTCCTAATTGGCCCTCTTGGGAGAATCTTTTTCTCTCTTTTTTGTATATGCGGCTTTAGGGTCGTTAGGACTGCAGCTCTGGGGGTAATCTCAGAGCTGAATGATTGGTAAAACTATTAAATTTGTTAATTAATATACTAGCTAGCTACCAATTAATTTCTATTACAAAAAATTACTTTGTACTAGGAAGTAGGTCTTCTAAATATATTTTTTGTCCAAAGGAATTCTCCCAAAATATGTTGAATACAAAAATGCCTTTAACATGTCAAATACAACCATGTGATTTCACAACAAATACATAATCTTTTTTTCACCAACCATTCCACATAATTGCCAATTGCTAAACCTTTACTTGATATTAACCACTACCATACCGGGCCTATTTTGGCCTATTTTCCTTCATATAAACATCATCATTTTTTTGCTAGAAAATTACTCAGAACCCCCAAACATTGAGTACATTTTTTTTAGCAGACACCCTAGGGAATAAAATGGCGGTCATTGCAACTTTTTATCTCACACGGTATTTGCGCAATAATTTTTCAAACGCCTTTTTTTGGGAAAAAAAACGGTTTCATGAATTAAAAAATAAGAAAACAGTAAAGTTAGCCCAATTTTTTTATATAATATGAAAGATGATGTTACGCCGAGTAAATAGATACCAAACATGTCACGCTTTAAAATTGCGCACAACCGTGGAATGGCGCCAAACTTCGGTACTTAATAATCTCCATAGGCGACGCTTTAATATTTTTTACTGGTTACCAGTTTAGAGTTACGGAGGAGGTTTAGTGCTAGAATTATTGCACGCGCTCTAACGCACGCGGCGATACCTCACATGTGTGGTTTGAGCGGCGTTTACATATGCAGGCGGGACTTGCGTGTGCGTTAGCTTCTGATCGCGAGCTACAGGGGACAGGGGCGTTTTAATTTTTTTTTTTTTATTTATTTATTTTTATTTTACTTTAATTTTTTTTTATTTTTACACTTTTTAAAAAAAAAAATTTTTTGGATCACTTTTATTCCTATTACAAGGAATGTAAACATCCCTTGTAATAGGAATGTATGTGACAGGTCCTCTTTATGGAGAGATGTGGGGTCAATAAGACCCCACATCTCTCCTCCAGGCTGGAAAGCATGAGATCGGTAAAAATTTTTTTACCGATCTCATGCTGACAGCCGCGATCGCGGCTTTGTTTACTTCCGGGTACCGGGCGTGACTTCATAACGTCGCGCCCGGGCCTCCGACGGTCATAGAGATGACTGGTGACCATCTGGTCACCGGAAATCTCTATGCTCGTCATCCGGCGGCGAGCGATTCTTTCTCCGGGCCCCCGATGGCACGGGAGAGCCCGGAGAAGCACCGGATGGCGGCGGGAGGGGGGGGACGTCCCCTCCCGCTGCCTATAAGAACGATCAGGCGGCGGAACTGCCGCTATGATCGTTCTTATGGTACACAGAATCGCCGGCCGGTAAAAATGATATCTGAATGATGCCAATAGCTGCACGCATCATTCAGATATCACCACTCAAAGTCAAGGACGTCATATGACGTCCTTGGTCGGCAAGTGGTTAAGGCTCCATGCACACTGGGCTTAAAAAAACACCAGTTTCCCTGGCAGAAAAAACACTCATATAGAGCATTTTTTTGTACACAATTTAAGTGAGTTTAGGGGAGTTTCATGTTTTTTTCTGCCAGAAAGCTCCAATCAGAAATGCAAACCAGAAGGTTTTTTTTTCCTGCCTCTTAACGTTGAGCTTAAAATATACCTCTAATTGTCCTAATGTGCATGGACACATAGGATAACATTGAACTGCTTCTACAGGAAAAATGCAAAACTCCTGCAAAACTCCTGTAATAGCAGTGATTTTTAAGCCAGTGTTTCATGGAGCCTAATGCTTTTTAAGGACAACCCAGAGATCATTCACATATTTTTTTTTTTCTCAATCAAAAGTTTATTGAAACAAAGTACATAACAAAGAATATAACATGTAATGTTACAGAGGCGTATAACATTGAATGGAGTTATGTTAACAGCATGTTTAAACATAAGGTATCATACATAGTACAGTATAGGTAATAGGTTGGGTTTTAATATTTTCGGGTGGTAGCGTTTTTAGGGTGGGGAGGGGTGATGGGGGAAGGAGGGGGTTGGGTGGTGAGTTACGTTATCAAGGAAAGGGACGGGGTAGGTTGCGCGTTGATAGTTCTCATAGAGAGAGGTCCTTCGGAATTAGTTTGGTACTATGATTTCATTATCTTGAGGTCTGGAAGCGTGTCTGGGTGTTATTACTGCTCATGGAAGCATCGTGTTAAGGGTCTGTAGTTCAGTCTGAGATACAAGGGGTTATGATTCTGGCTGGTGTCGAATCGTCTGGGTTATCTAGTGTGGTGAGGGTTAGATATTCAGGTGAGTATTTGAATAGTAACCATGGTTGCCAAGTGTCATTAAAGCGAGAATCGTTCTCCTGTTTCATCGTGGCTAATTCTTCCATCTTGTGGATGTAATTTACTCTGTCTATCCAGTCTGTAATGGTAGGTATGTGTGTGGTCTTCCAGTGGAGGGGTATAAGTGTTTTGGCTGCCAGTAGAAGATGTCTGGTGAGAGATTTTTTGTATCTGCTTATAGTGAAGTTGTTTATGTTTATCAGACAGGCTGCTTGGGTAAGTTCTAGTCTAGTTTCTGTTATGGATTTAATCCATGTTATCACTGCGTTCCAAAAAGGTTGTATATGGGGGCATGTCCACCAAATGTGGAAGAAGGTGCCCACATTTCTGTTGCACCTCCAGCAAGAGTCCGAACTCGTGGGGGTCCATTTCCTGGTTTTATGAGGCGTAATGTACTCTTGGGTGAGTATTTTGTACGATATTTCTTGGTATTTGGTACTCAAAGAGCTTTTGTGAGTCATGATACATGCCTTCTCCAATTGAGCATTAGTGAATATAGTGTTTAGATCCTTTTCCCACTTCCTTTTGTGTTTATCATTATCTGCGATCTCTGTCTGGTTTAACCAGGAATAAGCTAGGGAGGTGGTATTCTTAACTGGGGATCTTTTGAAGCATACATCTTCAAATGGGAGTAGCGGAAGGCAGTATGTTGCTCTATGCTTACTATTGAGCAGGTAGTCTTTTAGTTGCAGGTAGAACCATAAACCAGGAAATGGACCTAACCACTCCGTTTGTAAGGTCTCTAGTGTTTTTATTCTAGAGTCTGTCAGACATTGAGTCGTCATCTAGGTCCGTATCTGTTTGAGGTGTAGGCCTGGTATAAAGTCTGGGTTGTTTGTGATCGGTGTAAGTGGTCCTGGTATTGATGCTAGTCGGTGTTTTTCAGCTACTTTGTGCCAAACACTTAACGTGGTGGACACCAGTGGGTGTTCTAAGTTATTGTCTGTTTTAGAGAATTTTGTCCAGGGGTGGAAAGTCAGGTTGTATGGGGTGAGGTACTGTTCTAGTTGGATCCAGTCTTTGTTTGTGTTATGGCAGTGCCAGTCTATTATCCATGTGATGTGGGAAGCTTGGTGGTATTTTCTAAAATTCGGGAGGCCAATGCCACCTCTGTTCTTGGGGATCGTGTTAGGAGTCTCATTTGTATTCTTGTTTTTTTTATCTGCCCATAGGAAGCGCCTCTGCGCTCTAGTCAGTGTAGTAAAGAAGGTTTCTAGGGATTTTGATGGGGAGGGCATTAAAAAAGTAAAGGAGTCTGGGTAGTATCGTCATTTTGAGTATTGAGGCTCTGCCGAACCAGGAGAATGTTTTCGCGTGGCATTTTTGGAGGTCTCTAATCAGTGTTTTTAGTAATGGTTCATAGTTATGGTGATATAGAGAGTCTATGTTGTCAGTCAGGTTTATCCCCAGGTATTTTAATTTGTGTGTCACCCACGTATAGTTGTGATTGTCCTTTAATAGTTTTAGTTGGTCAGGTGGGAGGTTTATGTTCAGGGCTTCAGATTTTGTATTATTGATTTTGAAATTGGAAATGTAGCCAAAAATTTTGAATATTGTTTCAAGATTGGGGATAGAGATATGCGGTTCAGTGAGGAAAAACAAGAGGTCATCCGCGTATGCGGTGGTTTTGTATTCTCTATCCCCTATACTGAATCCTCTTATGTCCTTATTGGCGTTAATGGCTCTGATTAGGGGTTCTAGTGAGATAATGAAGAGGAGGGGGGACAGGGGGGCATCCCTGTCTCGTACCATTTCTTATTTTTATCGGGTCTGAAAGTGTATTATTAACTTTGATTCTAGCCTGGGGGTTTTGATAGAGGGCCGTTAACCATGACATCATGTGTCTGTCAAGCCCAATATGGTTGCAGGTACTCACCATGTAGTCCCAGGAGACTCTATCAAAAGCCTTTTCGGCGTCGGTGGAAAGTAGGAGTTTGCTAGTCTTAGAATATTTGGAGGAATGTATCAGATTAAGTGCTTTAGTGATATTATCTCTTGCCTCTCTGCCAGGCATGAATCCTACTTGTTCGGGGCCAATGATGTGTGCTAATAGAGGTTTTAGTCTGTTAGCTAGTATTTTGGCTAGGAGTTTTAGGTCGGTGTTCAAAAGGGAAATAGGTCGGTAGTTTGCGCAGTCTGTGTGGTCCTTGTCTGGCTTGGGGATCACTGCTATGTGTGCCATGAGAAATGGGTCTTGGGAATGTCTGTTTCGGGCTAGATAGTTGAACGTATTCAGTAGGGGCTTGACTAGTTGGTGCATATAAATTTTATAATATTGTGAGGTGAATCCGTCGGGTCCTGGGCTCTTGCCTGATTTTAGTTCTTTAATCGCATTGAGTATTTCAATGGTAGATATGGGTTCCTCTAATTGTTGTATGTCTTCCTGGGATAGGTGGGGTAGCTTACTGTCTCTTAGGAATTGGTCTATTATTTCTTGTTTTGTGCGTGTCAGCTGGGCGGGTTTGTGTTGGTTCGGTAAGTTGTAAAGTTTTGTATACAATTGGTGGAAGAGATTTGCGATCTCTGTGGGATTGTGTTTGGGTACGCCGTTTTGAGTCTTTTATGGCGTGTACTGTGTTCGTCCTTTGTGCGTCTTTGAGGGCTTTGGCTAATAGTTTCCCACTTTTGTCTCCGTGTTCATAATATATGCCCTTCTTAAAGGAGAGTGCTTTCCTAGTTTTTAGGTCAAGTATTTGTTTCAGGGTGTTCCTGCATCTTGTGAGTTCTTCTTCAACCAGAATGGACAGTGATTTTTTGTGCTGGGATTCTAAATTAATGATTTGTGTGGTCAGATCGTTTATCTCTCTCTCTCTGTCTTTTTTTTTCCTTGCACCCCATTTCATTAGGTTACCTCTTATTACGCTCTTATGTGCCTCCCAATTAGTCAGGGGGTCAGTGTCTGAGTCTATGTTATTTCTAAAATATTCATTAATTGCGTCATGGATTTCGGCTTTAATCATCTGGTCTGTCAGAAGAGAGGCGTTTAGTCTCCAGTTAAAGAATGACCATTTGGGGGGGTCGAGTTGTATGGATAATGCTGTGGGTGCATGGTCCGAGAACGATATTATGCCTATTTCTGCTGATTTCACATTACCAAGATCCTGTTGTGTAACAAAGATAAGGTCGATTCGCGAATACCTTTTGTGGGGGTGAGAAAAGAAGGTGTAATCTTTACCTGTGGTGTGGATAGATCTCCAAGTGTCCACTAGGGAAAGGGAGCTGATCAGTAATTTGATGCATCTGAGTACCCTGTAAGTTACCGTTGTGTGTCCTGTGGATGTGTCTTTAAGGGGTGAAAGTGGTATGTTGAAGTCTCCACCTAAAATGATGCAGCCTTCCGCAAACCATTTCAGCTCTTCTACAAACTTTCGGCAGAAAGGGATATGTGTCTTATTGGGGAAATAGACATTGGCGAGTGTGATGGGTCTTCCGGCCCGGTCTCCTATTAGGAATAGGTAGCGGCCTTCTGGGTCAATACGTTTTTGTTGGATTTTGAAAGGGGCTTCTTTGTTAATAAGTATAGAGACACCCTTTGTTTTAGCCAGGGGGTTAGTAGCATGGTGCATTTCTGAGTATATATGGTCTGTGAATTTGGGTATATGTTTACTTTTTCTGTGTTCTTTAAGTAGTTTGGACCTCTTCTCTGGTAGGTTCAGGCCATTGATGTTGTGTGAGATGAGGGTCGGCGATTTCCCTAGGTTGGAGTATGCCATGGTGTGGTGTGTCTGGGTATCCCGGAGGTCGGGTTAGGGAATATTTAAAGGGCAGTTGAATGAGGCTCACGCTATGAGATATTTCGTATGTAACATGTTCTAGTAATTAGGGATGGGGTGTTGGATGAAGTCTTGTAGTTGTGTTGTGTATGTATCAAGTAGGGGGGGAGGGGGTACTGTGGGAGGGAAAAGAGGGGTGTTATATAATGGGTCGGGGGAAAGGGATACTGTTGAGTGGATGCTCAAATCCCGCCTAAAAGGTGGGGAGCCGGATAGTACCTGGAGAATCAGGCACTAAGTTGTACTCTTGGGGGGTAGTGGGAGGAGTGGTAGTGGGTGTTTGTCACCAGTGAGGTATGTCTTACCAACGAGTAAGAATGTGTCACTTGAGAATAACGTCTGTCTCTAGTGACGCCGGGAGGCCCGGGAGTAGCGAGTGCTTAAACTTCATTTACATTGTCATACCGTCTGTAGTGTGTGGGCATAGTGAGGGGGAAGGGGTTAGACATGCAAGTTGTTTCTAACATTAAATGGTAATCAACGGAGTGCCACAAATTTGGGTTATAGAAAAACACAAGAAACTAGATGCGTATAGATATCATTAATAACAGCATGGCTATAATGGATCAATTGTCACCTGGGGTGCAAATAATGTATAGGGGTGGTATGTCACCCTGAACCACCAACTTGCCTATGTAGGGTTCATTCTATATGTTCAAGTTTTGACCTAAGCCCAAATCCTGGAGCTTCGTAGGGGAGTGGGTAGATATGTATGGCGTAGCAGAGGTATGCTATATTGAGAGTGGGGGGGTGGGGGCAGCGAGAAAAAGGCATGGGGGTTAGAAGGCATTGGTGGTTGTGCCTCTTCCTAGTCCTATAGAGGAGTGTGTACATTTGCGTTTGTGTTAAATTTTTGACATTATTATTTACTCGTGCTCGCATCTTGCATAGTGGGGGGGTCCGAAAACTGAAGGGATATGGAACGCCCATGGTGTTGGGGTTTACTTACTTGTTTGATTTTAGGGCTAAGTGAGATCACAGCTGATTGTGGTCCGGATTGCTTAGGTTTAGATGTGATCATTAATGTGTTAAATTTCTGGCGTTTACGTGATCAGGGAAGTGTTGGACGCCCCCATTATCCACGAGCCCCCAGCACGTCAACCTCATCCTAAGGTTAATAGGTTCATCAAGTGTGACTGTCATTGCCGCATATAGATATAGGGCAATCCAGTCACACCCGATAGCTAGAAAGTACATCTTGTAGTCTAATGGTGTGTGCAAAAAAAAAAAAATAGATAAATAATAGATAAATAAAATGAAAGGAAAAAACCTTTTTGGGTAGGCAAGGGGTGAGTCTTTTACGGCAACCAAAGTGCAGTGTAGGTCTTCGTTGATGGGTTGTTGGAGTGCAAAAGTTTGTTGCAGTGGGCATGGGGTGGGTGTGGTATCTGTTCGCTGGTATTGGCTCGATTCAGTCCATCTGTTGGTAGTTGTCACTCTTTCCATGCCATTGTTGAGACTTCTTGAAGAGCTGAAGTGAGCCTGATAGTAAAAAAAAAAAAAAAAAAAAAAAAAAAAAACTGAAAATAGGAGGACAAGGGGGAAAAACATAAAAAAAAGAAGGGGAGAGAGCAAAAGTGCTTGCAATTGGCATTCCTCTCTCCTCTTCAATAGGTATTCGGGGTCGTAAGGTGATCTCTTTGCGCCCTCTGGTGGTAGGACTTGGTGGGAGCATATCTCCTGTTGTGTCTCTGTAGTCGTCTGCCGTTGCTAAGGGGAGTGCAGGCTAAGGTAACAATGACAGTTGTTTACATGTTCTGAGGGTATTCCTGTCACAATGGGGTAAAAAGATAGGTAGGAAGGAAGAGAAAGGGCAGGTATTAGGCAATAAGTCTGCTGTTCCTGTTGTATAATGTTGAGATGTGGTCTTCTTGTACCCTTTTGGTGGTTCGTGGTCGGTGCCTCGTTCCAATCATAGCCTTGTGTCTGTCAGTTATTTCTGATTTAGAGGGTTCAGGCTGGAAGAGGTATAAACGAACTGGAGGAGAGGCCCCAGGTGAGAACCAAACTGGATCTATAGTGGTTCAGCCATGTCAAAAAGGTGCTGTGGTGTGTCAAACAGGTGGGAACTGAGGTCAGAGAGTGATTGTGAGGGTATCTTGTGTAGAACCTCTATTTAACCTTCTGGCTTTTTGCACTCTTGGAGGATGCGGGGGAATCATATGCATGTCTGCTTTTGTTCCTTCTGGGCTTTCCTTGCTGGGAGGGAGATTGCATGGGTGAGAACCCTGGGCCGTGTTGAGGGTTATTGATCTCTGGAGGTAACAGGAATTCTGCGTACCAGTCTGGTAGGTCTACTGGTGGGATTTGGAGGTTGCCACAGAATCTGTGAAGCTCTTCAGGGATTCTAAGCATGTGCTGTTTCCCCATAAAAGAGGCTTGCAAGGCAAAGGGGAATTTCCACCTGTAGTTAATGTTCCTGTCTCTTAATACTGCTAGCAGTGGCTTCAGGGCTCTCCTGTTTTTCAGGGTGATAGGGCAAAGGTCCTGAAATAGCTGTATTGTGGCTTCATTGAACAGAATTTGTTTGTTTGCCCTTGCTTTTTGCAGCACTTCTTCTTTTAAGCAAAAGTTGGGAAGGCAGCATATAATGTCCCTGGGTGGGTTGTCATCAGGGGCTCTAGGCCGCAGAGCTCTGTGCGCTCTATAAAAATCAATGGGGAAATGCTCTGGCCTGGGACTCCTCTGACACGTATGTTATGGCGTCTGCCCCTGTTGTCCAAATCCTCTAAATGCCTGTTCATCTCAATTAGGTGATGTGTGTGGGAAATGGCAACGTCGTCCAGCCTTACCAAGGCTCTGTATCTCCTCTTCCCTGCTCTCTCTGTGACCGCCATTTGCTCTGAGAGTTTTAATAGCTCAGTTTTTATGTCAGTGATCGCTGAGGCAAAAGATCTCTTAATGTCTGTGGCGATGTCTGTCATGTTGGCATAAGTAAGGGGTTTGTCTTTGTCTGTGTTACCTGTTGTTGAGTCTTCGGATGCCGGCAGAGAGACCTCGTCATCCTCCATATCCTCCTCCATGCTTTGGCTGCGGGCCGGCGCCATCTTGGCAGACCTCCCTCCGCTGCTGAATCTGAATTTGCTCAGGCTCGCCGCTGGATTCTTCCTCTTTGGGGTTACAAAGGAGCGGAGAGTGTGTCCATGGTTCCCCCTCTTTAGTTGTGTGGACATATTTAGCGTCCTGACGGTATTAGCGGGTCTCGGCCTCCCAGACTCCCGGAGCTCACCTACTGTGCGTCCATCCACCTCGCGCTCCAAGCCACGCCCCCATATTTTGTAATCATTCACTGTATATCCAGAAGATTGTTACTGCAACTATGATAGCCACTGTAATTTTAAAAATGACTGATTCACAGCAGTCCCTTAAAGTAGTTGTAAACCCTTACAAACCACTTTGACCTACAGGTAAGCCTAGATTAAGGCTTACCTGTAGGTCCAATAAATATCTCCTAAACCTACATGGTTTAGGAGATATTTAGAAAAGAAAAGGCACCGCTATCTACGGTGCATGTGCCGTAGACAGCGGCTCGCAGGCGTACTGCGCATGCCGAGATAACGGCGATATGCCGCTCTCGTGCGCATGCACGGGAGTGACGTCATCGCCGCTCCAGCGAATGACAGCGCTGGAGCGGTGAGACCCGGAAGTCACTCCGGGTTTGATGGCGGCGCAGAAGATCGTGGATGATTTGCCTTGCTGGTTCAGTTTTTTTTAAATCGGCTTTACTTCCTCTTTAAAACAACTGTTATGTGACATTGATATATGAGAAATATGAGAAATTCTTTGGTATACTGGTACTGTTTCACTATATATTATATATATCAAAATAATGGCATTGATGTATAGTTTATAGCTTTTTAAATAACATTTAAACTTTTGTCACTTCTTTTTACATGTGTTTTTAATAAGCAAGAACATGACTGCTTTATATTGAAATATTGCAATATGACTGTGTGTGGGTTATGACACTATAAATAATCGGTGCTGTAAAAACCTGAAGTGTGTGTTAGTTCAAAGAACATCTAATCACACCCTTCAAAAACAATGCAAGACACCCCCAAATCACGACATGTAGAACTGCTGTTGTTCTTTTGTCTTAAACCAATGGAACAGTTGTTTGTGCTGTGCTGTATGGTTTTGGAAATGTTATTGCTCCCCCCATATCAGGTGTCATTGATGATATACAAAACTATAATTATGTAGCGGCCATAACCCTGGCCTTGTTTTCTTGGGCTTACCAGTTACCTCCTCACGGCTTGTCGATGTATGTCTAGGGGTTCTCAGGGTTACTACCCAACGACTTCAGATGCTGACACATAAAAGTCCTTTACAAGGTTTTTATTTGCAGTGGTAGCATCCAACATAACACAGTCTCTTTTGGGAATAGAGGGCACGGGTAATAAACTCAGGCACTTTGAACTGCGGACATCCACTAAATGTCTCTAATCAACCCAGAAAGTAGCCACTCGCAGCTGGGTGCTTCACTGCCCGATAGACCTCTAGCCAGAGATCTAGCAGCCAACAATGTGATCCGGAAACTTTGCAAAAGTCTCTGCCACAGACTATAAATGTAACTGAAGATGAAAAGGAACCCTTCTCACAGTACCTGGAACATTCTCTTTCTCCTTGGTAGCACTGTGGAAGTGTGGATTCTGTAGTGTCCATACAACTCAGTTTCCAGACTCTTACTGAGTAGCCAGCTTGTTGGTCCTCCTCCGAAGAGTCCTCCCCTGGTCACCTGCATGAGCTGCCGTGTCTCTCCAATACCGAGAGCACACCAGAACGCCTTGAATCCTCCTTCAGTTACTGGGCCTCCGACTAGCCAGTTCCGAGACTCGGGAACAGACGGATCCTATCCCCAGACCATGCGGGCCTCTGGGGTTGGTCGGATTGACCATGCTTGTGGGACAGCAAAGGCTCCTAGGCCCGGGACCCCTCGCAGGGCTGCCCCAGACCAGAACCAGGAACAGAAAGCTATGGCCGAACCCGGAACCACGTGACTTCAGCACCTTAAGTACCACTTCCCAGACTACGCAGCAGGGCCAGACGCGCCCACTGATTGGCTCCGGGAAAGATTGGTACCCAAGACGTCCAACCAGGCCTGGATCTCAGCCTGTCATGGGTGCCTCACTGCAACTATGACCAGACAGAACCTTAGCCCAGCCCAGCCAGACTGATGCCGAAGTAAACCTGCACAATTAACCCCCAGAACTCCATTACAGTTCTGGGGAAAAACTAAATTTCCACTTATAGCGCACACTTGTTGAAGTATGACCGCTACACTTAGCTAATGCAACTTGTCAACTGAGAAATATAGTGCTCTTTCCTATTAAAAGACACTTTTGGATTGGCACTTTGATTTTTATGAGCCCATGGTTTTTACTACATACCGCATTACCTTTCACCATTCTGGTGAAGCAGTGGTTAATCTCAAACCACATTTGTTTGTTTGATGACCATTTCAGGAAAAGGGTAAACCTCCCTTTGGATTTGAGGCAGAGACCTGTGCTAATTGTCTGTACAGAGAATATGTCTATAATCTCTCTAATGAAGTGTCCACTGCTGCCCTGAGCTCCTGGTATTTCTGTTTCTCTCTCCTTGGCACAGGAACATATTATTGTTTCTATAGAAACACCACTTGCATTAGCAATCTATGTCCCCACTGACTATAATTCTTATAGGTTATGTACCCTCCTAGAGACTGCAACAGTGCCCAGAATAGATGGCTAATGCAGGCTTACATTCATACCACAATAAAAGATGAACCTTTTAGTGCTCATTTACATTTGTGCAATGTTGTAATGCACTTGCCATTCATTTTGAATAGCACTCCAGCACACCAAGGCAACACACATGCATTGCAGCACGCTGTAATGCATGGTAACATATCATAGTGTCCGAAATTTTGTGGAACATTTGATATTTGGTACATACAGTGCCTTGAAAAAGTATTAATACCCCTTGAAAATTTCCACATTTTTTCATGTTACAACCAAAAACGAAAATGTGTTTTATTGGTATTTTTTGTGATAAACCAACACAAAGTGACACATAATTGTGAAGTGGAAGGAAAATGATAAATGGTTTTCAACTTTTCTTTTACAAATAAATATCTGAAAATTGTGGTGTGCATTTGTATTCACCCCCCCCCCCCCCCCCCCCCCCTCAAAACTAACATATGAATATTCTTTGATCTAAACCATTCCATTGTAGCTCTGGCTGTATGTTTAGGGTTGTTGTCCTGCTGGAAGATAAACCTCCGCCCCAGTCTCAAGTCTTTTTCAGACTTTAACAGGTTTCCTTCTAAGATTGCCCTGTATTTGGCTCCATCCATCATCCCATCAACTCCTACCAGCTTCCCTGTCCCTGCTGAAGAAAAGTATCCCCATAACATGATGCTGCCTCCACCATGTTTCACAGTGGGGATGGTGTGTTCAGGGTGATAGACAGTGTTAGTTTTACTCCACACATAGTGTATTGCTTTTAGGACAAAAGATTAAATTTTGGTCTCATCTGACCAGAGCACTCTCTTCAACATATTTTCTGTGTCCCCCACATGGCTTCTCACAAACTGCAAACAAGACTTCTTATGGCTTTCTTCTTACCGCTCTTCTATAAAATCAGATTTGTGGAGTGCACGACTAATAGTTGTCCTGTGGACTGATTCACCCACCTGAACTGTCGATCTCTGCATCTCCTCCAGAGTTACCATGGGCCTTTTTCTCTTACCATGGGCCCTGCTTCTCTGAATAATGGTCTCCTTGCCCGGCCTGTCAGTTTAGGTGGACGGCCATGTCCGTGAGATGTACGTCGGTAATGCTCGATCGATCGTCTTTCTAAACGTTAGTGGTTACATTTCGATTGTCGACATTCAAATTTCGAGTAAAAAAAAAAAAAAACCCAACATGTTGTTTTTTTTTCAGGAAAACTATTGATTTTCGAAAAATCAGTAGTGTTCTCGAACGAAAAGAGCTTGAAAAATCGCCAGCGCATGCGCATGTTACAATCTAACCCCGGAAGTAATTTGAACAAGCAAGAGAACAGAAAGATCTTTCTATTTCATGAATTTTCGTTCTGAATGGCAATTCTAAATTATTATACCCATACATTGTGTAATTTTCCAAATGCATTGTAAAAAACACATGAGGTAACACTACTAAATAAATTATTCTACATATTTGCAGACCAGGCAATGAGACACAACAATATTTAGCAATAATGTGTATGTTCTGAGTCCAAACAATTGTCCCATTTGCAAAGAGACATGTTGCTGTAAACACTATACTACAGTATAAACGTTACATATTTAAAAATATAGATGTCAAATATACTTCAACTGAAGCACTCTGAATGTGTTGCAGCTGGGCATAGTAAACAATTAGCTCCTGTACCAAATTGACTATTAAGCTGTGTTCACCAAAAAACAGATAAGCAGGCTGGCTCCTATGCACAGCTGCCCAAGATATTGAGTGCATAATTGTCTTAAATCGTGCCCATAATCATCTGTATTTGTAACCTATGTTGCACCTACACTGTACATAGAGATTGTGGTTCATGCTAAGTACCGTATATACTCGAGTATAGGCCGTCCCGAGTATAAGCCGAGGCCCCTAATTCACCACAAAAAATGGGAAAAATGCATTGACCCGTGTATAAGCCGAGGGTACAAAATGCAGCAGCTACTGTAAGTGGAAAAGAGGGCCAGCAATGCCCATCTGCAGCTGCCTGTCCCCTGTACAGACCCCCCCCGTGTCCCCATTGCAGCCTACCTGTGCCGATCTGCGGGTCCTGTGCCATCTGTCCTTGTGCCCTCCGTCCTGTGCCCTCCGTCCTGTGCCCTCTGCCATCGGTCTTCGGTCTTCTGTCTTCTGTCCCCGCTCTGTCCCCGCTCTGTCAGCGTGTACGGCGCCATTGTAATATTAAAAAGCCGCGCCTCCTCCTCGTCCTCGTCCGTGATAGGAGGAACGCTGTTTTCCCAGCAGTCAGTGTGCAGTGTTCCACCTATCATGGCTATTCTCTCATCCTCGTCCATGAGATGAGAATGACAGGACATCCGTGATAGGCGGAACACTGTACTGCTGGGAAAATTAGTGTCCGCCTATCACGGACGGGCGGGAGGAGGCGGCGCGGCTTTTTAAAACTGCCGTCTGTCTGCATGACAAGCTGTTCATGTAGGCAGACGGCGGTGACTCGAATATAAGCCGAGGGGGGGAAATTCAGCCCTAAAAAATGGGCTGAAAATCTCGGCTTATATTCGAGTATATACGGTAATTAGGGGGTGATGGGGAGGCTACTACATCTACATTTCTTTCCTCATTTTGCCTTTATAAATCACTTAAAGCGGTTCTGCACCCTTTTCATTTAGTAAATCTCTTTGCCTTCCAAATCAGGCAAAGAGTACTAAATGAAATGTGTTTTTTTTTTTTACTTACCTTGTAATTGATGACTTCCGGTCTTCTGTCTCTTCGGGGGTGGGTGGGGTCTCTGCGTCGATCGTCGTCAGGCCGCACTGTCTCCTGGGATCTGGTGTCATTGTTCCCAGGTGTCAGTGCGGACATCTTCCGAAATCTCACGAGATTTCGGCCACATCTTCCGAAATCTCGCGAGATTTCGGACACATCTTCCGAAATCTCGCGAGATTTCGGACACATCTTCCGAAATCTCGTGAGATGTCGGCAGATGTGCCGTTACGGCACACGCGCGAGTAACGGCGGTGCATGCTGGGCCATCTAAAGTGCCTGTGGGGGTTTCACATGCCCACAGGCAAGATGGCCCCCAGCACAAAAGAAGAAGATGAAGAACTTCATCGGACGAAAACCGTCGGCGATCGAGATGGAAGATGGAACAGGTAAGTCCCCCAATTGAGCTATATGCCCTTGGCATATAGCCCAAAAAAAAAAAAAGGGTGCAGAACCGCTTTAAGTAGCTATCCCTATTAGTAAATAAAACAAGATAACACAGACAAGTGCACAAAACAGTATTTTTTATTTTTTTGGAGTACAGAACATTGTATCCAGCAGTGTTCCAAATATAAAACTAAACTTTTTTTTTTCTTGTGTGTAAAAACTTGCACATCAGCAGCAGTATTGGTTTGTATTGCACAACAGGTGCTTTACATGTAAAATTAAACCAAATTCTAAAATACATTACACCTTGGCAAACATATCAATGACATCATTCATCCTGTTCTGTACGACTTGGCATTGGTCGGTAATGTTCTGGAGCTGAGCTTTGCAGGCTATAAGCTCATTGATGAGCACTTGTGCGCTGGCACTCGTAAAATGGGCTTGGTCTTGACCAAAGATCACCATTTCTCCTACAAACACAAGAACATACATTATGGATCCAGGCATGCATGATTCAAAAACCTTGCTGTTATTACCAACTTACCAGTGGTTGTGACATTGTCCACAAACTCCAAAATCACCTCCTGTTCTTCAGGATTCTCCCTCTGGCTGCCCTGTGTGTCATCGTTTGTTGGGACATTTGTCTCAGTCACATGCTGAGCAGCTCTTCTTTTGTCTCCTGTTCCAAAGTCAAAAGAACCATCTTAGCACCCAGGGTATGTAATGGAATGCATTCAAGTGCTTAATAACAACATGTCTATATGTTGTCCAATATTTTTGCAAACACTTTGTCACTGTTTTTAACCACTTGCTGACATGGCACATAAACCCCCCTCCTATCCCGAACAATTTTCAGGTGTCAATGCTGTGGCACTTTGATTGACAATTGCATCGACTTACAACACTGTACAGAAAATTTGATTTCATTTTTTTTGTAACACAAATAGAGCTTGCTTTGGTGTTATATGTTCACCTGTGTGTTTTTTTGATTGGGAAAATGTAAGAAGACCGATAGGTGGCAGTGATGGGCACTGATCGTTTACACTGATAAGCATCACTTCTATGTGGCACTGATTGACAGCAATGTTGGGCATTGATAGGTGTCAATTGTGGGCACTGTTCTACATAAATGGTGCTTAATCGCCCCTTCTGTTCCAGGACCAATGTTCCTTTAAGATAAGCCACTGCTAGCATATTTTTTATTCTCCTCCGCTGTCAGCGTGTTTCCAAGACCAAAAATATCATCAAGCTTTTGTTTTGATCATGTGATCAGCTGACATTGGCTCACAGCTGATCACATGGTAAGGGTTCAGGACCGGTGATCACTAGAGTGTCACTGACTCTGTGATCACGGTGTGCTCCCCACACACCGAGTAGGGCAAGCGCACGGAGCGTGCACAGGGGAGGGCGTCAGATGACGGCCTCCCAGGAATTGACATCCACGCTGTGGGCATCTTTCGGCCATAGCGCAGATGTCAGGTGCCTAAACATAGGTCACTGCAGGGATGTCTACACAGAGCAGGGCCTTCTTTATGTGCCACATAACAGGGAAAGTAGACAGAATGTACAGCACATAATTCTAACAAAATACAATGGCACAAAAAGAAAGGGACATGGAAACATTTTATATATATATATATATATATATATATATATATATATATATATATATATATATATATATATATATAATTAGATACATATACTCACTTTTCTTTATAACTTTCTTGATCTTTGCCAACTGATGCCCCTCTCGCAGTTTAAGATCTGACCAACTTTTGCGTAGTTGTTCCTTTGTCCTCCTCACCCCAAACTTCTTTTGCAGGACACGGACCACCTTCTCCATAATCATATCTTTCCTGGCATTAGGCCTTGGGTAGGATCCCTTTCTCCCATCATAATCCTTGCGGATCAGGATTTTTGCCAGCTCCACCATCTCCTCAAATGACATATTTGTTGCCTTTTTTGGCTTACTAGGACTGGTAGGCTGGGTTTCCTCCCTGCCAGAGGTTCCGCTGCTGCTGCTGCCAACGAGCACATGTCTGTCCTCATCCATCTCTGCCATCTTCCAAATGCACACGTCAGAAGAGAGAAGGGGTGGGTCATAGATCGGAGATGTACAACAGTCCCGCCCCTGCATTATGAATAAACTGTAATGTCACTGGAACGTTCGTGACATTGGTAACGTTCGTGGTGGTGTTGGACTTCTTGGATTATTTTTTAACTATTGTGTACTTGTGCTCATTTTAAACACTAGGCGACCGCGCTATAGCCGAAAGACGTCAAAAGCACGGACGACAATTGCCGGGAGGGCGTCCCTGGACATCCTATGGTTTCACGGCCAATCACAGATCGTGCGAATTGGCCAATCACATCGGATATTAAGCACTCGATCGGATTGGACAATGAAACGAGAGATGAGCTAAGCACTCGATCGGATTGGACAATGAAACGAGAGATGTGCTCATATGAGCTCATCTCTCATCGCCTGCTCTGGCCGGAACACACAGAGACAGCGTGTCAGGAAGGAGAGAGAGCTTTTGCAGCGTGAATGTAAGTTAAAAACCAAAAACAAAAGTGCACCAAGTTTTTAGATGTGTTATCTATCCTAACTTTTATCGGTGCTATCTTTTATCGGTGCTATCTTTTATCGGTGCTATCTTTTATCGGTGATATCTTTTATCTGTCTCTTTTATCTGTGCTAGCTTATATCTGTGCTCTTTTATCTGTGCTAGCTTATATATGTGCTCTTTTATCTGTGCTAGCTTATATATGTGCCCTCTGTTATATGTGCTCTCTGTTATATGTGCTCTCTGTTATATGTGCTATCTGTTATATGTGCTCTCTGTTAAGCTATGAATACCCCAACAAGATTAAACAATATTGACCACATGATGTACATTTGTGTTGCCTGAATATACATATTGTTTGACTTAGCATTCTGTCATATAGTGTTTTGGTGTTATGTTGATAGATTTCATGACTAATGTCAGGGTTTTACATTTACCTACAGCAATGGCATCCAAATTTACATCACCAAATTTCCTACCCCAATTTATTGACATGTACCGGGAAAATACATGCCTCTGGAATGTGACATCAAAGGAGTATTCGAATAGACAGTTGCGAGATGAGGCATACCAGAAATTAGCAGAATTATTGAAAACAATAACACCACGTGCTTCTGTGCTAGATGTCAAAGGCAAGATTGCTAATATTCGCACTGTGTTTAAAAAAGAATATCGTAAAATTGAAGAATCCAAAAAGTCTGGTGCTGGTGCTGACGATATCTATGTACCTCGATTATGGTATTTTGAGAGCCTCCGGTTTCTCTCGTGTCTGGAGACCCCGAGAAGTAATCGGTGCTCCTTGGACCCTAGTTCCCCTGAGTCACCCATATCCCCGGAACTATTTGACCAGGAAGCTAACATTGATGCACAGGTAACAATCTTTATTACATTAGATCTTTAGCAATGATACATGTGTCATGTGCGCATAGACATTTATGGTACTTCAAATTAATTGTAAGAATATATTGAGCAGGAAACAGGCCACTATACATTGTTTTGCCAGGAAACAGCCCCTCTTCCCAAAAAATATTCCATATAACTCTCCCTATTTTGGCGAGCTGAAGCTGTTGGCAAATGTGGCCGTTCAGGTGGTAGGTTTGCCAGTGCACCGCTCTCTGATCTCCATTCGCCAAGGATTAGGGTTCCGGTCAATAGGTCTTCTCTGTCAGTGGAAGATGAAGGCATGTAGTTGGTGGTTTGCCGACACAGGAAGTTGTGCAGTACACAACAGCATTCCACTATCGCATCAATTTTGTGCAGACTAAAATTGATGGCTGTATGAAATATGCGGAACCTATTTGGCATTATGCCGAATGCATTTTCCACCACACGCCTGGCTCTGGAGACTCGGTAGTTATATATTTTTTGTTCTGGGGTTAGGTCCCGCATAGGGTATGGCTTTACAATATTATCCAGCAGCGGGAATGCTTCATCCGGAACAAAAACAAATTTTAGACCATCCACATTCTCTTCTTCAGGTGGTAAATTTAATTCTCCACTTGCAAGACGTCTTCGGAATTCTGTTTTGTCAAAATCTCCACCATCGGAACTCCGGCCATTCCTTCCAATGTCCAAATAGATAAACTCATATTTGGCATTGCAAATTGCCAGAAGTATGATGCTGAAGTAGCCTTTATAATTATAAAAAAAAAGAACCTGAGTGTGCTGGCAGCGAAATCCTGATATGTTTACCGTCAATGGCTCCACCACAATTAGGAAAGTTCCACATATCCATAAAATCTTTTGCTATTCCATGCCAATCCTCAGGGCAAGTTGGAAACTAAAAACACAAAAAAAACAGTTAAGTGATAGAATTAATCATGTGTCGTTTATGCATTCATCATCATTTTCTATTCCCCTAGGAACATAATACCAGTCAAACCTCACAAACCCAAGAGGCCAGACCACCCCAACGTGGCAAAAAGAGAAAAGCTGAGTACGATACCCAAATGTTTCTCAAGGAAGCATCACAGGCACTTACCAAAGAAGCAGATGACTGCGATATCTTTGGAAATCTGGTAGCTGCAAGACTTCGCATGTTGTGTCCCCAGCAACGGCAAATTATTGAGCATTTAATGTACCAGCTCCTAACCATTGGACAGATGAAGCAAGCTACATTTACCACACATATTGCAGGTATTAATTCTCCAGCAGCTCAGCATGGAAGTAACTGGCCTGTGCAAAACGCAAACCGATCATTGGCGGAACCAACATGGCAACGACATATGCACACCCCTTCACCATCTGACAACATTTGGCAAAGTAATATGTATATGCCCTCCCAAAATCATCCTGAACCCACATGGCAACGCACTACCTACTCCCAATCACAACCCCAAACATGGCAACCCAATGTTAACATGCCCTCCCACTCCCAGACAGACAACACATGGCAAAGAAGAATGCCAGGACAGGAACAAGAAAATAGTTCCATGACAATGGATCCAAATTTCACCAACCTATAGTTTGATGTGTGATGTTTCATTTAGTATGCACAATTAAAAAAACATTTGAGGTTTTCTTTTCTGTAAAGTTTATGTTTACAATTAATAAATACATTTATTTTTGAAAATTAAACTACCTTCAAATACTCTCTTTTTAAGACACTAGTGATAGCCTCGCATGTTTCGGGAATAATCCGGCTCAATGCCTGTGCTGATATCCCTGTTGTGAACTTAAGATTTCAAGTGTTCTTCCTGTTGCTAGGAAGCGCAAGGTTGCTATAAGTCTCTGCTCTGGGCTGATCGCTTTCCTCATTAAGGAATCTGTCTTCTGTATGTGAGGACCAACTTGTTGAAGTAGAATGTTGAAAGCTTGTTGAAATTCCTCTCTCCTTTGAAGTCAATCCTTACTCCAATATCTTGCTTTTCTTTGCTTCTTTTTGGTTGCCTCCTTATCTAATGCCATTATTGCCAGCATAGCAATTGCTAGCTTTCTCTTCCTCTGAGCATCCATAGCTGGACCACAATACACGACTATTCCGACACTACTAGAACAACACCTCGTGCACGGCAACGATCTATGACGTGTTTACGTGGTAGGACACTACTAGAAAGACACCTCGTGCACGGCAACGATCTATGACGTGTTTACAGTAGAAAAATTATTGGAGATACGGGACTGTCTATGGTACATACGCAAAAAAATAATTTCATAAAGATATGATAAAATTGCTTGTTTTATTAACATATAAAAAATAAAGAGGAAAAAAAAAAAGATACAATATTAGACTCCATGTACACCAATATATGGGTCATAGGGTTCAAAGGTACTACATACAATTCCTAATGGAACACCTATATGATCATACATTCAAGGTACACAGGTCATGATACTTGTCCAATCGCTCGACATGTTTCGCCTAAATAGGCTTCATCAGGAGACAAGGAAAAAGTATATTTGCAGATGGACGAGGATTTTGGAAGTGTTTTCGTATTCTATGGTATGTATACAAAACAATATATTAGTTAATGTATATAGCAATTGATAGTTATTAAAACCTTATATATGCTGTAAAGAATGCGGTAACAGGAATGTCTAATGAAGTCAATTTACATGCATGATTCCCTACCTCCAATGTCATAGGGGTCATAAGCATGGCCAGACTTCCAAGGATTGGTGCCGGTGGGCTCACTGGAACACCCCCCAGAAAGGGATTTTCACAAGGCTATACCCAGCGAACGCCACCAGAATAGTGGCTGGGGAGTTGTAGGGGGAGAGAGAGATCCTATTCCTTTTCCTACAATGTGTTTATAGGGCCTGTGGAGTACAGAAGTACTTGTTGACCACAATTATGTAAACAAAGTATAAATAATCGTGAAGTGGGAAAGCAATATGACCATGCCCAATGTCAGTTGTCAGGCTTTACCTACCTCTACGGAAACTTGTAAAGATTTATATTTGTGAGAGGCTCGGGTCAGACAACCCCCCAAAAGAAACAGGTAATGGGGGGGGAAGAGAACGGGAACTGTTAGATCTTTGTTTTAGGTACTTGTCCACTAGACCAAGGCAGTTTCTGAAAAATAACAGGTAGAACTGATTGAATTCAACTTCTCTAATTCTTTTAAATGGTGGACATTTTGCCCACTGTAACTCTGAACATATGGAACCATTGTACTTATTTTAAATACCCTCTTTACAGGCATTGGATGATATACTTAGCCCCTGTTGAGTGGCAGTATATGGGCTGACCAGCCATTAAATATGATACGCTCTGATGCCATATACATTCCATTATAAGGTAGGGGACTGTAACCCCTCTCTCTTTTGGGGATCCATAAAATGTATTGGATATGGTTCCTATGCACTTTTATTGGGGTCTCTCCTTCTTGTCTTGTTATTTTTCAGAAACTGCCTTGGTCTAGTGGACAAGTACCTAAAACAAAGATCTAACAGTTCCCGTTCTCTTCCCCCCCCATTACCTGTTTCTTTTGGGGGGTTGTCTGACCCGAGCCTCTCACAAATATAAATCTTTACAAGTTTCCGTAGAGGTAGGTAAAGCCTGACAACTGACATTGGGCATGGTCATATTGCTTTCCCACTTCACGAATATTTATACTTTGTTTACATAATTGTGGTCAACAAGTACTTCTGTACTCCACAGGCCCTATAAACACATTGTAGGAAAAGGAATAGGATCTCTCTCTCCCCCTACAACTCCCCAGCCACTATTCTGGTGGCGTTCGCTGGGTATAGCCTTGTGAAAATCCCTTTCTGGGGGGTGTTCCAGTGAGCCCACCGGCACCAATCCTTGGAAGTCTGGCCATGCTTATGACCCCTATGACATTGGAGGTAGGGAATCATGCATGTGTAAATTGACTTCATTAGACATTCCTGTTACCGCATTCTTTACAGCATATATAAGGTTTTAATAACTATCAATTGCTATATACATTAACTAATATATTGTTTTGTATACATACCATAGAATACGAAAACACTTCCAAAATCCTCGTCCATCTGCAAATATACTTTTTCCTTGTCTCCTGATGAAGCCTATTTAGGCAAAACATGTCGAGCGATTGGACAAGTATCATGACCTGTGTACCTTGAATGTATGATCATATAGGTGTTCCATTAGGAATTGTATGTAGTACCTTTGAACCCTATGACCCATATATTGGTGTACATGGAGTCTAATATTGTATCTTTTTTTTTTTCCTCTTTATTTTTTATATGTTAATAAAACAAGCAATTTTATCATATCTTTATGAAATTATTTTTTTGCGTATGTACCATAGACAGTCCCGTATCTCCAATAATTTTTCTACTGTACATTAACCTGGGATGATAGTACAATATTCATGTAAAAACCTTAGGAGAACACTCCAGTCTAGCGAGCTCTGAAAATATGACGTGTTTACGTGGTAGGACACTACTAGAACGACGGAACGATCTCTGACTTCTTTCCGTGGGAGTATTGTCAAAGGTCAAATCTTTGTTACATCACTTCCACTGCTTATATAATCGATCAAGGAAAATTGTACTATATATGTTGTTACCGATCGATAATATGTTGAATATTGGTCGGCATCTATTGATACGATGTTGGCGTTCTCGCATGCACGTTCGAAAATTTTCACATTTTCTGAAGTTTTTTCCGATCGATTTTCTAAACGTGTATGGCCAGCTTAACCCTGCTTTAAACTTCTCCACAATGTTATCCCTGACCTTTATGGTGTGTTCATTGGCCTTCATGATGCTATTTGTTTACTTAGGTTCCCTAACAAACCTCTGAGGGCTTCACAGAACAACTATATTTATTCTGAGATTAAATTACACACAGGTGGACTCTATTTACTAGTTAGGTGACTTCTGAAGGCAATTGGTTCCACTGGATTTTAGCTAGGGGTATTAGAGTAAAGGAGGCTGAATACAAATGCACACCACACTTTTCACATTTATTTATTTGTAAAAAAAATTTTAAACCATTTATCATTTTCCTTCCACTTCACAATTATGTGCCACTTTGTGTTGGTCTATCACATAAAATCCCAATAAAATACATTTATGTTTTTGGTTGTAACTAGAGTTGAGCGGACACCTGGATGTTCGGGTTCCACGGGTTCGGCCGAACTTTGGAAAAATTTTTTAGTTCGGGACCAAACTGGACCCGAACTTGACCCCGAACCCCATTGAAGTCAATGGGGACCTGAACTTTTGAGGACTAAAATGGCTCTAAAAAAGTAATGGAGTTGGGGCTAGAGGGCTGCAAATGGCAGCAAAATGTTGTTAAGAGCATGGCAAGTGCTCCGCAAACAAATGTGGATAGGGAAATTGTTAAGGAATGGGGCTCATGTATACATACATGGGTTGGAGTGATGCTTTAACTGCTTTACATTTTATATTGAACTTATAGAATGCACACTGCTAAAATGCTTAATTAACAGAAACTGTGGAACTAGGCTTGCATAACAGGAAGTTACTTGTGGTTAAGACATATTCCGGAATAATATCGTGCAGAACCAGACACATCGTAGGCGTTGGGCTATTGTTATTTCAATATGTCAGACCATCTTTTAAAAGGTTAATATAATATCTTTTAATATATATATATATAAATAGTTTATAAAAAACCCCAATGATTAATGTCTCATATTTCAAGACAGTCCGCCCAAATTATGCAAATATATGTGACATGACATTTACTGTATGATTGGTTAACCTTAGCACTCTATGTCCTGTATAATTGTGTAAACCCTATATAAGCTCTGAGATATTTTCAATACATTGTATTTCATGACCATCCATGTGCTTTATGGTGTCTGATTTACCCGATCGATCAAAGGAAATCTCTTGGTGTCTGCTAAAGTCCAGCTCGAGCATAGAGGGGCGCACTTGACCACTTGACCACTGACCTTACAGAAATAACTTAAAATAACATAAAAAAATAAAAAATTAAATAATAAAAAATTAAATAATAAAAAATTAAAATTAAATAATATGCTGAAGGCCCTCTTCTCAGCAGAAGAGGTACAGGAAGTCATTAAGAACCTCAGAAACTCAACGGCACGATGCCACACATATGGTGGGTATGCCCCAGAATACGCCCTTTCTGGAAAAAAATATTCACTTTAATGGATAAGCTAGTGGGAAAATAAAATACTTTGAAATTAAAAAAAATTCTAATTCTAATCTTGACCTAGGAGGACGAGGTCCATATGGAGTAGGAGGTTGAGGTTTAGCGGTGGATGTAACTGTGTAGGTGGAAGCGGTGTTGGAAGAGGACGAGGTAGCCAACACTGGTTCAAAAATACAACAATGGCTGGGTAAGGGCAGTGATGTGTTGAATTCTGTCCCCCGTCGGATAGTGTCCGCCCTGTACTGCGCTTGCTCAGTACGTAGTACAAGGGGATTTCGAAAATCTCCGAAGAGGAACGGCGCCTGCGCGGTGAGTCCAGGTTCAAGCCACACCATCCGAGGTTCAAGCCAAGCGAAGCAAGGCCGTACCCGAAGCATGGCAAACGAAGCAACCCCGTGAGGGGCCCTGTTACTATGTGCTACCGTATGTCTACTTGGATGGTGGGGCTTGAATCTGCACTCACTGCTCAGGCGCCGTTTATCTTCAGAGATTTTGTGAATCTCCTTGTCCTCCGTACTGCGCAAGCGCTACGCCTGCACAGTACGAGCCGGACACTATCCGATGGCCGGACAGTTTTTGTCAGAACACCGGTATACATGTCTATTCTGCACGAGATATGGACAAGTCCTGTGGGATCCATGCCTGGTTCATTTTAATGAACGTGAGCTTGTCCACATTGGCTCTGGACAGGCGGCTGCGATTGTCTGTGATTACGCCCCTCTGCCGTGCTAAATACACGTTCAGATAATACACTCACTGCAGGGCAGGCCAGCACCTCCAAGGTGTAAAGGGCAAGCTCAGGCCATGTGCCCAATTTGGAGACTCAGAAGTTGAAGGGGGCAGACCCGTCATTCAGTACGTGTAGGCGTGTGCACTGATACTGCTCCACCATGTTGGTGAAATGCTGCCTCCTGCTAAGACGTTCCATCTCAGCTGGTGGTGCTGGTTGTTGTGGCGTGCTGACAAAGCTTTTCCACATTTCGGCCATGCTAACCCTGCCTTGGCGACCTCTTCCTCCTCCTCTGCCTTCGCCTTGTGCTTCCACTGTACCCCCGCTGTGAGAATGCCACCAGCAGCGCGTCTACCAGCGTGCGCTTGTACTCGCGCATCTTACGATCACGCTCCAGTGAGGTAATTAAGGACGGTACGTTGTCCTTGTAACAGGGATCCAGCAGGGTGGCCAGCCAGTAATCAGCACCAGTTAGAATGTGGGCAACTCGGCAGTCGTTGCGGAGACACTGCAGCATGTAATCGCTCATGTGTGCCAGGCTGCCCAGAGGCAACGAAAAGCTGTCCTCTGTGGGAGGTGTATCGTCTGTGTCCTCTGTATCCCCCCAGCCATGCACCAGTGATGGCCTCCATCTCCTCCTCCTTCATCTCCACCTCATCCTCCACCTCGTCATCATCCAGAACTGTGCCCTTGCTGCCGGACAATTATGTACCTGGCGTTTGTTGGTGCAGAATCCCACCCTTGTAGCCACTTGTGAATGACTGCACTGAAAGCCTTGGAATTAACCCTGGTTCCTCCGCCTCCTCCTCCTCCTGTGCCACATCCTCTTCCATCATCGCCCAAAGCGTTTTTTCAAGGAGGCATAGAACTGGGATAGTAACGCTGAGAACGGCATCATCGGCACTGGCCATGTTGGTGGAGTACTCGAAACAGCGCAACAAGGCACACAGGTCTCGCATGGAGGCCCAGTTATTGGTGGTGAAGTGGTGTTATTCCGCAGAGCGACTCACGTGTGCGTGCTGCAGCTGAAACTCCACTATCGCCTGCTGCTGCTCGCACAGTCTGGCCAGCATGTGCAAGGTGGAGTTCTACCTTGTCGTCACGTCACATATGAGGCGGTGAGCGGGAAGGCCGAAGTTACGCTGCATCGCTGACAGGCGAGCAGCAGCAGGGTGAGAATGCCGAAAGTGTGCACAGATGGCCCGCATTTTCTGCAGCAGCTCTGGAATATCGGGATAATTAAGGAACCTCTGGACCACCAAATTCAGCACATGTGCCAGGCAAGGGATGTGCGTCAAACCGGCTAGGCCCAGAGCTGCTACAAGATTTTGCCCAATATGGCACACCACCAGGCCGGGCTTGAGGCTCACTGCCACCAACCACTCATCGGTCTGTTGTTCCATGCCCGTCCACAACTCCTGCGCGGTGTGGGTTTTTTGCCCCAAACAGGAAAGTTTTAAAACTGCCTGCTTTTGTTTACCCCTGGCTATGCTGCAGTTGGTGGTGACGGTGTTACGCTGACCGGATGATGAGGCGGTAGAGGATGAGGAAGCGGAGTAGGAGGAGTTAGCAACAGGAGGCAAACTGAAGCGCCCTGCAATCCTCTGTGGTGGAAGGACATGCGCCAAACTGCTATCCGCCTCAGGCCCAGCCGCCACTGCATTTACCCAGTGTGCTGTTAGGGAGATATAACATCCCTGACTGTGCTTACTGGTCCACGCATCCGTAGTTAGGTGGACCTTGCCACAGATGGTGTTGCGCAGTGCACACCTGATTTTGTCCTCCACTTGGTTGTGCAGGGAAGGGATGGCTCACCTTGAAAAGTAGTGGCGGCTGGGCACAAAGTACTGTGGGACAGCCAATGCCATCAGGCTTTTAAAACTCTGCGTCTGCACCAGACAGAATAACAGCATTTCAAAGGCGAGGAATTTTGAAATGCTAGCATTCAGGGCCAGGAATCGTGTGTGGCTAAGGGGGGTACTTCCTCTTCAGCTCCAGTGTTTGGGAGATAGAGAGCTGAACGCTTCCATGGGACATTGTGGAGATGGTTGGTGACCCAAGTGGTAGTGTTGTTGGCAGATCCTCTGTTTGCGGGTTGGCAGGTGCCACTGTCACTACAGAGGTGGATGAAGAGGCCGAGACTGCAGCAGAAGAGGAAGCAGGAGGACCCAGAGACCTTTCTTGGTTTTTGAGGTGTCTACTCCACTGCAGCTCGTGCTTTACACTTAGAAGCCTGGTCATGCAGGTTGTGCTCAGGTTGAGAACGTTTATGCCTTGCTTCAGGCTCTGATTACACAGCGTGCAAACCACTCGTGTCTTGTCATCAGCACATTGTCTGAAGAACTGCCACGCTAGGGAACTCCTTGGACCTGGCTTTGGTGTGCTTGGTCCCTTGCTGCATTGGGCAGTAGCAGACATACTGTCTAGGGGACGGACACTCCGCTTTTGCACCCTGCTCCCTCTTCTGCTGTGCTTGTGGCTCTGTGCAACCACTTCCTCTTCCTCCGAACTACACTGGTCACCTGCATGACATTGATTCCATGTGGGGTCGAGGACCTCATCGTCCTCCACATCATCTTCCACCTAGTCTTCACCCCTGCCCTCCTTGTCGGTCTGCACAATTGCGAAAGCAGCAGCAGTTGGCACCTGTGTTTCGTCATCATCCGTGACGTGCTGTGATGGTCCTCCCATGTACTCATCATGAAACATAAGTGGTTGGGCATCAGTGCACACAATCTCTTTCACTTCTGGGACAGGGCTAGGTGGATGGCCCTGGGAAACCCTGCTAACAGAGTCATCAAAAAGCAGAAGAGACTGCTGCATGATTTGGGGCTCAGACTGCTTGGCTGATTTGCAAGGGGGTGAGGTGAAAGACTGATAGACATCAGCTGCAGGTGCCAACTCTGATCATTCATCAGGAGACTGGGTGGGAGACAATGTAAAGGAACCGGAGGCACTGTCAGCAACCCAATCTACTATCGCCTGTACTTGTCCTGGCTTCAACATTAGTACAGCCGCATTAGGCGTGACCAAATACCGCTGCAGGCTCTGTCGCCTACTGGCACCTGAGGAAGGTGTTTCACTTGTGCGTGTAGCTGGAACAGATCGACCACGTCCTCTCCCTGCAACAGGAACTCCACCAGCAGCACCACGACTGGGGCCACTTCCCTTCTTTGACGTTCTCCTCATATTTTCCAAATTTTGGATCTTGCCCTAAATGGGTGTTTTTGCAATAGCATAATACACCCACAGTATGTAAACGGTGTATCTCACACCTACAGAAATACAGACAATGCTATTAAAAAAAACGTTTTTGCCCTAACAAAAATGTATTTGAATAGCACAATAGAAGAAAAATATATAAATTGTGTATCTCACACCTCCAGATATGCAGAGAACACTACAATTTTTTTTGCACTAAATGGGTGTTTTTGCAATAGAAGAATACACCCACAGTATGTAAACGGTGTATCTCACACCTACAGAAATGCAGGAAATGCTATTCAAAAAAAATGTTTTTGCCCTAAAAATGTTTTATTTGAATAGCACAATAGAAGAAAAATATATAGGTTGTGTATCTCACACCTCCAGATATGCAGAAAACACTGCAATTTTTTTTGCACTAAATGGGTGTTTTTGCAATAGCAGAATACACCCACAGTATGTAAACGGTGTATCTCACACCTACAGAAAAAGGAAAATTTATTATCAAATACTTACCGTAATTTTCCTTTCCTGATGGACTCCATGGCAGCCTACGTGTGGGTTAACCCCGCCTCCTCTCCAATGCTATAGGACCCCATTCCCATAAATGAACACTCACCACTCCATACTGTGTTCCGTAACTAGCCTACTCATATGACTCATGGGTGGGAACTCCGTCTGCCATGGAATCCATCAGGAAAGGAAAATTACGGTAAGTATTTGATAATAAATTTTCCTTTTTCCTGACAGACTCCATGGCAGCCTACGTGTGGGAAATAACTAGCCGACCACATGGGTGGGTATGCTTTAAACAGAAAATATTTAATTTGATCTATCAGCCGATAGAATTTTCAAACCAAAGTTTACAGAGGATAAAGAAGCAGGTTCAACGCAATAATGCGACATGAAAGTATTAATAGAGGCTCAAGAAGCTGCCTTGCCGATGGTATCAGGAGCCACGTGCCGGGCTGCTGCCCATGAAGTAGCCATTCCTCTAGTCGAATGTGCCGTCACCGCCTCAGGAGGAGCCAAGCCCTTAGCCCTATAAGCCTGTTGTATGGTTCTTACGATCCAAGCTGCCAGAGTCCTGGTTGAAGCTTTGTTCCCCTTGTTGCTGCCTGAGTGCTGTATAAAGAGATGATCCGAACGCTTAAAGTCGGAAGTAATGCGAATGTATTCTCTCAGAGCTTCCCCGACATCCAAAGGATGAATATCATCGGATCCTGGTGATCTGAAGGTAGGTAGAATGATCTCTTGGTTCTGATGGAACACCGAGGTTACCTTAGGATTGGATCCCAACATAGGAATGAGGACCACTCGGTCCGGGAAGAAAGTCAAGAAGGGTTCTTCGAAGCCTAGTGACCCAATTTCTGATACCCTCTTGGCCGAAGTGACTGCCACTAGGAAGGCAACTTTTTCCGAAAAGTCTTTAATGGAAAGCGGGGATGGCCCCGTCGTACTTAGTCCAGAAATAGAGTCAAGGACAAGGGGAAGATCCCATTTGGGGAATCTAGATTTCCTTTGGGGCTTGAGTCTTGAGGCCCCCCGAAAAAATTGACGAACTAATGGATGGACTGCCCAGGAGGTACCAGAGAAGGCTGATAAGGCTGAAACTTGCACCCTGAGAGAGCCTATGGACAAGGGAAGGTCAAGGCCAGTTTGTAAGAACCCGAGGATGTCCTGGACTCTTGGATGTTCGAAGGATCTCTCTGTAGATGAGCAAAAGTTCACGAATTTGGACCAGTTTCTACCATAAACCTTGTTCGTACTCGATCTCCTGGAGCTTAATAAGGTAGAAATTACACTAGAAGCACATCCGATGGACTCTAGCCTCTTCCTCTCAAGAACCAGACCATCAGTTTCAGTACTGCTGGACATGGGTGTAGTACCGGCCCTTGAGACAGAAGGTCCGGCCTGAGAGGGAGAGACCCCGGCTTCCGTACACTCAGCTGGACTAGCAGAGGGAACCAAGGCCTGTTGGGCCAGTAAGGAGCTATCATCACTACCTCTACCGTTTCCGTCTGGAGCCTCTGAAGGAACCTGAGAATTAGTGGAAGTGGAGGGAAGGCATAGGCCCTCTTGAATCTCCATTGGTCTGTTAGTGCATCCGTCCCTAAGGCCTGCAGCGATTCCGCGTGTAGAACTTCTCTATTTTGAAGTTGCAGGGGGAGGCAAAAAGGTCTACCTCGGGATTGACCCCCAGCGACATGATCCACTCGAAGGACTGAATGTGGAGGGACCACTCGTTGTCCAACTGGGTGCGTGATAAGAAGTCTGCTTGCGTGTTCTGAACCCCTGGGAGAAAAACTGCAGAAATATTCACCAGGTTCTTCTATGCCCATGATAGAATGGGTTCCACTTCCCGGAGAAGAGTAGAGCTCCTGGTGCCCCCCTGCCTCTTCACGTAGGAGACAGCTGTGGTGTTGTCCATCCGCAACAATACCGATTTCCCCTTCAGGATATGGGAGAATTGCTGGAGAGCGCACCAGGCTGCTCGAAGTTCCAAAATATTCGACCCTGGAACAGGAAGACTTGTGTCCCATTTGCCTTGTGCAAGGTCCGATCCGCAAGTGACCGTTACCCAAGAAATGGGGGCTATTGAGTGACACTTCAGGAGATTCCTGTGTTGGAGCCACCAGAAGAGGCTGTTCCTCATTGTTGACGTTATCCGTATTTCTTGGCTTTTGCTTCCCGTCTTCCATTGTCTCAGAAACCCTGACTGGAACGGGCGTAGTCTCCACAAGGCCCATTTGACCATAGGAGTCGTAGAAACCATTGTCCCTATTATCTTGAGACACTGCGAGGCCTTCAGATACCACGTGTGAAGAGCTCGAGAGACCCTTTCCCGTATGGTCGGGATTTTTTCCATCGGCAGCGAAATCGTCCTTTGCAAAGTGTCGAACTGAGCACCCAGATAAACTAGCCGTTGTGTTGGTACTAGCTGGCTTTTTGCCATGTTTAGGAGCCACCCGAAGCTGGTCAATGTGGACATCACCTGCTCCCGATGAACCAACAGCTGTTCTTTGTCCTGCGACAGAACCAGAAGGTCGTCCAGATAATGGTACAGCCTTATCCCTTTTAGCCTGATCAGGGCCACCACTGCCAGAAGCACTTTTGAAAAGACCCGAGGGGAGGTCGTCAAACCGAAGGGGAGGCAGATAAACTGTAGATGGTCTTGACCGACATGGAATCTTAGGAACCTTTGGCAGCCTTCTTCTATCGGGACGTGAAAATAAGCGTCCTTTAAGTCGATCGAGACCATCCAATCCCCTGGTTGGATGGCTTGTTGTATAGTTAGAAGGGTTTCCATTTTGAATTTTCCGTATTGTATAAACAGATTTAAGTATGTTAGATCTATTACTGGGCGCCATGATCCACCTTTCTTCTGCACCAGGAAGAGGGGAGAGTAGACCCCTTGAAATCGCTCTTCTTCTGGCACCCGGACCACTGCACCCTGAGCCTTTAACAGCTCCACGTATGACAGTAGGACTTGTTTCTGATCTTCCGAACGAGGAAGCAGGGTGGACATGAACCTGGGAGGAGGAACGCTGGAGAAGGTCCATCTGTGCCCCGACGAGACCGTCTTGATGACCCAATAATCCGAGATCGAGGCCACCCAGACGTGCCGGAAGAGGGATAGACGGGCCCCCACCCGACCCGCCTGGGCGGGCACAATCTCAGAAGGACTTGGGTGGCTCACGTCCACCAGACGACTGGTTCTTGACGGACTTGCGAAAGGAACTCTGTCCTCTGCTACAATTCCTCCTGAAGTCCCTTCCCGGCTTGTAGGAGCGTGCATCCCTTGAGCGCTCTGGACTGCGCCTTTTAAACTGGGGCTTCTTCCGCCCGAGCAATCTTCTGTCCTGGGGAAGAAAGCCCGACTTACCGCCTGTCGCACGCATTATGGCATCATCCAGTTTGTTACCGAATAACGTAGACCCCTCAAAGGGGATTTTGCACCATGCCTGTTTGGAAACAGGATCGGCGAGCCAGGGACGTAGCCACAAAGCGCGCTTAGCCGTGACCGAGGACAGCATAATGCGTGCTAACAGACGTATTAAGTCGATGGAAGCTTCCCCCAGGAAGACCGCTGCGAGCTTTAGTTCTGCTGCCGCTGAACTCCTGGCCAATTCGGCCGACACACCATTCAGGAAGGAGTCTACATTTTTAGTCCACGCCTCCATGGCCTTGGACATAGCCGCTAGGGCTAAGGCAGGTTTACAGGCCATTCCAGCAAGACCGTAGATCCTTTTGAGGTCTTGGTCGATCTTCCTCTCTAGACCATCTTTAAAGGACACAGAGTCCTCCATCGGGAGAGTGACATGCTTAGCCAGGCGCATCAACGCTGCGTCCACGAGTGGAGCGTTCTCCAGATGCTTCACCTCTTCCATCTCAAAGGGGTACAGCCTGGAAGTCTTGTTGGTCATGGAGGATTTCCTATCCACCTTGCTCCACTCCTCTTCTATAACGTCTTTCAGTTCCGTGAGTAGAGGGAAGTTTGGCCGTTCTTTACCCAGCTGCTTGAAGAATTTCTTCTGTTTGGCTGGGGGGGTAGATGCTTCTTCCCACTTGAGGGCCTCCTTAATTGCCTTAATCAGTGGCGAGACCATGGCGAAGTCAAAGCCCCCAATCTCCTCGTCGTCTGGGAACTCTTCTCCAGAGGACTCACCGGAAGCCCGTAGGGCTGGGACGTACCCGGGTCATCACGGGGTTCGTCAGTCTGGGGACCAGATGCAGTCGTTGATTGGCTCAACGTGTGAGGGACCTCCATGTCCTTAAGTGACTGCTGCACGACACGCTTTACCAGGGACTCCATGCGCTGGTTTTCCGTGTCTTTTTCCCCAACCGCCTTGGCAAAACATCTGTCACATAATGACTTGCCATCCGAGACTCGCGTCTTGCAACCCCAGCATGCTCTGCGATCAGAGCGTTCATCATGGCGGTGGGAGCGGTGTCTGGAGGAGGAATGTGAACTTCTCCTCTGATGATGAGACCCATGCGAAGATCCCTGCCTGGATCTGGACGATTGCTTTTGTTGTGGCCTGGCAAGGTCCCTATCCTGCGAATCCGGTCTGGAAGGGCTAAAGCACAAACAGGGTGGGGGGGAGGGGAAAAACATTGGCATCAAAATGCAAATAAAAAATGCAGTTGTACCTCAACCCCTCCCTTACCAGCACATACCTAGTGCGTAAGGGCTGGCCACTTAAAGGCGGTGAATTGTCCATTTCTCCTCCAAACTAGAGGAGACGTTGCCATTTCTCCTCCAACTAGAGGAGACTAGTTTGCAGGAGGAATGGTAACGTCTCCTCTATAGGAGACGTTACCATTCCTCCTGCAAACTAGAGGAGACGTTGCCATTCCTCCTCCAACTAGAGGAGAAGTTGCCATTCCTCCTCCAACTAGAGGAGAAGTTGCCATTCCTCCTCCAACTAGAGGAGAAGTTGCCATTCCTCTTCCAACTAGAGGAGATGTTGCCATTCCTCCTCCAACTAGAGGAGATGTTTCCATTCCTCCTCTAGTCACCGCACCCACCGCTATGTCAGCCGCTCGGAGCGCAGAGCCTGCCAGAGTTGTGGGACCAAAGTCCAGGAGAGCAAGTCCGTATATGATCCTTGTCATGCCCGGACGGATGGGGGTGAAAATAGGTGTTGGGTAATATGAATGTGGAGTCTCTCGCGAAATGTGTGATGCTGGAATTCCTAAAGGTAATGGGGTATATCCTACACATGGAGCCTGTTTTATGTCTTCTTGGCTCCTTGGCTGATGTGGCCCAAAGGATTCAGGCTCTTCCCAGCCCTACGCTGCTTCTCTGGATTCCTCGCTCAGCGAATTGGAAGGTGACAAGTATGTCGGAGGCCTCGTTGTTCTCTGGTTCCTCCACGAGTCAAATCTTTAATGAAAGTCCCTATCTGGACCATTCCACCCCCCGGTAAGCAAGGTAGTTCTTTAAGCATCTGGGGAAAAGAAAACTCTCTCTCTCTCTTTTCGCCCATTACAGGTTTGAATGATGACGATTGAGCAAGATGGACAAGATGTCAAGCAAAGACCTTTTCAGATTGTATCCTTTCAAGGCGGGAGAGGTGATGTGTATAAAAACTTTACCCTCATTGATGCGGCTTTGTTGCGTCTGGCAAAACAGGTTATGCTTTCTTTAGAGGATGTTGTGTCCTGGACGGATGTGAGAAAAATTATTCGAGAGTTCAAGATAAGCGTACGGGTTGGCCGGTATGGCTTGTGAACCTGCCCTGGCTCTAGCAGCCATGTCTAGCAATATGGAAACCTGAACAGAGTACAGAGTCTCGTTCAGCAGTTAAGGAGCTGGAGCTGGTGTCAATCTGACCCTACGGTTGGCTTGGTCTAATTGGTCCTCGGTCGCGGTTCAACGGGCCTTATAGTTATGCCCTCCCCTGGACGAAGAATTTCAGGGGGTATATTTCCCCTCTTCTTTGCACAATAAGAGAACAGTTTATGGTGTTCAGTCAGGCGATCAGCTAATTTCAATAGACCTAAAGATGCTTACCTCCATGCTCAGGTAGCGAAGGAGTTTCTCAAATACCTCCGGTTCCATCTGAAGTTCTTTGTAAAAATTCCTCTGCCCATAATGGCCCTCATCGGAACAAGAAGAGTGTCTTTATCGCTGTTTCGCTATCCTTCTGTTGCTGTCTTAGTACAAAGTCCAGCTGCTAGTTCGCAGGGAACAGAATTTCTCCATCTCGACCAGCTTTGTGTGGCTCTTGAGAAAAAAAAAAAAAAACACCTAGAACCAGTCTGGCTGATGCTCTTTTGGGCCCAGTTCGTTTCAGTGGAAAGCACCATCTCTCTTCCAGTGGGGAAGACTACAGTCATCCAGGAGGGAATTCATGGTCTCTAATCTTTTTCGGCAGGGGGCCTCATGGTACCTAATTCCATTGGTTTGATGGTCTCCACGACCCCTATGGTCAAGCAGTCCCTGCAGGAGTTTTTTCCTGTCCCGTCAGGTTTATGCAGGTAATGGATGTCAAGGGGCAATAGTCAACCTATTCACATGTCGTCAACGACTAAGAACGGCCTCTTCTGGTGGCTTCAGCACAAACCGGCTCAGATTGCCACTCCATTGTCCCATATCTTGGGTTAAGGACATGACCTATGACAAGCAGAAACGGTTGGGGAATCCGCTGCACATCGGATATTGTTCAAGGGTACAAGTCTTTTCAACCTGGGCTAGTACGTCCTGGAACTTCCGGAAGCCTTGTGTGCCTTCTTTAGTCCTTCTATTTGCGGAAGGGAGAGTCAGATGTTCATTGCTGTCGTCCATTCTCATGTGATGTATTGGAGGTTCTCGAAGCACCACATTATTCCGGGAGGTCGAACCTATCATGTCTTGGGTCCAGGCAACTTTTCATCAGCTTACTTCCTCTGAGTCCAGAACATCCGAGTGGATTTCCTGTCACGCACTCAGTTGAGTCGCTAACGAGTGGTCTCTCATGTAGATTATGTCTCTGGGAGTCAATCCTGGGGTAGATCTATTATCCTCCCAGGTAACATCAAGCTGGTGAGGTATTACACTCAAGGAGCAGTCCTGCTTCCTTGTCCATCTTGGGTGTACTTCTAGGGTGATTTCACTCTCATGAGCTCTATGGGGACGAGCACTAATGAGGTTGATAGAAGAGGATGGGCCAAGTCTGTGGTGTTCTCTTATTCTTCAGGTAGAAATCCAAAAAGTTCAGCTTTCTTTATTCAGGCCTAGATTTATCTCTATTCATTGGCTCTTTTAGAGTCTAAAGTCTCAGCCTTGATGGCTTTCTCCGAAGCTTAGCGGGTTGTTCACCTTTTAATTCGGTGGTTGTTCTGTAGGGAGTTAAAACTCAGCCCTCAAAGAAGACATAGATTCCGCATTCGGGATCTTTCCCTTGTCCTCAACTCACTGTGTGGGTTCAGTATCACGGGGTCCTCCCCGCTTGCTATCTTGAGGCCTTTTCAACTAATCTTTTTTCCTTATAGCCGTTACTCTCGCCAGGAGAGTCTGCTAAGTTACGAGGAACCTCTTCTGTCCTTCTTTCCAATCCGGATGGTCCTTATTCCTATGTTCAGTTCAATTCTGGTAATTACCTCAATGATCTATAAGAGCCGGGAGATCGTCCTACATTTAGGTCCAAGAGTCCACTAAAAGTCGATTCTCTGGATATAGGTGAATTCGGAAGGTATACCTGCAAGCTTTTTTCCGCTTCGACTAGAACAACTGCAGCCTGGATCAACTAGTTCATCCTTCAGCCTTTTGAAAAAATAAATAATAATAAGGGCCTGGCCCCTCTGGAAGCAGTGATGGCACGTTCTGCCAGGGATATATCGGCTTTGCGGGCAGCAGCCCAGCATGTGGCTCCAGATGTGATCTGCAAAGCGGCCTCATTGGCCTCTATTAATACTTTATAGTCACTATGCTGAGCTTGCTTTGCTATCTTCTATGAAACTTTAGTAATAGATCCTGTTGGTTGACTGGTCAAATTGAAATTTATTGCTGTTCAGCATACCCACCAGTGTGGATTGGCTAGTTATTTCCCACAAGTAGGATGCCATGGATTCTGTCAGGAAAAAGGAAAATTTATTATCAAATACTTACCGTAATTTTCCTTTCCTGATGGACTCCATGGCAGACGGAGTTCCCACCCATCAGTTATTGAGTCGTCTAGTTACGGAACACAGTATCTAGCGGTGAGCTTTCTTTTATTTGAATGGGGTCCTATAGCATTGGAGAGGAGGCAGGGTTAACCCACACGTAGGCTGCCATGGAGTCCATCAGGAAAGGAAAATTACGGTAAGTATTTGATAATAAATTTTCCTTTATCTCACACCTACAGAAATGCAGAAAATGCTATTGAAAAAAAATGTTTTTGCCCTAAAAAAATTTATTTGAATAGCACAATAGAAGAAAAATATATAAATTGTGTATCTCACACCTCCAGATATGCAGAAAACACTACAAATTATTATTTTTTTTTTGCACTAAATGGGTGTTTTTGCAATAGCAGAATACACCCACAGTATGTAAACGGTCTATCTCACACCTACAGAAATGCAGAAAATGCTATTCAAAAAAGAATTTTTTGCCCTAAAAATTTTTCATTGGAATAGCACAATAGAAGAAAAATATATAAATTGTGTATCTCACACCTCCAGATATGCAGAAAACACTACATTTTTTTTTTTTTTTGCACTAAATGGGTGTTTTTGCAATAGCAGACTACACCCACAGTATGTAAACGGTGTATCTCACACCTACAGAAATGCAGAAAATGCTATTAAAAAAAAATGTTTTTGCCCTAAAAAATTTTTATTTGAATAGCACAATAGAAGAAAAATATATACCGTATATACTCGAGTATAAGCCGAGATTTTCAGCCCTTTTTTTAGGGCTGAAAGTCCCCCCCTCGGCTTATACTCAAGTCAGTGCCGTCTGCCTACATGAACAGCTTGTCATGCAGACAGACGGCAGTTTTCAAAAGCCGCGCCGCCTCCTCCCGCCCATCCGTGATAGGCGGACACTAATTTTCCCAGCAGTAAGTCAGTGTGCAGTGTTCCGCCTATCACGGACGTCCTGTCATTCTCATCTCATGGACGAGGATGAGAGGATGTCCGTGATAGGCGGAACACTGCACACTGACTTACTTCTGGGAAAACCGAGTGTTCCTCCTATCACGGACGAGGAGGAGGAGGAGGCGCGGCTTTTAAACGTGTAATGGCGCCTTACACGCTGATCACCAGGATCAGCAATGGGGGGGACAGCGGACACCGGACAGCGGACACCGGACAGCGGACATCGGACATCCAGCGATCTGACACAGGTGGCAGATCGGCGGGAGACAGATCGATCGGCACAGGTAGGCTGCACTGGGGACACGGGGGTTTGTATAGGACACAGGGGACATGCAGATGGGCATTTGCTGACCCTCTTTTCCACTTACAGTAGCTGCTCCATTTCCCCCCCCTCGGCTTATACACGGGTCAATAACTTTTCCCAGTTTTTTTGTGGTAAATCAGGGGCCTCGGCCTATATTCGGGACGGCCTATACTCGAGTATATACGGTAGGTTGTGTATCTCACACCTCCAGATATGCAGAAAACACTGCAATTTTTTTTGCACTAAATGGGTGTTTCTGCAATAGCAGAATACACCCACAGTATGTAAACGGTGTATCTCACACCTACAGAAATGCAGAAAATGCTATTCAAAAAAAATGTTTTTGCCCTAAAAATGTTTTATTTGAATAGCACAATAGAAGAAAAATATATAAATTGTGCATCTCACACCTCCAGATATGCAGAGAACACTACAATTTTATTTATTTTTTGCACTAAATGGGTGTTTTTGCAATAGCAGAATACACCCACAGTATGTAAACAGTGTATCTCATGCCGCGTACACACGTGCGGACTTTTGCCGGCGGACCTAGTCCAGCGGACAATCCCGCCGGACTTTCCAGCTGGGTCCGCTGGACTTTCCGAGCGTGTGGACTTGCCCACACACGTGCGGACTTGCCCACACACGCACGGACGGATAATCCGCCGGCCAAAGTCCGCGGGACTTTTGAAAATGAACGGACTTGCCGCTCATCGGCAAGTCCGTTCATTTAGCACGTGACTTCAGATTACGTAGCTAGCGTAGGCAGTAAATGCCGCCGCGCTGGCTCCGTAAGCTGGCATGGATTTAAAGGGACTCCCCACGCCGAAAAAAACGGCGTGGGGGTTCCCCCCAAATCCACGTCAGACCCTCATCCGAGCACGCAGCCTGGCAGGCCAGGAAAGGGGTGGGGGCGAACAAGCGCCCCCCCCTCCTGAGCCGTACCAGGCCGCGTGCCCTCAACATGGGGGGTGCCCTGGGGAAAGGGGGCCGTGCGGCCCTCCCACCCCAAAGCACCTTGTCCCCATGTTGATGAGGACAAGGGCCTCTTCCCGACAACCCTGGCCGTTGGTTGTCGGGGTCTGCAGGCGGGGGCTTATCGGCATCTGGGAGCACCCTTTAATAAGGGGGCCCCCAGATACCGGCCCCCCACCCTATGTGAATGAGTATGGGGTACGATGTACCCCTACCCATTCACCTAAGGTGTAAAATGTAAAGTAAAAAAAACACACACACTTTTGAAAAAATAGTTTATTGCACTGCTCCGGGGGTCTTCTTCCGTCTTGGGGGTCTTCTCGCCGGACTCCCCCGCCATTTACCAAGCTCTTTTACCGAGTGGGGGAAGTCCGGCTACCTTCTTCGTCGTCGCCGCCGTCGTCTGGGGGTCTCGATCCGCCTTCGGGGGTCTTCGAGGGTCTTCCGGGGGTCTCTTCTGTTCTTGCGGCGGTCGTCGTCTTCCGCGCCGCCGGCGCCTTCTCCTTCTTCTTGTCCTTCTTCTTCTTCTTCTTCTTACGATGTTGACCCGACGCTCTCTCTGCCCGGAATGCCTGTGCCGCTCTGCGCTGGGACTTATATAGGGGCATGGGGACAGGGTCACATGTTCATGTCACATGGTGACCCCGCCCCCTTGCGATGTCACAGTCCCAGCATCCTCCGGGACTGTGACAACACAAGGGGGCGGGGTCACCATGTGACATGAATATGTGACCCTGTCTCCATGCCCCTATATAAGTCCCAGCGCAGAGCGGCACAGGCATTCCGGGCAGAGAGAGCGTCGGGTCAACATCGGAAGAAGAAGAAGAACAAGAAGAAGGACAAGAAGAAGGACAAGAAGAAGGACAAGGCGCCGGCGGCGCGGAAGACGACGACCGCCGCAAGAACAGAAGAGACCCCCGGAAGACCTCCGAAGGCGGATCGAGAACCCCAGACGACGCGTCGACGACGAAGAAGGTAGCCGGACTTCCCCCGCTCGGTAAAAGAGCTTGGTAAATGGCGGGGGAGTCCGGCGAGAAGACCCCCAAGACGGAAGAAGACCCCCGGAGCAGTGCAATAAACTATTTTTTCAAAAGTGTGTGTGTTTTTTTTTTACTTAACATTTTACACCTTAGGTGAATGGGTAGGGGTACATTGTACCCCATACTCATTCACATAGGGTGGGGGGCCGGGATCTGAGGGCCCCCTTATAACAGGGGTCTCTCAGATTCCGATAAGCCCCCGCCCGCAGACCCCGACAACCAACGGCCAGGGTTGTCGGGAAGAGGCCCTTGTCCTCATCAACATGGGGACAAGGTGCTTTGGGGTGGGGGGGGCGCACGGCCCCCCTTTCCCCAGGGCACCCCCCATGTTGAGGGCACGCGGCCTGGTACGGCTCAGGAGGGGGGGGCGCTCGTTCGTCCCCACCCCTTTCCTGGCCTGCCAGGCTGCGTGCTCGGATAAGGGTCTGACATGGATTTGGGGGGGACCCCCACGCCGTTTTTCGGCGTGGGGATTCCCTTTAAATCCATGACAGGTGACGGAGCTAGCGCGCCGGCATTTACTGCCTACGCTAGCTACGTACCTGAAGTTACGTTCGAAATGAACGGACTGCTCCGTGTGTGGGCAAGTCCGTTCATTTTCAAAAGTCCCGCGGACTTGCCTACTAACGGCGGGATTGTCCGCTGGGCTGCCAAGTCCAGCGGATAATTTTAAAACCAAACTTAAAACTTTGGCGCCAAAAAGTCCGCCGGACTTTGGCGCCAAAAAGTCTGCCGGCGCCCACACACGAGGGGATTATCCGCTGGACTTCAGTCCAGCGGATAATCCCGCGGGATTGTCCCTTCGTGTGTACGCGGCATCACACCTACAGAAATGCAGAAAATGCTATTCCAAAAAAATGTTTTTGCCCTAAAAAAAATTTATTTGAATAGCACAATAGAAGAAAAATATATAGGTTGTATATCTCACATCTCCAATAGCAGAATACACCCACAGTATGTAAATGGTGTATCTCACACCTACAGAAATGCAGAAAATGCTATTGAAAAAAAATGTTTTTGCCCTAAAAAAATTTTTTATTTAATTAACAGAATAGAAGAAAAATATATAAATTGTGTATCTCACACCTCCAGATATGCAGAAAACACTACAAATTATTATTTTTTTGCACTAAATGGGTGTTTTTGCAATAGCAGAATACACCCACAGTATGTAAACGGTGTATCTCACACCTACAGAAATGCAGAAAATGCTATTCAAAAATTTTTGCCCCAAAAATGTTTTATTTGAATAGCACAATAGAAGAAAAATATATAGGTTGTATATCTCACATCTCCAGATATACATAAAACACTGCAATTTTTTTTGCACTAAATGGGTGTTTTTGCAATAGCAGAATACACCCACAGTATGTAAATGGTGTATCTCACACCTACAGAAATGCAGAAAATGCTATTGAAAAAAAATGTTTTTGCCCTAAAAAAAAAATTTATTTAATTAACAGAATAGAAGAAAAATATATAAATTGTGTATCTCACACCTCCAGATATGCAGAAAACACTACAAATTATTTTTTTTTTGCACTAAATGGGTGTTTTTGCAATAGCAGACTACACCCACAGTATGTAAATTGTGTATCTCACACCTACAGAAATGCAGAAAATGCTATTCAAAAAAAATGTTTTTGCCCTAGAAAAAAATAATTTGAATAGCACAATAGAAGAAAAATATATAGGTTGTGTATCTCACACCTCCAGATACGCAGAAAACACTGCCATTTTTTTTTGCACTAAATGGGTGTTTTTGCAATAGCAGAATACAACCACAGTATGTAAATGGTGTATCTCACACCTAGATAAATGCATAAAATGCTATTGGAAAAAATGTTTCCTGTCGCATCATGGCAGCATATACCTTGGGTTGTGACTCCGCCTCCACAACCTGATAGGACCACGTAACTATAAAATGGTGATACGGCCCCAGTATTCTCTTATTTTTCCTCACCTGTTGGGACGCACGGACATCACCCCCTTACCGCTTCGCCCCAGCCAGGTTCTAGCCTCTCCTGGTTTGGAAGTCCTTGCCGGTACAGCCTCTAAAGGAAGCTAAATGGAAGGAACCCCACTCTGGTGATCTCAGGGGTATCGTATAATTTTCTCTGTTATTGTTTTCTGCGGACTGCCTGTGTAGAACCTTAAATAGGTTTAAAGCACTATGATGACTGCATGCGTGTAAAACCTTAAATAGGTTTAAAGCACTGCGATGACTGCCGTGTGCAAAACCTTAAATAGGTTTAAAGCACCTTGTCGACTGCCCCTGCGTAGAACCTTAAAGAGGTTTTAAGCACCAACATTCTCCTGGCCTCTGTGTAAAGCCTTAAACAGGCTTAAAGCACCTTGCTACCATGCATATGTGTGTCAGGGAAAACACACTCCAAACATACACCTAAGCCTTAAATAGGCTTTCTATTGTGCAGCGGTCTCCCCCCTCCTTGCTTTATCAAAAGGAAGAAAGCGCCGTTACCTGTAGCGCTGCTGGGCTCTGTAGTCCCTCTCCTCTCTCTTTCCCTTCCCCTCAGGTGCGCCGAGCATCCTGGCGCTTCGGCGCATGCGCAGTGCGGTCTGCTCGGGCGGCCTGAGGGCTTTGCCAATCTCCAAAATGGCGCCGGCGGCTGCTGTGCATGCTGTGCATGCGCGAGCGTGACGCTCGCCCGGCGCCAAATTTAAAAAGGGAAAAAATTCCCTTTTTATTCCACAGGCTTTGCAGCATCCTGGAACTTCGTTTTTTCGCTGCTGCAGATCATCCCCAGCCTACTCCTCACCAGGTAAGTACCATGGTTTTGCACTAAACCCCCCCCCCCCCTACCTACCTTTCTTCTCCTGTCTTACAGGCTGTCTATCTCCCTTCCTCATGGAGACCACTGCCCCAGCAGATCACCGCCAGACCAATAGGTAAGGGGGGAGGACGGATCGGTAAGTAAAAAAAAAAAAAAAAAGAGAGCTGAGGCACTAATGCTACCTAAATGGTCAGCCCTGTCAGGTCCTCAAGATCCTCCAAGTCCGGCTGAGAGGGTCCTCGCGGGGAAGGAGCCGCTCAGGCCACAGACGGAGTCGTTCAGGACGGAGCAGGAGAAGTCGCTCGGGTCATAGGAGTCGCAGAGGAAGTCCCTCCAGATCCTATTCTCGACGCAGTCACTCACGCCGCAGAAGATCACCTGTGCACAGACACCACTCAGTGACCCGCTCCAGGCCCGCTCCCAACACCTGCTGGGTGTGCGGGGCCGCCGCCCTCCCGGACAAATTAGCCTGCCGCAGGTGCCTCGAGGAGGCAACCAGAGGGGACCAGGACCTCAGAGAACCAACAGGGGCCCCAACCCCACAGCCTGCTCTAGACGTGGATGCATCCACAAGAAGCGCCTCTCCTGCCCCCCCGAGTACATCAAGGGAGCAGGACTCCCAGTCAGACGAGGAAGAATTGGAAGCATCAGCGGGCTTCGACTTTTCCCTTATGGAACCCTTTGTGAGGTCTGTGAAGGAGGCTATTAATTGGGATGAGCCCCAGGAGATCCAGCAAAAGCGGAAGAAGTAATTCCCCAACCTCAGACGGGACCCGGAGGCCCTTCATAGAGGAGCTTGATGACCTCATTAGGGAGGAATGACAAAGGCCTGATAAAAAGTCAAGCCTCAACAATAGGCTTGCCAAATTATACCCTCTTAAGGAGCCCAAAGTGAAACCTCTGGTGACCCCGCCTGTAGTAGACGCATCCCTCATGCGTCTGGCCAGGCATGTGACGCTCCCTATCGAGGATGCCGTGACCTTCAGGGACGTCCTAGATAGGAAGATCGACACAGATCTGAAGAGAACCTATCTAGCGGCAGGTGGCGCATGCAGGCCGGCAGTGGCCCTTGCGGCCGTGGGAAAAGCCATCTCCAGCTGGTCGGACAGCGCCAAAAAACTTATTACAGACGGAGCAGACCAAGACAAATTAGTCAAGGCCCTGCAGGAGCTAAGCCTGGCAGGAGACTTCGTGGCAGAGGCCTCTGTCGATGTGATAAAATCTACATCCAGGGCCATGCTGTCCTCCGTCATGGCCAGACGGGCACTCTGGCTGAAGCCGTGGGCGGCTGACCCGGCTTCCAAGTCCAACTGGTGCCGTATCCCTTACGACGGCGAAAACCTTTTCGGGGCAAAGCTAGACTCAGCCATTTCCAAAGTGACTGGCGGGAAATTAGGGCTCATCCCCTCAGACAGGAGGCCCAAACAGCAGAGGCCTCCTCCCTCTAGACGAAATCTCCCCGACAGGTACAGGGATGCCAAGGCCTACAGGCCTGGCAGAGAGTTTAGGAGGAACTGGAAGAACCCTCAGACTTCCTTCTCGAGGTTCCAGAAACCCAAGACCTCTGCGTCCACTGACCAGAAGCCTTTTTGAAGGTGCGCCCGCCCAGCCAGCAGTAGTGGGAGCCAGGTTCCTAAGATTCAGGCTGCTCTGGGCGGAGACTATCAGAGACCCCTGGACGGTGGCCACCGTCCGGTTCGGGCACAGGTGGTCATTCAGGGGACGCCCCCCGGGGGATCATTTCTGCCCGACCAGGCTCCCATCCTCTCGAGAAAGAAGGGTGCTGTTGTTAGGATACGTCCAGGAGCTACTCCAGAAAAAAGCAGTAGTGGAGGTGCCCCGACCACAAAGAGGTCTGTTCCTGGTCAGAAAAAAATCCGGGGACCTGCGCCCTGTCCTGGACCTAAAAATCCTCAACCACTCCATCCGGGTAGAATCCTTCAAGATGGAGAGCCTACAATCGATCCTCCAGGCCATAAACCTGGAGGACTGGATGTTGTCCATAGATCTCCAAGATGCCTACCTGCATATCCCCATCCATATAGCCTTTCAGAAGTTTCTCCGGTTCTCAATAGATCACCACCATTTTCAGTTCCGGAGCCTCCCGTTCGGAATCTCCACCGCCCCCAGGACATTTACGAAGGTCCTTCTCCCGGTCATTGCTTCCCTGAGGGAAAGAGGTCTAAGGGTCCATCACTATCTGGACGACATCCTCCTCCTCTCGAACAGCCAGGAGTCCCTCATACAGCACAGGGAGATCCTAGTCTCCACGCTACAGGGCCTGGGATGGCTCATCAACTGGAGGAAGAGCAACGTTCAGCCCACCCAGAGGATGGTCTTCCTGGGAGCCCTACTAGACACCCGGCAAAACTCCATACAGCTACCCCCAGAGAAGGTTCCTCCTCTGGACAGGAAAGTGAGGAAGGCAATTTCAACAACTCCCTTATCAGCCAGAGTGTGCCTCAGCCTCCTAGGCTCCCTGTCAGCCACCATCCCGATGGTCCAGTGGGCTCAGTGGAATGCGAGACCCCTCCAGATCTCGTTCCTTCTCCAATGGGACGGCTCATCCATGTCCCAGTTAATCCATATCACTCGGGAAGTCCAGCGATCTCTAGAGTGGTGGACTCGTCCCCACAATCTGAACAAATACAGACACATTGTCTCTCCCCCTCTGGAAGTCGTTACCTCAGACGCCAGTCTGGAAGGATGGGGGGCTCACTACCTTCAGCATGCAGTACAGGGCCGCTGGCCGTTCAGAGCACGGGACCTTGTCTCCAATGTTTTAGAGATGAGGGCAGCATTCCAGGCCCTTCTAGCCTTCAGTCCTCTTTTGAGAGGGAAACAGGTCCTTTTAAAGATGGACAACAAGGTAGCTGTTGCCTATATCAACAGACAGGGGGCACCAGGAGCTCCTCCATGCTGCAGGAGGTGTGCCCTGTGATGGAATGGGCACAACAAAACCTTCTGGATCTGAGGGCAGCCTACATTCCGGGCACCGAGAACATACTGGCAGACTCTCTCAGCAGGGACTTCATCTCAAACAACGAGTGGTCCCTGAGCCCTCAAGCTTTCACCCTCATTGTCCAGACCTGGGGTCTCCCCGACATAGACCTGGCCGCGACCCCAGCAAGACTGGGCACAGAGAGGGCACAGACTGTCTCCAGCATCCATGGAAGTTTCACCTGGGCTACATTTTCCCCCCGACCCCCCTGATAGCGAGATTCCTCCTGAAACTCAAGAGGACGACAGCACTGGTAGTGGCAGTAATTCCATTCTGGCCCAGAAGGCCGTGGTTCACCACCCTCCTGCAGCTGAACACGGCAGACCCTCTCCCCCTCCCGATGTCAGCCGATCTGCTCTCCCAAGGTCAGCTGCTCCACCCCAACCTGGGGAAGCTGCACCTGATGGCCTGGAAACTGAGAGGGCTAGGTATCTAGACCAGGGCTGCTCCCAGAGGGTAATCAATACACCAGGCTCCAGGCTAGAAAACCCACCACGAACACTACCTACCGGAGGGTGTGGGAGAAGTTCGTTTCTTTCGCCCATCAGGAAGGCTGGGATCCATCCTCCCTACTGACATCCCAGGTCCTAGAGTTCCTGCAATCGGGGCTGGACAAGGGCCTCGGCTCCAGCACTCTGAAGGTGCAGGTCTCAGCACTATCTGCCCTGACCGGGGTTAGGTGGGCACAGGATCCTCTCATCATCCAGTTCTAGAGAGCATGCCTCAAGTTAAGACCACCCAGGAAGCCTTCATTTCCAAAAAGTGAATAAACATATAGCTGCCACTTTAAAAATGTGTAACCATGAAAAATGTGATTATAATCAAACTATCGGTCGTTCTGGAAGCCCTATCCAAGGAACCATTCTTCCCACTAGAGAACATCTCCCTTTGGGACCTCACACTAAAGGTTACTTTCCTAATAGCGATAACCTCAGCAAGAAGGGTCTCTGAGATACAGGCCCTGCTAGCCAAGGATCCCTACCTGGTCATATACCCGGACATGGTAATCCTGAGACCCTCGAACCGCCTGATTCCCAAGGTATCCTCATCCTTCCATTTCAATCAGGAGATTAGCCTACCGGCCCTTACCACAGACCAGGGCGATTGTCATGGTTAAGCAATAGAGTTGTCTGCTTACCTGTTTCCATGTGTTCATCTCTAGAGACCAGCCGACCATCACCTGACTGCTTTTATATCCCTCCTCTGGCAGGGCTCCACCCTAGCTCCTATCACAGGACTCTATATTAACCTGTGCACTGCAGGCCAACCCTGCTGATCAACCTTTGTGTGTTTGGCTTTCTGTTACCAGCCGTGTGCTATTCAGTGTCCTGTTACCGACTTTGGCGTGTCCCTGACTATCCCTGTTTGCCTGTGACCCTGACCCTCTGGCGTGTCCCTGACTATCCCTGTTTGCTTGTGACCCTGAACCTTGGCGTGTACCTTGTTGTCCGTTTCTGCTTGTGGCCCCGACCTTGGCTTTTCCCTCACTATCCTTGTCCTCCTGTTGCCTACTGTGGGTGTGAGCTGGGGGACCCTGGGGGTCGCAACCTGGAGCCAGTTGCAGCCCAGTCCATCCTCACCACTCGAGGCTCTGGTGAACACCAGCTGGCTCTTAGACTCCGCGCCCCAGGGAATCTTACGCTCTAACCCCGGTGGGATCCGTCTTGGTGTCCAGCGGCCCCGCGTTCCGGATCACATGGACTCCCGTCCACTGCAGTCAGCCATAGGGTCCACTACCTTGCGGTGCACTCCTGATCCCAACGGTGTGCATCTGTCACCTAGCCTCAGGGTGACCTAACAGTTTGATCAGCCATGGACCCGGCTAACGTGCCGCTCCCGGCAGTCGATCCTTTGCAGGGCATAGTTCAGCGACTCGAGACACAGGAATCCAATCAGACGCAGGTGATGCGTTTCCTTCAAGATCTGGCTTCCCGCTTCGAGCAGCTGCAGGCTTCCTTGGGAGCCCCGAACCCGCAGCCTCAAGTACAGCTAGCAGTTGCACCTATCGCACCAGTGGCATCCACGCATTCTTATCCACTGCCAGCTCCGTCCCGTTTCTCTGGGGAATCCAAGGCCTGCAGGGGCTTCCTCAGCCAATGCACCATTCATTTTGAGCTCCAGCCCCAAAACTTTCTGTCTGATCGGGCAAAGTTTGCCTATATCATTTCCCTCCTCTCCGGTGAAGCTTTAGCTTGGGCTGCTCCGCTGTGGGAGAAAAGGGATCCGGTGGTTTCCAGCCTGTCCGACTTCTTGAAGCTCTTTCGAAATATCTTCGAGGAGCCAGCTCGGGTTTCTTCGGCGGCTAGTGCCCTTTTACGCCTTCGCCAAGAATCTCGTTCAGTGGGACAATATGCACTTCAGTTCCGTATCCTCACGGCTGAGTTGAGCTGGAACAATGAGGCCTTGGTTGCAACCTTTTTACATGGCCTCTCTGACCGAGTGAAGGACGAATTAGCAGGAAGAGCTATCCCTGCCGGTCTGGACGATGTCATTTCCTTATGCAATCAGATTGACATTCGTTTCCAGGAGAGGTCCTTTGAAAAGAGACGCCAGCACCCCCTAGGTCCTAGTCAGCCTGAACTCCTTCCCCGTCGCCCTGTGGAGCATCCCCTGCCTGCTGAGGAACCCATGCAGCTGGATCGGACCAGACTAACCCCCGAAGAACATGCTAGACGCAGAACTTTGGGCTTGTGTCTTTATTGTGGGGGCAAGGGTCATTTTCGTGACTCCTGCTCGCTTCGTCCGGGAAATGCTCGGGTCTAATACATTTGGAAGGTGGAATATTGGACCCAGAAACATCACCTTCTCGTCTTTTTCTTCCGGTGTTCCTCCACGTAGGCACTTCTCCCCAATCGGTCCTAGCATACCTGGACTCCGGGGCTGCCGGCAATTTTATAGACTGGAGAACTGCTTCTTCTATGAAGCTTACCCTTTCTCCCCTCACTACACCACTGGTAGTCTCGGCTATTGATGGCACAGTGCTTCCAGGGTGCCCTATCCGTTTTCAGACGCTACCTATTAGGATGTCGGTAGGGATACTCCACCAGGAGTGGATTTCCTTCCTCGTTCTACCCAAGGCCTCTACCCCCATTGTATTGGGCCTTCCTTGGCTACAGCTCCACTCTCCACATGTGGACTGGGTCTCTGGGCAGATCCTGGCTTGGGGTCCTTCGTGTTTCTCGTCCTGTCTTCTCAAGGTGGCCCCCAAGGGGAAACTTCCCATTGCTACCACATCCGTATCGTCTGATCTTCCCGCGGCTTACAGCGATTACCGGGATGTGTTTTGTAAGAAGTCTGCTGAGGTGCTTCCTCCCCACAGATCTTTTGACTGTGCTATTGATCTTGTCCCTGGAGCAACCCTTCCCAGGGGTCGTACCTACCCTCTGTCCATTCCAGAGACCCAGGCCATGTCTGAGTATGTCGCCGAGAATCTGGAGAGAGGTTTCATCCGGAAATCCTCTTCGCCTGCAGGAGCAGGGTTCTTTTTCGTTGCCAAAAAGGATGGGACCCTCAGACCCTGTATCGACTATAGAGGTTTAAACGCAGTGACTATCAAAAACCGTTACCCCTTACCTCTAATATCTGAGCTATTTGACAGGTTGAAGGGGGCTTCCATCTTCACTAAGTTGGATCTCAGAGGTGCTTACAATCTCATTCGAATACGAGAAGATGACGAATGGAAGATGGCATTTAACACTAGGGACGGGCATTACGAATACCTGGTTATGCCTTTTGGGTTGTGTAATGCTCCTGCTGTGTTCCAGAATTTTGTCAATGAAATCTTCAGGGATCTACTGTACCAGTTTGTTGTCATTTATCTGGATGACATTCTCATTTTTTCCGAAAATCTGCCTGCTCACAGAAACCATGTCCGCACCGTACTTCAGCGCCTTAGAGAGAATAATCTCTATGCCAAGTTGGAGAAATGTTCCTTTGAATGTTCTGAGGTCCTGTTTTTGGGATGTTTTGTTTCTAGTTTGGGTCTTCGCATGGATCCCGGAAAGGTCTCAGCCATTACCAACTGGCCCCTTCTCGCTAGCCTCAAGGCCACACAGCGCTTTCTTGGCTTCACAAACTATTACAGGCAGTTCATAAAGAATTACTCTTCCATTGCTGCGCCTATTATTGCTTTGACCAAGAAGGGTGCGAATGCTAAAGACTGGCCTTCCGAGGCTGTCTCCGCGTTTCACGATCTGAAACAGGTCTTTGTCTCTGGACCTCTCTTGAGGAGACCGAATCCTGGGGACCCATTTTTTTCGAAGTAGACGCTTCTTCTATTGGGGTGGGAGCTGTGCTTCTTCAGTTCTTTGAGAAGAAACGCCAACCATGTGCGTTCTTCTCCAAAAAATTTTCTCAGGCAGAGAGAAATTATGCCATTGGTGATCGGGAACTTCTCGCAATTAAATTGGCGTTGGAGGAGTGGCGTCATCTCTTGGAAGGTTCTCCTCACTCCATAACGATCTTTACTGATCACAAGAACTTACAATACCTACAGAATGCTAAACGTCTGAACCCCAGACAGGCCAGGTAGAGTCTCTTCTTTCACGTTTTAAATTCACGATCACGTACAAACCTGGTTCCTGCAACGGTCGGGCTGATGCGCTCTCTAGGTCATTTGACACTTTGGATGAGGAGTCCACCCCTGATCCTGAGCCGATCATTCCTACCTCATGCATTGTTGCCCATTCTACCACCCTGGAATCAAAAATTCCTCCTGGCAAGACCTTTGTTCCCACGGAGTTAAGAGCCAAGATCCTTCGTTGGGGACATGATTCCAAGGTGGCAGGTCATGCTGGGTTCCTTCGATCCTTCCTGCTTATCAGTTGTCTCTACTGGTGGCCTAATCTCCGCTCGGATGTTAAAGACTACGTTAAGGCTTGTCACGTCTGTGCTCAGTCTAAATCTTCCACTCAAGCCCCTGCTGGTCTTCTCATGCCCTTGCCCATTCCTAAGGAGCCCTGGTCTCATATCGCCATGGATTTTATTACTGATCTTCCACCGTCAGAGAATAATACGGCCATTTGGGTGGTGATCGATCGGTTCTCCAAGATGGCTCATTTTGTTCCTCTTCCTGGTCTCCCTTCTGCCCCTGTCTTGGTTCCCATTTTTGTACGAGAGATTTTCCGCCTTCATGGTGTTCCTTCCCATGTCGTTTCGGACAGGGGTGTGCAGTTTACTTCTCGTTTTTGGAGAGCCTTTTGCAGATCCCTCGACATAACCTTGGATTTTACCTCCTCTTACCATCCTCAATCCAATGGCCAGACCGAGAGGGTTAATCAGGAGTTGGAGGTCTTTCTCCGTACCTTAGTCTCGGCCCATCATGATGATTGGGTATCACTGTTACCGTGGGCTGAGTTCTCCCACAATAATCATGTCAATGTCAGTTCTCAGAAAACACCCTTTTTCACTGTTTACGGAAGACATCCTCATCTCCCTCTTCCTATGACTTGTTCTTCTGACATTCCAGCTTTGGCTACTGTTCAGAAATCTTTCAATTCCGTGTGGTCTGACGTTCATGATTCTCTCCAGAAGGCTGCCAATAAATTCAAGAGTTTTGCTGACCGTCGCAGACGTAAGCCACCTTCTCTTCTGCCAGGAGACAAGGTCTGGCTCTCCACCAGGATCATCAAACTCCGGGTTCCTTCTCTCAAATTCGCCCCAAGATTCATTGGTCCGTACACCATAACTGCTAAACTGAACCCGGTTTGTTTCAAGCTCCAGATTCCCAAAAGCCTCAAAATCTCTAACTCCTTCCATGTTGCCCTTCTGAAGCCTTTAGTCCTCAATAAGTTCTCTCGTCCTTTCTCTACCGTAGCACCGGTCTCTGAGGATAAACAGGAGTATGAGGTTAGCCAGATTTTGGACTCCAGACTCTGTAGAGGCATTCTCCAGTACCTCGTGCACTGGAAAGGGTTTGGTCCTGAGGAGAGGTCGTGGATTTCGGCTTCCGAGGTCTTTGCACCTCGTCTGCTGAGGAGGTTTCATTTGAAGTTCCCCTCTAAACCTGGTTCCAGGCGGGGAAGGGGGAGGCCTCGTAAGAGGGGGGGTACTGTCATGGTTAAGCAATAGAGTTGTCTGCTTACCTGTTTCCATGTGTTCATCTCTAGAGACCAGCTGACCATCACCTGACTGCTTTTATATCCCTCCTCTGGCAGGGCTCCACCCTAGCTCCTATCACAGGACTCTATATTAACCTGTGCACTGCAGGCCAACCCTGCTGATCAACCTTTGTGTGTTTGGCTTTCTGTTACCAGCCGTGTGCTATTCAGTGTCCTGTTACCGACTTTGGCGTGTCCCTGACTATCCCTGTTTGCCTGTGACCCTGACCCTCTGGCGTGTCCCTGACTATCCCTGTTTGCTTGTGACCCTGAACCTTGGCGTGTACCTTGTTGTCCGTTTCTGCTTGTGGCCCCGACCTTGGCTTATCCCTCACTATCCTTGTCCTCCTGTTGTCTACTGTGGGTGTGAGCTGGGGGACCCTGGGGGTCGCGACCTGGAGCCAGTTGCAGCCCAGTCCATCCTCACCACTCGAGGCTCTGGTGAACACCAGCTGGCTCTTAGACTCCGCGCCCCAGGGAATCTTACGCTCTAACCCCGGTGGGATCCGTCTTGGTGTCCAGCGGCCCCGTGTTCCGGATCACCTGGACTCCCGTCCACTGCAGTCAGCCATAGGGTCCACTACCTTGCGGTGCACTCCTGATCCCAACGGTGTGCATCTGTCACCTAGCCTCAGGGTGACCTGACAGCGATCCCCACCCCCTGGATGTCAAGAGCAACATCCTGGCCTACCTTTCAGCTTCCAAACCCATCAGGAAGTCAGAAAACCTGCTGATTATCCCTCATGGCTTCAGGAAAGGCCAGGCAGCATCGGCCCGTACTATCGCCTCTTGGCTAGTCAAGTCCATCAAGAAGGCCTACTCACTCAGCACAATACAAATTCCTGACGGCTTAAGGGCACACTCCACCAGGGCAGTGGCGACCTCGTGGGCAGCCTACTGTAGAGTCTCGGCGGAAACCATCTGCAGAGCCGCCACCTGGTCCTCCAGGAATACTTTCATCTCCCACTACAGAGTGGACTCTGCATGCCTAACAACTACAGATTTATCCGAGTCAATTCCCCTATTCCTTGTCAATAAACTTATCTTGCTTGCATATTCCCACCCTGTCTGCGAGTTACTCCCCAAGGTATATGCTGCTATGATGCGACAGGAAAACGGAAAATTGTATACTTACCTTTCCGTAATTTTCCTTTCCTGTCGCATCTTCATGGCAGCATACTTTGCCCACCCTTTTTTTCCGTTTTTTAGAAGGTGATTCATATATACAGAGAATACTGGGGCGGGGGGCCGTATCACCATTTTATAGTTACGTGGTCCTATCAGGTTGTGGAGGCGGAGTCACAACCCAAGGTATATGCTGCCATGAAGATGCGACAGGAAAGGAAAATTACGGAAAGGTAAGTATACAATTTTCAGTTTTTTGCCCTAAAAAAAAATTATTTGAATAGCACAATAGAAGAAAAATATATAAATTGTGTATCTCACACCTCCAGATATGCAGAAAACACTGCAAAGTTTTTTTTTTGCACTAAATGGGTGTTTTTGCAATAGCAGAATACATCCACAGTATGTAAACGGTGTATCTCACACCTACAGAAATGCAGAAAATGCTATTCAAAAAAATGTTTTTGCCCTAAAAATGTTTTCCTGACGCCAACATGGCAGCATACTAGTGATAGAGCTCCGCCTCTTGACCACTCCCTCAGGACCAGTGAATAGCATAAATATAAGGCCTAGTTAGGCCCCACCCCATTCTTCTTTTTTTCCTCATACCTCAACGCTCCAGTGAAGAGTAAGCAGTACTATGTCCCCCCCTCTGCCTCCGTGCAGCATCCGGCTGGGTTCAAGCCTCTCCCAGTGTGAAGTCCGAGCGCTCAGGCTGCTAACATGCGCTATAGTCTGGGAACCCCTTCTGTGGGTCTTATTGGGGCCCCTGCAGTGTTTCCTCTTTAGGAACGAAATCTGCTTTTAAAATTGATAACTGCAGCACTTGTGGAATATGGGGGGCCATCTATGCTTTATTTCTCTCTTAGCCCCTTGTGCCATACAGGGTCGCATGTACCTCTTACCTATGTCTCCCTCGTGTCCTTCATTACCTTTCTCATTCCCTTCTGTCCTCTGCAGGTGTTGCATGTGTGTGTGTAGGTATGTATGTATGTATGTATATGTGATATAGGTGTGTGTATAGGTATATACACGTTTAAAAAAAAAAAAAAAATGTATGTGGGTATGCATATGTGTATGTGTGGGGGTGTATGTAAATACATGTATGTATTGTAGAGGATCAGAGGGGTGAAAGGCCGGTTCAGACAGTTCAGTAAAATAAAAATGGCTTTATTCAGCAAAACAAACAGAAGAAAAAGACAGGCTTGTCTTGTCACACAGGTGCAGAGATAGGAAAGGTTCAGTCTCTTTAACCAATAGGCTGATGTATAGACAAAGTACATGGCTCTAGTCAAAGCTACAGTCCGATATGGTTTTACTCACCCCAGCAAATGGATCCTCATGATGCTGTGTGTGTCTCTCTCTCCAAACACACAACTCCTCTGACATCTTCAGCTCAGCTGACAGTAAGCAGGGCTGAAGGAGAAGTTCCTACCTTCTTTCATTAAAGCGGTTCTACACCCATTTCATTTAGTAAATCTCTTTGCCTTCCAAATCAGGCAAAGAGTACTAAATGAAATGTTTTTTTTTTTTTTTTTTTTTTACTTACCTTGTAATTGAAGACTTCCGGTCTTCTCCCTCTGCGGCGGCGGGCGGGGTCTTGCGTCGATCGTCGTCACGCCGCACTGTCTCCTGGGATCTGGTGTCATTGATCCCAGGAGTCAGTGCGGGCATCTTCCGAAATCTCGCGAGATTTCGGCCACATCTTCCGAAATCTCCCGAGATTTCGGCCGCATCTGCCGAAATCTCGTGAGATCTCGGCAGATGAGCCGTTACTGCGCACGCGCGAGTAACGGCAGTGCATGGTGGGCCATCTAAAGTCCCTGTGGGTGTTTCACATGCCCACAGGCAAGATGGCCCCCAGCACTAAAGAAGAAGACGAGGAACTTCATCGGACGAAAACCGGCGGCGATCGAGATGGAAGATGGAACAGGTGAGTCCCCTAATAAAGGTAAGCACACTTTATATTACATCCTTAAAAAAAAAAAATTTTTTCAGAGTGCAGAACCGCTTTAACCCTTTCCTAACCCGCCCCAGACTGACCCTCTGCAGTATATGTGTGTAGGTATTTGTGTGTATATATATGTGGGTATGTTTGTATATGTGTACATATGTAGGTATATGTAGATAAATAAAAAGCAGAAACGTGGAATCCTTTCTCCTATATCTACTCCTGATCCTTCTGTCGCTTTTCAGCTATCCTCACCTCAGCTGGCCGTCCCATTTCTCCACAGATAAAGAGTCAGTTACCGCTCATATAAAGACCCTCAACAACTAGGGTGGGGACCACCATATTGGTAAGTTTTCAGGAAAAAGCGTGCCCTCTCATGCGGATTGGCTTTGATTTGCTTCAGCCCCGCATGCCCACACTCTCAAGATGGCTGGGCCAAGGCAAGGCGGATGTTCTTCAGAGGAGCATAGCCCGGATGGCGCTCCCACTCAGGAGAAGAGCTCCAAGGAAGACGTCTTTGCTCCTCTTCCCCAGAGCCAGCGCCCCAGCAAGACTCCTGCAGGGCCTGTATCTATGCCTGGGAGGCTGGTGAGTAGACACTGCCTGGAGAAGTATGCAGCTAACAGGTAATGCCAAATGTAAATATGGGTAAATATCTTATAATATGATAGTATGATATATATCTCTATTTCTAAAGTTAATTGGAAATCAATATATGAAAAACAAACATTGTTGCAATACATGTGTTCTTACCCTCTCTTTTTCAAATAGACAAACTACCTCTGAGGAAGACCCTGATCAATACGGGTCGAAACGCGTCAGGTCTACTTTTACCTCAATATATCTGGCTGTGTAAAAACATACTGCTGTAAAAGTGTCTTGTCTATTAGTGTAATTTTAAATCCTTTTTCTGTATTGTTTTATCATTTCCATTTGGGACCCATGTCTTTTACCCACTATGTCACTTATGCAACATCTTTAATAAAGATTTATATTTAGATAAATACTTTGTATCATAGAGAACTTTTTTCTAAACGCTGCCAAAAAACCCCACCAATTCCCTCTTGTGGGGACCTTTTTCTTTTCTCTTTTACACCCCAGGGGTGAGCAGCAACCACACCTTCTCCAGTTGAGTGTCTTTTCTCTTTCTAGTACATATTCGGGTGGTTAAACACCCTTCCCCCTTTGACACTTCAGAGTTGAGACATGGGTCCACAAATGTAAACTTGCTATTTACATCCTTATTGAATTTTGATCACTGTATGCATAATTGTATATTGGACTCAACATGAGCAGCTTCCAGGGCGATGAATGGGTTAGCCTCATGTCCACATATGAAACGGATTTTGAGAATAAGGAACAGGTTGAAACTCAGATACTTTCTTTGACAAATAAATTGAGTAAAATTCTAGAAAATAAATCAGCCCTTTTCTGGCATGTTAGGTCATTTGAAAGATACAAAAAAGACAAAATAAACCCGACTTTCCTAATCTGGATCAGATCAGCAGCGACTGCAAAAAAGAATGGGAGGCTAATGTAAATCTATGCTCCCAAGAAATGATGGCCATACTGACCAGGGAGTACAATAGACAAATTGTACTGCTGGACATTGAAATTGACATTCTTGAAACAAATTTGAAACTTTTTGCGCAACATACCCTATGCTTAGATCTACAGGCCAAAGTAAAAAATGACCTGTCTGCCCATAATAGGAATATTTTGCACAAAAAAAGAGTTAAAATTCTGGAGGGATAAAATGGCCTTTTCAGAAGGACGAGCATATAAATGGCACACAAACACACAAACTAATAGGAACTATACATCGAGACCACAACCCCCTAACCTCACAAATACACTAAAAACTAAGAATATTCTGAATTCCAGTCAAAACTCCAATATAGTTCAGAAAGGTAGGGGTAAATATAAACAAAGCCGCAACAACAAAGGCTCCCCCCAACAGGACAGAAAGAAACGTACCGTTGACACAGACACGGAGGAAGGCCAGGAGGTGTACAAACAAAAAGATACACCACAAAGTTCCCAAGTAGAATCCAGTAATGTAAATGTGGAGAACTTGGACCCCACATTGGCATATACCTCAACCAATGTGACACATACAAATCACACGGTAGAATGGTTAAAACAAACCATAAAGAGCCCTTTAAACCTCATACGGGGACCCTCCCCACCCCAAACAAACAGGGGAGTGGGAAACTTGGAAGCATTCGTGACAAGGATCCCACCAAATCCTATAGTGTGATCAATCTATCATCACACCCCCTATCAACGGCCAAAGAAAATGTCCTTGCTTGGGGACTAACTTTCTGCCCACAGGAAAATTTCGACACCTTTGAAGTGGTAACCGATTTGCAGCTCTTTGCACGCAGGCTTTTATTAAAGAGCCTACATGCAAAGACCGACAACATCGATACCACAGACTGGTCCACCTTTAGTATGAAAGAATACAAAGCATTGCGGGACCTAACACTCCTCTATCAGGAGAATAATACAGTGGACTTAATAGATCAAATAGATCTCGAAAGCCTATTAGAAGATGCCGGAAAATCACCACAGCTCCCTGCTGTGAATTTCAAAAAACCTTCGGCCAAATTTCCCCCTTTAAACCTGAATCCCAGCATAGACATCTTCATCAAACAAACTAGTAGAGATCTGCGCAAGCTGTCAAAAAAGAAAACACTCCCAACCAATCTAACCACCAATGAGTTTCAAGCAATAAACTCCCTACGCAATAATGTTAACATTACTGTGAAACCATCGGATAAGGGTGGCAACGTAGTCCTGATGGACAATCAGGTCTATGTGTCCATGTGCCAGGATATACTTAACAACAAAGACTGGTACCGCAAGGTCACCATAAAGACAATTCAAATTTCATATATCAAATTCGAGGATATGATCGATTCAGCGTTCCTGGAAGGTACCCTAACCAGGGACCAACACGAGTTCATCAGGGTGAGATATCCACGGCTTGCCACCTTCTACAGCCTGCCAAAAATCCATAAGGGTCTGAGCAGACCACCCGGACGACCAATCGTCTCGGGCAATGGAAGTATATCTGAAAATCTAAGCAAAGTCATTGACTCCTTTCTGCAACCCTTTGTCTTGGAGTTACCCTCCTTTCTAAAGGATACTATTCACCTATTACAAGTAACCGAGAATATGTCTCTGGCTGCCGATTCTTTATTGGTGGCTATTGACGTTGAGGCACTGTACAGCTCGATCCCCCATAACCAGGGGATCGAGGCTGTACGCAACATCCTTTGGACAAGCTGCAGATATGACGGCCCCCTGAATAATTTCATCACTGATGGACTCGAATACATTCTTAACCACAACTTCTTCTCCTTCGACAATTCCCACTACCTCCAGGTGCAGGGCGTGGCCATGGGCACATGTTGTGCCCCGGCCTACGCCAATCTGTACCTGGGGGAGTGGGAAAAGTCACTCCTAGGCGACAAGGACCTCCTCATGTATATGAGCCACATAAAAACCTGGCTACGATACATTGATGACGTCCTCGTCGTCTGGGAGGGATCGGAGGAAATGCTCAAAGAGTTCCACGATCGTATTAATGCTAACACCTGGAACCTCAAATTTACCATGACATCTGATAAAGAAAGTATCACTTTTCTCGATGTCAAACTCAGGCGAAACGCTGAGAATAAAATTTCTACTACTTTATATCGCAAAAGCACTGCAGGAAATACAGTACTCCACGCTCACAGCTCGCACCCACAATCTTTAAAAGATTCAATTCCTTATGGCCAATATCTCAGAATACGTAGAAACTGCTCAGAAGAGTCCCTTTTTAAATTGGAAGCAAAAAATCTCCAAAATCGACTATTAGGCCGAGGGTATAGTCGCTCGTGCTTGCGTAAAGCATATAACAGAGTAACGGCACGCCCACGTCTGGACTTATTGTCCAAGAAAAAGGCACACAATGACCAAAAAGATGACCAATCTAGACAGCACAAGAAAATTCGGGACATAATTCAAAAACAGTGGAACATACTAACAGACGATCCCAAAATAAATAAATTTATTTCTAGTTATCCTTCTATTACCTATAGAAGAGCTACGTCATTAAGAGACCATCTCGTTCAAAGTGAATTTAGAGACGAGCAGAAATGTCTAAAACACTGCTTAGTTCGTGGGTCCTTCCCATGTGGCCATTGCAGTTGTTGCCAGTATATCCAACGTCAAAGAAACTTTCATCTTCCCAATGGGATACTTTTCAAACCTGCCCACTTTGCCAATTGCCAGACAAGGGGCGTGGTATATATGATGTCTTGTGACTGTGGGGCATTCTATGTTGGCAAAACGAAGCAGGAGTTTCACCGTCGGATGTCCAAACACGTCTACTCGATGCAGATATCGGAAACCACTATCTACCTTTGGGCCGCCATGTAGTTATGGCGCATGATTATAAGATGCCCAAAATTTAATTCACCGCCCTTGACAGAATACATATCCCTGATCGAGGAGGTGATTGGAATAAAATTTTGCTACAATGCGAACAGAGGTGGATCTTTAAGCTACAAGCTATGTCCCCTCCTGGACTCAACGAGACCATCTCCTTTGCCCCCTTTTTAAAGGGGTTTACGTCTGGAAAGACACAATAATATGGTGGTCTCGTATTTGGTGTTCGGCATCTGAGTGGACGTGTTTGGACATCCTGACTTCGGTGTACTCCTGCTTCCATGCCCTAGCCTGTTTTTTGCCTTGTTTTTGCTCTGTTTTGTCCACATGGCCCCGTACATGCAGTGCATTTATCTATATATAATGCATTTACCTGTATGCATATACAACTTTTGAGCCAAATGTGAATGCTATCACCAACATGTTATGAAAATAACCTCTGTCAAATTCATTATATACAATGATTGTTTACACCCCTCTTTGCAGGATTCCATGTCCCCTGTTCTCTCATTATGTTTTTGGATATTACGTCTAAATGCCCTTTATCTTAAGTCTTGACTTACACAAATAGTGGTGTTTGACAGTGAAGATTAACTATGGATATATTTCTTGACACCTGTCCCACTTCTCCATCATATATTTACAAGGGCTTATATGACACAGTATAATACTGTGTTCTTTTTCCCCTTTTGGGCTGTTTCCCTTTATAGTGGGTCCGATGTCCCCCTGGTGGCGATTCTCGCCTTTCTTCTATCTCTGGGGGTGCGTGTCTCGGCCGGGTTACTCTCCGGTACGTGCCTTCCCAGCAAGGGTGAGGAGGAGCCAACCTCCATCCAGGCCCCTCCAATGACGTTTCCTCATGGTTGCCTGGGCGGGCCCAGGTAGCCAAGTGAGGAACCACTCCCCTTGCTGGCGGCGTCCCTGAGCATCATCGGACTGCTCCTGTTCATTGCACATGCGCGTGGCCACGTGCGTGCGCGTGATGCAGGACGTCACGCCGGTGCGACGATGACGAAGCAGTGGCGACCCCGTAATGGCTTCTCGGGCGCCGGGGAGGTCACCCCAGACGGCGTTTTGTGCCGCCATGACCGCCACGGCTGACCGTCGGAAAGGTAAGTATGGGACTATGTGATGGGAGGGGACGTTCCTTGCCTGCCCCTCTCCTCCGGGATGTCGTGGGAGGACTCACCAGCAATTGACACTAATTGGTTTCCCAATTGATGCACCTGCCTACAATCCCAAGCAACCTATAAAACATCACATGGGGGGGTTTTCAATCTATCTCCATGAGAGGGTCCATGAGCCACCACGACATACAAGGACAGTAAGTACACATTTAGACCCATGCCCCTACTCAGGCATATGTAACAAAACACACAGCGCTTTTCTTGTCTTTAATTCTAGATCGCACATTTTGCCTTCTGGACCGCACAATGCTTACAGCTTGTTGCAGCCTACAAAATATGGGCTACCAGACCTATATCGCTGTGTAACCAAGACCTACTAACCCTACTAGGTAATCTTGCATTGCCACTTGATATACTTTTATTGTTTTCTCTTCCTTGTTCTTACCCATTCACACATTAGTATACCAGGGCTCCCTCACTTCTCCTATACACTCACCAGCATTATGTCACTCACTCATTTCCACACCACAAGCACCATCTCACCCATACCCAGTATCCTTTTAATTTGAGGTCCAGCACATTCACACCAGTTTTTAGATAATTGCTCACTGTGTTTATTTGTTTTGTTTGCACACCCACATGGCCCATTCTTTCACACCATACCCCACCATTCACCACCCCATCCCCTCTCTTCCTTTCTTCTCCTTCCCCCTCCTCTTCCCTCCCCCCCCCCCCCTCTCTCACTTCCCTACCCCTACCCCTTCCCCCCTCTTTCTTCACCCTCCTTCACTTGTCTGTTTTCCAATTCCCTCTGATCCATTCTGCTCTTTTTATCTTCTGTTCCCTTCTCTACTTTTTTCTTTTTCTATCTGTTCTACACACACTCTTGTGGGATGCTGCAGCATTCCAGCGCTATACATATACATGTGCATGCCATGTATTGCTACTCCTCACACCTGCCCCCTTCTTCTTTCTTCCCTATCTCATTCCCCCTTTTTTCTTACACTGTCTCCTTCCCTTCCCCATCTTTCCCTTCACCTTCCAAACCCTTTTTTTCCCCCCCCCCCCCCCCCCCTCCCTCACTTTCCACCTCCACCTATCACCTTCCACGTTTTACCCAATTTTTTGCGTCCACTATTTCCTTCACTCCCTCCTCACTTTCCCCTGCTCCCCCACCACTCATCAACATCCCCTTCCTAGCCGCTATCCCTAGATATATCAACTTTCAGATAGGGACCATATGACATATACATAAGTTGGCCAAAAAATTCCTTACTTAAAATTATTTTATTACGTTTAAATCTGCCAACCAGTAGGTACTGTCTATACATTAATTACCTATGGCATATCGTTAATTGCTTGTTGTTGGACTCTCACGACAGGTGTGCATAATAGGGGGATTCTATTCTCCTCCACCCCCTCCCCTCCCCTCCCATCACTCCCACTTGCCGGCCCACGTGCATGCCCGTAGGAGGTCAAACTATTGGATGTGACCCCTCGTAAGTCACGTTACTGGACCGCATCCGCCTGGCTTGCCCCGCATCTACCGGAGGGCGCTAATGCGAGTGCCACCAGGGGGACAAAAACACCCTTTATGGAAAAACCCCCTCATATATATGGAGTAATTCATCAGAAATCTACACATTTGGGTAAATATCTTATAATATAATATGATAATATGATATATATATATCTATTTCTAAAGTTAATTGGAGATCAATATATGAAAAACAAACATTGTTGCAATATACAGTGGTGTGAAAAAGTGTTTGCCCCCTTCCTCATTTCCTGTTCCTTTGCATGTTTGTCACACTTAAGTGTTTCGGAACATCAAACCAATTTAAACAATAGTCAAGGACAACACAAGTAAACACAAAATGCAATTTGTAAATGAAGGTGTTTATTATTAAAGGTGAAAAAAAATCCAAACCATCATGGCCCTGTGTGAAAAAGTGATTGCTCCCTAAACCTAATAACTGGTTGGGCCACCCTTAGCAGCAACAACTGCATCCAAGCGTTTGCGATAACGTGCAATGAGGCTTTTACAGCGTCCTGGAGGAATTTTGGCCCACTCATCTTTGCAGAATTGTCCTAATTCAGTTACATTAGAGGGTTTTCGAGCATGAACGGCCTTTTTAAGGTCACACCACAACATCTCAATAGGATTCAGGTCAGGACTTCCAAAGTCTTCATTTTGTTTTTCTTCAGCCCTTCGGTGGTGGACTTGCTGGTGTGTTTAGGATCATTGTCCTGCTGCAGAACCCAAGTTCGTTTCAGCTTGAGTACACGAACAGATGGTCGGACATTCTCCTTCAGGATCTCTTGGTAGACAGCAGAATTCAGAGTTCCTTTTATCACGGCAAGTCTTCCAGGTCCTGAAGCAGCAAAACAGCCCCAGACCATCACACTACCACCACCATATTTTACTGTTGGTATAATGTTCTTTTTCTGAAATGCAGTGTTCCTTCTACGCCAGATATACTTGGACACACACCTTCCAAAGAGTTCCACTTTTGTCTCATCGGTCCACAGAATGTTGTCCCAAAAGTCTTGGGGATCATCAAGATGTGTTGTGGAGAAATTGAGACGAGCTTTGATGTTCTTTTTGCTCAGCAGTGGTTTTCTCCTTGGAACTCTGCCATGCAGGCCATTTTTGCCCAGTCTTTTCCTGATGGTGGAGGCATGAACGCTGACCTTAACTGAGGCAAATGAGGCCTGCAGTTCCTTGGACGTTGTTGTGGGGTCTTTTGTGACCTCTTGGATGAGTCGTCGCTGCGCTCTTGGGGTAATTTTGGGCGGCCGGCCACTCCTGGGAAGGTTCGCCACTGTTCCATGTCTTCGCCATTTGTGGATAATGGCTCTCACTGTGGTTCGCTGGATTCCCAAAGTTTTGGAAATGGCTTTATAACCCTTTCCAGACTGATAGATCTCAATTACTTTCTTTCTCAATTGTTCCTGAATTTCTTTGGGTCTCGGCACGATGTGTAGCTTTTAAGGATCTTCTGGTGGACCTTACTGTGTCAAGCAGCTCCTATTTAAGTGATGCCTTGATTGTGAACAGGTGTGGCAATAATCAGGCCTGGGTGTGGCTAGAGAAATTGAACTCAGGTGTGGACAACCACAGTTATAGTATGTTTTAACAAGGGGGGGCAATCACTTTTTCACACAGGGCCATGATGGTTTGGATTTTTTTTCACCTTTAATAATAAACAGCTTCATTTACAAATTGCATTTTGTGTTTACTTGTGTTGTCCTTGACTATTGTTTAAATTGGTTTGATGTTCCAAAACACTTAAGTGTGACAAACATGCAAAGGAACAGGAAATGAGGAAGGGGGCAAACACTTTTTCACACCACTGTATGTGTTCTTACCCTCTCTTTTTCAAATAGACAAACTACCTCTGAGGAAGACACTACCTCTGAGGAAGACCCTGATCAATACGGGTCGAAACGCGTCAGGTCTACTTTTACCTCAATATATCTGGCTGTGTAAAAACATACTGCTGTAAAAGTGTCTTGTCTATTAGTGTAATTTTAAATCCTTTTTCTGTATTGTTTTATCATTTCCATTTGGGACCTATGTCTTTTACCCACTATGTCACTTATGCGACATCTTTAATAAAGATTTATATTTAGATAAATACGTTGTATCATAGAGAACTTTTTTCTAAACGGAGCCTAAAAACCCCACCAATTCCCTCTTGGGGGGACCTTTTTCTTTTCTCTTTTACACCCCAGGGGTGAGCAGCAACCACCCCTTCTCCAGTTGAGTGTCTTTTCTCTTTGAAGGAGAAGTTCCTACCTTCTTTCATTAACCCTTTCCTAACCCGCCCCAGACTGACCCTCTGCAGTATATGTGTGTAGGTATTTGTGTGCATATATATGTGGGTATGTTTGTATATGTGTACATATGTAGGTATATGTAGATAAATAAATAGCAGAAACGTGGAATCCTTTCTCCTATATCTACTCCTGATCCTTCTGTCGCTTTTCAGCTATCCTCACCTCAGCTGGCCGTCCCATTTCTCCACAGATAAAGAGTCAGTTACCGCTCATATAAAGACCCTCAACAACTAGGGTGGGGACCACCATATTGGTAAGTTTTCAGGAAAAAGAGTGCCCTCTCATGCGGATTGACTTTGATTTGCTTCAGCCCCGCACGCCCACACTCTCAAGATGGCTGGGCCAAGGCAAGGCGGACGTTCTTCAGAGGAGCATAGCCCGGATGGCGCTCCCACTCAGGAGAAGAGCTCCAAGGAAGACGTCTTTGCTCCTCTTCCCCAGAGCCAGTGCCCCAGCAAGACTCCTGCAGGGCCTGTATCTATGCCCGGGAGGCTGGTGAGTAGACACTGCCTGGAGAAGTATGCAGCTAGCAGGTAATGCCAAATGTCTTTATTATTGATACGAATGGCACAAGATTCTGTTTTGAACTTGCCTTAATTACCCAGAGCAACTGTTACACTTGTATTGGAAACTAAAAATTGGAGAAATCCGCGCTAGGTAGAAAAATAACAAGAGCTGCTGAGCACTGTAGCCCTAGATACCGAACCAGACAAAAAATGAAAAGAAAAAAGTGCAGCGCTCAAAAATAACTAAATAATGAATGAATACCTTCACCTTATGTGGGTATGTGTTAAATAATGACAAACATAATTAACAAAAAATGTGATACAAATAAGTTACTAAAATATACTTATGTCTGAAACCAAGCATTTAAAGTGAAAATGATGCATACACATGTGATAAGTAAATAGTGCACGAAAAATTCAAATAAAGTCCGTGACAACAAATGAATTAATAGTGCATATAATTCAAATAAAGTCCGTGGCAGCAAATATATGCCGCTCAATATTCTCCCAAAGTGAAAAACATTCAAGAAGTGATAAAGGGTATCTTAAGCGATGTTCAAAATTGACCACGCAGATGTCATCATCCAATCATAAGATATAAATGAAGGCTTACCAGATATATGGTCTTTTAAAGCGTGTATCAAATCAATCAGGGTCCTCCAGGTGCTGATCTCTCCAACAGTCTCGTACAAGCCGATATCCCAGAGAGTCACCAGAAAAATATAAAAAACACCTCCAAATCGTGTGATATAGTAAAATAAGGGGGTCCTTTATTAAAGCTCCATCGAGCAGTGAACAACAAAAAAAAGCACTTAAAAACAGCCTGATCAGGTACAGGCTGAAAGGGTAGATAAACACCAGCCGGTTCTATGCAAAACTAGCAGCGCTTAGAGCATAAGAAAAAACTCCCTCACTTGGAGTTTTGAATCGTAATCGCGCATTCGCAGGACGTGTGGGCGTGGTTACCCTGTTACCCTTACCTTGGGTAACCACGCCCACACGTCCTGCGCATGCGCGATTACGATTCAAAACTCCAAGTGAGGGAGTTTTTTCTTATGCTCTAAGCGCTGCTAGTTTTGCATAGAACCGGCTGGTGTTTATCTACCCTTTCAGCCTGTACCTGATCAGGCTGTTTTTAAAGTGCTTTTTTTTGTTGTTCACTGCTCGATGGAGCTTTAATAAAGGACCCCCTTATTTTACTATATCACACGATTTGGAGGTGTTTTTTATATTTTTCTGGTGACTCTCTGGGATATCGGCTTGTACGAGACTGTTGGAGAGATCAGCACCTGGAGGACCCTGATTGATTTGATACACGCTTTAAAAGACTATATATCTGGTAAGCCTTCATTTATATCTTATGATTGGATGATGACATCTGCGTGGTCAATTTTGAACATCGCTTAAGATACCCTTTATCACTTCTTGAATGTTTTTCACTTTGGGAGAATATTGAGCGGCATATATTTGCTGCCACGGACTTTATTTGAATTATATGCACTATTAATTCATTTGTTGTCACGGACTTTATTTGAATTTTTCGTGCACTATTTACTTATCACATGTGTATGCATCATTTTCACTTTAAATGCTTGGTTTCAGACATAAGTATATTTTAGTAACTTATTTGTATCACATTTTTTGTTAATTATGTTTGTCATTATTTAACACATACCCACATAAGGTGAAGGTATTCATTCATTATTTAGTTATTTTTGAGCGCTGCACTTTTTTCTTTTCATTGTATTGGAAACTGTTGGAGACTGTTGCCATAGGAGACAGCATGCTTGCTCACGTGCAGATGTGGCATCTTGCTGAATGAATGAATGATTTGTATAGCGCTGCAAATGCGAACTGAATCGCCTCAAACTATGGTCTGATTTTGTTGCTGGATGCTTTTCCCTGCGTGGCTGTCCTGTAGAAGTCTGGGAGTCTGCCGGGTTGGCGTTACACAGACACATTTGGGTGCCCCAAGGAGAGTAGTAATGTAATGCACAGAGCGCTCTAGTGGGTGTGACCAAATTGCCCTTGCTGACATCATCACCTTTCAGTGAGGCCAAACAGCCGCCTACAACGGCAACAGTTTTGTATATGACTATCTCGGTTACTTGGGGAGCCACAGCCTGGTCTGGGTAATATGTCTGAATATTAATAATAATATGTCTGAAACCCTGACACATGATTCAAAATCCGAACTGTCCAGGTGAATCCTGGACAGGTGGCACAGGTGTCTGGTGCCCATGAATCTACTTTGCGGAGGCTGCCTGCTGGCTAAGTGGATGACAATTCTGTCTAGTAGCACTGGGGTTGCTCCCTCAATCCCTCAACATGCTAATACTTGTTTTGATGTTTATTTCTTCTCCCTGTGTGGGTTTCTCACCACAATCCAAAGACATGCTCTGCACCTACTATGCCTTACAACCCACTCTATGTGGAGGGATGTTGACAACTCATGGCCCTGGAGGTTCTCATTGGACTGAAGGGGGCCTGGGTCCTTGCTACATTTATTACAGATGCAGCGGTCTGCTCCTTTAAAATATGGAGGCTGACCAGGAAGTCCCTCCTAGTTGCCTGTATAGCCACTGAAAGAGCACCCTGGCACTTTGGCGGCTAGGGAGGCCATATGGTTGAGACCCTGGGCTGCGTATTGCTTCCTAGAAACAAAAGTGGGGAAGAATGAAGGGAGTTCGATAAAAAACGCCTGTATAAACAGGATGTGGAAACTGTATACTCTGAACAAGCTAATGGTCAACCTGGTCCTACATACTGTAGCATCTGCAGATGCCGGCAGACCAGCAATAACCAGCCCCTGTACTGGGTGAGTCTAATGGTAATGGTTTAATAATTATCAACCAGCTGCTGCACCTGCAGGACTCTGAGGACAGTGTCAGGGTCTGCATCCCTTTAGACATGTTTTTCTATTGGAAGTGTCTTGCCAAAAATGAGATTTTTGTGGCAGTGCATGCCGAGGGTCTGGCTTGTGTCTTGGTGCAGATTTCTGGTGGGCTCAGTGAGCCAGTCACACAGGTGCATGCCCAGACTCTTAAGGTAAGACCTAGAAGGCACGCTTCATTGGTTTCTGGACGGCATGTTGGATGAAGGTATCAGACACTCATGGTCACTTCGGGAGATTCCTCACTGCTCCCCTCTTCCACGAAGCTGCCAAGTCCACCACAACAGCGGGTGGACTACTACATTGCTTACAGACACCACATACTCAAGAGGGTTTGCACGTTTTCTACCCAGTCCTGTTTGGAGTTTGCAGGAGATGTTGGTTAGTGTCCGGTTGCAGATCGGAAGAGGTTGAACCCTGTGGGGCCCTCTTTGAGTTCTTTAAGACGGAGTCCATCAAACCGTATAACCACATGGCTGGAGGCTGTTGCTGGATCATCAGCCTCACACCTTAGAGGGAAAGCAAAGCCAACTTTCTCCATCCCAATGGTTGGTGTACCCGGGAGTGCTCTGCTATGTCCTCTGTTTTATTTTAATCAGAGGAAGTGGTGATAGTCAGGAATAGATTTCTGAGGATGAATACTTCCGCTTGTTTGGCTTTTCAGTGCCTCAGTCATCTGGGCACAACGTCATCATGCATATAGATGATTCCTGGGGTGCATGGACACCTGCGCAAATTTCATCTAGAATTCTTAGTGCGAGGGAGGAAACAGGATAGAACACAGTTAATAAGTGTTACTCAGTATGAGTAGTGGTCAACGGTGATGGAAAGACCTTGAGGAAGTCTCGGTCCGTTAGGACCTTTTAGACTGGAGAATTGCTACGAATCATGTCTGCAAGACAGCCGGGAAGATGCATTGCGAGGGACTTTCGGTCAAGGCAATCAGAGCTTCCCAGCCAAGGAGGATAATCTTGAACGTGCTGGGGGTTCAAACAGCCCTTTTAAGCACTTTGGCCTCACTACACAGTCAAGGAGGACCAATCTCCCTGCAGTTTAAAAACAGGGCAGCAGTCGCCTATATTCAGCTCCAGGATGAAAATCGTAGCAATATGCTATTGGGAGAGGTGAAACCCATAACGCCTGGGGCAGAAGATCACCAGAAAAATTTCAGGAAGCAGTTTACCTCCCAGCATATTTTTCTTTTGAACGAATACAAGCTTCCCAGAGCACAAGTGGGTCTACATCCCAGGTCTTCCCTGAGCTGGCCCACAGGTGGGGCCTACCACAGACAGACCTCATTTCCCACAGTAATCACAAACTATGGTCTGATTTTGTCTGTACCCCAAGGCGCAAGGGGCAGATGAATGAATGAATGAATGAATGATGCTCTGGTCTCTCCCTGGGACTGCAATCTAACCTATATATTTTCCCCAACATTTCCCGTAAATGAGATTCCCCTTGAGGCTGTCAAGGAAGAACATAGTTGTCATAGCCAGTTCTCCATATTGACCAGGAGGCCCTCGGTTTTCCCTGGCCATTCATTTCAGGATACAGAAGACATTTCCCCTCTATAACATGCGCAGACTGGGGCTGCAAGCAGGGGCACTAAAGGGGGAGGATGGGCAACTCCGGTTGCTCCGGTTTTACTCCAGAGTGATCTCTACTTTTGTTGTGTGCAAGAAGACATTCTGCTTACAACATCTAGGTTTAATTCTGGAACAAGTTTGCTTTTTCTTGGTAGGGCGAGACATTGATCCTACTGCCCTTCCAGTGTCAGCTGTTGTATTCTTCCTCCAGGCCTTAGCCTATCCTCACATAGCTCACGAGTGTGGGCTATATTGGCAATAACACATTTGAAAGGACCAAGAATCCTTCAGTTTGCACAACTTTTGAGGGCAGTCGTGAGGAGTCGGTCACCAAGGAAGAAAAGATCTATTGCAGTTGCTGGATCTCGTATCAGTTTATCAATTTAGCCATCACTTACAAAGCAGTATCAATCGCAAGAAATTTAAGCAGAAGGTTATCAGAGATTCAAGCTCTTGGAGCTTCAAATTAAAAAAAATAAATAAATAAATAAAAAATTATATATAATATGATATATACCTTTCTTTCCAGAAAGAGTAGAGTTGGATATTGTAGATCATTCTGCATCAAACGTAGCAACAGCCTGCTATTTAACAGACAGCAGGACATTGCCTAATTTTCAAGAATAGAACTTCAAAGGAGTATCTCTCCACAATTGTTCCTTTCAGGTCATCAAAATACACCTTTTGTCATTCCAGTTGGGAATCATCAAGGGAAAGAGGTTACTGCCTGGATCCTAGCAGGCTTGGTTGTGTATAGGATAGAGGTTGCGAGCCTCCATCAGCGGCGGCAGAGCACTCTACCAGAGCGGTTAAAGCCTCATAGGCAACACATTCAAGAGAATCTATGGTGCCCATCTGTACAGGGGTACACGGTCGCTCCAACATTCCTACTCAAACTTGACGGAATAGACCCGGGGGCCTTGTCATCAAGGGACTTTGTAGGAAGGACTATTCAGTCCTCTGTCTCATCCTAATTAGAAGATTAGTTTGACAAGTAGATCCCACCCTGTCAGCTAGTTATTTATCACTAGTATGCTGCCATGTTGGCGTCAGGAAAATGGAAAATTGTATCAAATACTTACCGTAATTTTCCTTTCCTGACGCCAAACCAGGGCAGCATATGGTCCCACCCTTATACGTTTCGGTATGTAGCTAATTACAGAGAATGGGGTGGGGCCTAACTAGGCCTTATATTTATGCTATTCACTGGTCCTGAGGGAGTGGTCAAGAGGCGGAGCTCTATCACTAGTATGCTGCCATGGTTTGGCGTCAGGAAAGGAAAATTGGGGTAAGTATTTGATACAATTTTCCATTTTATTTGAATAGCACAATAGAAGAAAAATATATAAATTGTGTATCTCACACCTCCAGATATGCAGAAAACACTGCAATTTTTTTGTTTTTGCACTAAATGGGTGTTTTTGCAATAGCAGAATACATCCACAGTATGTAAACGGTGTATCTCACACCTACAGAAATGCAGAAAATGCTATTCAAAAAAAATGTTTTTGCCCTAAAAAAAATTTATTTGAATAGCACAATAGAAGAAAAATATATAAATTGTGTATCTCACACCTCCAGATATGCAGAAAACACTGCAAAATTTGGTCTGGTCTGAAATCCTTAAAGGGAGCATCTTCTGGTGGAGGCGACCAAGTCTTTTGTTTTTTTGTTTACAAACGGTTTTTATTATGGATAAGGTCATAGTACAAGATTTTGACAGTGGTGGAAAACATACAAGTGAAGGATACAGTTAGATATTACATTATAGCTGAGAGAAGACATATCATATGGCAGGATACATACGTTAAATTATCCGTTTAAGTAACATTTGCTTGGATGGGTCCATGGATGTGCTAAAGAAAAATAACATTAATGGACATTACCCAGTAGTGAGGAATCCCATAGAGCCCATTTTTTTTGGTATATATGCATGGTGTCATATAACGTATGGTGTATTCCTTCTGATAGTTTTATGTTTGCCATACGGCTGAGAACCTGAGGCCATGGTATATTGGGTGAACGCCAGTTGAAAGCTATGGTCCAGTGGATAGAACTAAATAGAGTGTGGATTAATCTAGAACTGGCTATTGGTATATCTTGTATGGGGGAGAATAAGAGGCACATTTGTGGTGTTAGTTGGGTCTTTCTACCTGAGATTCGATCAATCATGAGATTGGCATTGTGCCAGATGTTTTTAAGATGGGGGCAATCCCAAAATATATGTAAAAGTGTCCCATGTGTAGGGCAACCCCTGAAACAGAGTGGAGAAGTTGAGGGGTAGAATGAATTTAGTTTGGCGGGGGTAAGATACCACCTATAAAGTAGTTTGGTAGCAGATTCCCTGATGGTGGTAGTTTTGGTGCATTTATGTAAGTTCTCAAAGATGGTATCCCATTGTTCGGGGGAGAATGAAACGTTCAGATCTGATTCCCATTGTAGCATGGGGTGTGATTTTTCAGGCATATTGAATTCGTTTAGGTTTTTATAAATTTTGGAAATTAGTCCTTTGTCTCGTGGAGAGGATATACAAATCTGTTCGAATAGTGAGAAGGGGGTACGTAGTGTGAGTGAGTAGTATTTTTGGTAGAAGTGTTTTATCTTCATATAATTTTCATGTTCTGTAGGTGCAAGGTCATATTTCGTTTGTAGTTCTGTGAAAGGGTAAAATGTATTGTTATGGGTAAGTGCTTTTAAGTTTGTTAGATTGTGACCTTTCCATATAGTTAATGAGCTTTGGTTGTTATCTAAGGAAGTGAAATGGGGGTCTCCTAGAAAGGATGCTAAGGGAGGAATGTCGGAGGACATGTTAAATTTGGTATTTTGTCTGTTCCACAGTTGTAGTGTATGCGTGACAATTAAATTTAGTGGTCTTATTTTCTGTGGTGAAATAGACTTGGACCAGAGTAGACCTTGTAGGTTGTATGGTTGGACTGATTGTTCTTCAAACAGGAGCCAGGGGATTTGAGAGCCTGGGGCATACCATTGTGCTAGTTGGGTGAATCTAGCTGACAGATAATATATCCATAAATTTGGGACATTTAGACCTCCTTTTAGTTGGGGTCTAAACATTAAGGAGTAGCTAAACCTTGGTTTTTTGTTTTGCCAAATGAACTTGTTGATTTCCCTCTGAATAGAATCTAACGTATTTTTGGGCAATGACAGGGGAAGGGCTCTGAAAAAGAATAAGAGTTTGGGTAGTATAACCATTTTCGTTGCCACTATTCTTCCCGAGAAAGATATTTGGTATGATGACCATATTTTCATTATATTTTTGATGTTATTAAATATTGGTGGGTAATTTGCGTGATATAGTGTTTTGTAGGAGGGTGTGATATGTATACCTAGGTATCTAAATGAGTCAGTGCACCAATTGAATGGAAATTTGTCTTTGAGTGTCATTATTAAGGCTGGTGGGATATTAATGGGTAGGGCTGAGCATTTAGATAAGTTTATACTTAAGCCAGTCAGGTCATGAAAAATGTCTAGTGTTTTGGTCAGATTCGGTAGAGAGATGAGGGGATCTGTTAGGAAGAGAAGAACGTCATCGGCATAGAGGCTTAGTTTGAATTCATTGGACCCTTTAGTGTATCCTTTTATATCTATGTTATTTCTAATCGCACATGCCAGGGGCTCTATTGCCAAGGCAAAGAGGAGCGGGGAAAGTGGGCATCCCTGCCTGGTACCCTTGCTCAAAGGGAAAAAGTCAGAATTGTTGCCAGGGAGTTTGATGCGTGTTTGTGGGTTGTGGTAGAGGGCTTTGAAACCATGTAAGAATTCTCTGTTAATGCCGTATCTGGGGAGTAGTATATCTAAGTATGACCAGCTGACGCTGTCAAAGGCTTTGTGGATATCAAGGCTGAGTAGGAGTGTAGATTTAGAGTGTAGGTTAGAGTCTTGAATGATGTTTGTAGTCAGTCTTATATTGTCTGTTATATGTCTGTTCGGGATGAAACCTGTTTGGTCTGGATTTATTAGTGGGGAAATAACTGCAGCTAGTCTATCAGCTAGCATTCGGCCAAATATTTTAAGATCATTATCGATGACTGAAATTGGGCGATAGTTTTGTGGGATGGAGTGATCTTTATTTGGTTTGGGAAGAAGAGACATGTTTGCCAGGAGCATTTCTGGTGGGAATTGGTTTCCTTGTAGGATATGATTGTATAGTTTTGTAAGGTGTGGGGTTAATGTGGAGGCGAATTTTTTATAATATGATGAGGAGTATCCATCAGGGCCTGGGGCTGTAGAGGTTTTTAACGAGTTTAGAATTCTATTAATTTCTATGTCAGTACAGGGAGCGTTAAGCAACTCTATTTGTTGATTGGATAGATTGGGTAGTGTAATATCATTGAGCCAATTCAAGGAAGATTGTTTGGGTAAGGACGGGGGAGTAGAGAGAAGCTTTTTATAGAAGTCTAAAAATACGTTCATAACTTCTTTGGGGTGGGATACTAAGTTGCCTGATGAGTTTCTTAATTTATAGGTATGAGGAGGTTTTGTTGTTTGGTTTAGTTTCCTGGCGAACATGGTAGAGTAAGAATTGCTGTGAAGCACAAATCTGGCTTTAGACCATCTAAGGGATTTTTCTGTATCTGATGTGAGTATGGAGTTTAAGGCTGTGCGTTTTTCTTGAATTTGCTTAAAGAGATCGCTAGAGGGGTTTTGATTGTTCCTATGATATAAGAGATCTAGGTCCCTTGTAAGAGATCTTATATCTGCGAGCTTAGATTTGTTTTTGGTTGAGGCAATATTTATCAGATGGCCTCTCATGACCGCCTTATGTGCCATCCATAAAGTTGTGGGCGGCATATTTGGTGCCACGTTGAGTGCAAAATATTGTTCAAGATGAGATAAGATTTCCTGAGAGATTGTTGGGTCAGTTAGTAGGGAATCATTTATTCGCCAGTTGTGTGTTGTAGTAGCTAGGCCTATATGTGGGGTGTTAAAGGAAACTATATGGTGGTCTGACCAGGGACATGGGTGGATCTCTGCCTTTGAGGAGTTGGCTAGTAACACTGGGGTACAAAAAATATAATCCAGCCGTGCATAACTATCATGTGGGTGAGAGTAGAATGTGTAGGCTTTGATACCTACATTGTGGGCTCTCCATGTATCTACCAGTTGGTGGTTGTATAATGATCGATTTAGTGATTTAGGGAATGATTTAGAAGATGGGAGTACTCTACTTCTGTCTAGTGCTGAATGTGCCGCTAGGTTGAAATCACCCCCTACTATTAAGTGTGTTGAATGAAACCTATCTATGGTTTCAAAGAATTTTGAAAAAAAGCTTGTTTGTGCGTCATTAGGAGCATATATTGAGGCAATGGTGACCGAGCGTCCTTTTATTGAGCCTTTCAAGATCAAATATCGACTGTCTGGGTCTTTGAAGACACTATGGGTCTCAAATACCACTGAGTTCCTTATAAAGATTGCTGTGCCCCTAGATTTAGTGTTATAAGTCGTGCAATAGAATTGACTGTAACTCTTGTCAAAAAATTTAGGATGTTTATCTGTTGCAAAATGAGTTTCCTGCAACAGAATAATGTCAGCCCCCAATCTCTTGTAGTGACGGAAAGCTTTTTTCCTCTTTTGAGGAGAGTTAATGCCCTGGGCATTGTGAGATATCACCCTAAGCCCCATTGAACAGGTGGTGGGTTACTACAAAAGTTATAGGGTGATAGAAATAGCTCACGAGGCCCAGGGCATAGTTCACATGCATAAAGATACAGGCTTACTATTGTCATTATCCCTGTCAGCATTAGGGTTTTTATAGAGCTTGTGAAATAGATCAGACTATTCTTTTCTTTGATAAAGTGTAATTTGTCACTTGTGTAGAGCAATATTAAATATAACAATCTTAACTGTATATTTACTATGAATGACCTTTTTATATAAGATAACTTGTAAGAACATTTTCTATAAAGTAGGGAGTCAGGGTGAGGGACACCACTTGACAAAAAAACATTACGGTGTGGACATAAATTGTCCAAAACTCACAATGTGAGCCCTATCTGTAAAAATAACAAATGACATGATCAGTTGCGTAAAAAATGCTACGAACTGAACCATATTTTGGGATCGCATTGTGAGTAGGGGGACAAACTAACCGAGATGGAGCAGATCAGCTTCAGCGAAGATTCTGTAAAACAGAAAAGGTATATGCATGCAGTGTATCATATATTGATAAAGTGGAAAAGGAAAAATAAAAAATTATATAACTTTGTATAAAAAGTAATATAAAGTACCAACAGGTGACCCTCCAGGGGGTTATATCGACTAAATACTTTAAGCTGCTATATTAACTTGCAGCCTTCCAGAATTTCCATAACTTTTCTTTTAACTTGATGGAATAAGTGGAAAACTTAGATTTTTATCTTGTTTTAGTTCCTGTAACGAGACAGCTTCTTCAGGCATCCATATTCCTAAAGGATTGTCGCAATCTTCTTTGATCCCGACGTGTTGCAGGGGTAGCCCAGATGGGAGAAGCATGGGGAGTAGAGGGTCTTGCCTCCGCAGCCGCATCTAAGAGTCTTAACTTCACCAGGAGGTCTTTACCTTCTGAGACATTAAAGACGGTGTAGGTAGTGCCATTGTGGGGTACTGTTAATTTAAAGGGGAATCCCCATCTGTATCTTATGTGGGCTGATTGTAACACAGAGGTTATTTCCTTCATTTTGCTTCTTCTTTCTAGGGTGGCCTGTGAAATGTCAGGAAATATTTGGATTCTTGTACCATCTAATTCGCTGTTGTGCATGTTTCTGGATGCTCTTAATAAGGATGGGCCCGGTGCTCGATGCGAACCCACGTTCGCATCGAGCACCGGGCGTTCGCTCGCTCTGCGAGCCCAGAACTATTTTGGCCGCTCGCATCACGTTCGTGTGATGCGCCCGGCCCCGCAATGCATTGCGGCCGGCGCGGCCGACGCAGTGCATTGCTGGCTGATGATTGGCCAAGCATGCACTGTGACCCCGCATGCTTGGCCAATCACAGCCCCGGAAAATCGAAGAGCCATAATTGGCTACAGGCAGGACGCCTGTAGCCAATTACAGCTCAGGGGCTGTAGTACACGCCCCCCCCCCCCTATAAAACGCCGCCACGCCGTCTGCGCCGGTCACATGCTGTTCCGGCGCAGATTGAGCAGGCAGATTCTGTGACACTCTGCTGCATTGAGATAGTTAGATAGATTCACTTACAGAGATTGAGTTAGATAGATTCAGTTACAAAGATTGATTGACAAAGAGGGGCTTGTAGTGTGCTCGTGGCAGGCAGGCAGAGCTCCTATATTTTGTTACCAGAAGCACCTATAGGACTTGTAGTGTGTTCGTGGCAGGCAGGCAGAGCTCCTATATTTTGTTACCAGAAGCACCTATAGGACTTGTAGTGTGTTAGTGGCAGGCAGGCAGAGCTCCTATATTTTGTTACCAGAAGCACCTATAGGACTTGTAGTGTGTTCGTGGCAGGCAGGCAGAGCTCCTATATTTTGTTACCAGAAGCACCTATAGGACTTGTAGTGTGTTAGTGGCAGGCAGGCAGAGCTCCTATATTTTGTTACCAGAAGCACCTATAGGACTTGTAGTGTGTTCGTGGCAGGCAGGCAGAGCTCCTATATTTTGTTACCAGAAGCACCTATAGGACTTGTAGTGTGTTAGTGGCAGGCAGGCAGAGCTCCTATATTTTGTTACCAGAAGCACCTATAGGACTTGTAGTGTGTTAGTGGCAGGCAGGCAGAGCTCCTATATTTTGTTACCAGAAGCACCTATAGGACTTGTAGTGTGTTAGTGGCAGGCAGGCAGAGCTCCTATATTTTGTTACCAGAAGCACCTATAGGACTTGTAGTGTGTTCGTGGCAGGCAGGCAGAGCTCCTATATTTTGTTCCAGAAGCACCTATAGGACTTGAAGTGTGTTAGTCCCATTACACACACAGAGCTATATTTTCTTCCCAGAAGCACCTATAGGACTTGAAGTGTGTTAGTCCCATTACACACACAGAGCTATATTTTCTTCCCAGAAGCACCTATAGGACTTGAAGTGTGTTAGTCCCATTACACACACAGAGCTATATTTTGTTCCCAGAAGCACCTATAGGACTTGAAGTGTGTTAGTCCCATTACACACACAGAGCTATATTTTGTTCCCAGAAGCACCTATAGGACTTGAAGTGTGTTAGTCCCATTACACACACAGAGCTATATTTTGTTCCCAGAAGCACCTATAGGACTTGAAGTGTGTTAGTCCCATTACACACACAGAGCTATATTTTGTTCCCAGAAGCACCTATAGGACTTGAAGTGTGTTAGTCCCATTACACACACAGAGCTATATTTTGTTCCCAGAAGCACCTATAGGACTTGAAGTGTGTTAGTCCCATTACACACAAAGAGCTATATTTTGTTCCAGAAGCACCTATAGGACTTGAAGTGTGTTAGTCCCATTACACACAAAGAGCTATACTTTGTTCCCAGAAGCACCTATAGGACTTGAAGTGTGTTAGTCCCATTACACACACAGAGCTATATTTTGTTCCCAGAAGCACCTATAGGACTTGAAGTGTGTTAGTCCCATTACACACAAAGAGCTATACTTTGTTCCCAGAAGCACCTATAGGACTTGAAGTGTGTTAGTCCCATTACACACACAGAGCTATATTTTGTTCCCAGAAGCACCTATAGGACTTGAAGTGTGTTAGTCCCATTACACACAAAGAGCTATATTTTGTTCCCAGAAGCACCTATAGGACTTGAAGTGTGTTAGTCCCATTACACACACAGAGCTATATTTTGTTCCCAGAAGCACCTATAGGACTTGAAGTGTGTTAGTCCCATTACACACAAAGAGCTATATTTTGTTCCCAGAAGCACCTATAGGACTTGAAGTGTGTTAGTCCCATTACACACACAGAGCTATATTTTGTTCCAGAAGCACCTATAGGACTTGAAGTGTGTTAGTCCCATTACACACACAGAGCTATATTTTGTTCCCAGAAGCACCTATAGGACTTGAAGTGTGTTAGTCCCATTACACACACAGAGCTATATTTTGTTCCCAGAAGCACCTATAGGACTTGAAGTGTGTTAGTCCCATTACACACACAGAGCTATATTTTGTTCCCAGAAGCACCTATAGGACTTGAAGTGTGTTAGTCCCATTACACACAAAGAGCTATACTTTGTTCCCAGAAGCACCTATAGGACTTGAAGTGTGTTAGTCCCATTACACACACAGAGCTATATTTTCTTCCCAGAAGCACCTATAGGACTTGAAGTGTGTTAGTCCCATTACACACAAAGAGCTATACTTTGTTCCCAGAAGCACCTATAGGACTTGAAGTGTGTTAGTCCCATTACACACACAGAGCTATATTTTGTTCCCAGAAGCACCTATAGGACTTGAAGTGTGTTAGTCCCATTACACACAAAGAGCTATATTTTGTTCCCAGAAGCACCTATAGGACTTGAAGTGTGTTAGTCCCATTACACACACAGAGCTATATTTTGTTCCCAGAAGCACCTATAGGACTTGAAGTGTGTTAGTCCCATTACACACAAAGAGCTATATTTTGTTCCAGAAGCACCTATAGGACTTGAAGTGTGTTAGTCCCATTACACACACAGAGCTATATTTTGTTCCCAGAAGCACCTATAGGACTTGAAGTGTGTTAGTCCCATTACACACACAGAGCTATATTTTGTTCCCAGAAGCACCTATAGGACTTGAAGTGTGTTAGTCCCATTACACACACAGAGCTATATTTTGTTCCCAGAAGCACCTATAGGACTTGAAGTGTGTTAGTCCCATTACACACAAAGAGCTATACTTTGTTCCCAGAAGCACCTATAGGACTTGAAGTGTGTTAGTCCCATTACACACACAGAGCTATATTTTGTTCCCAGAAGCACCTATAGGACTTGAAGTGTGTTAGTCCCATTACACACAAAGAGCTATATTTTGTTCCCAGAAGCACCTATAGGACTTGAAGTGTGTTAGTCCCATTACACACACAGAGCTATATTTTGTTCCCAGAAGCACCTATAGGACTTGAAGTGTGTTAGTCCCATTACACACACAGAGCTATATTTTGTTCCCAGAAGCACCTATAGGACTTGAAGTGTGTTAGTCCCATCACACAGAGCTCCTCTATTTTCTTTGCATAAGCACCCACAGGACTTCTAGTGTGTTAGTGGCACCACACAGAGCTCCTCTATTTTCTTTGCAGAAGCACCCACAGGACTTCTAGTGTGTTAGTGGCATCACACAGAGCTCCTCTATTTTCTTTGCAGAGGCACCCATAGGACTTCTAGTGTGTTAGTGGCATCACACAGAGCTCCTATATATTCTTCTCAGCAGCACCCACAGGACTTCTAGTGTGTTAGTGGCATCACACAGAGCTCCTCTATTTTCTTTGCAGAAGCACCCATAGGACTTCTAGTGTGTTAGTGGCATCACACAGAGCTCCTATATATTCTTTGCATAAGCACCCACAGGACTTCTAGTGTGTTAGTGGCACCACACAGAGCTCCTCTATTTTCTTTGCAGAAGCACCCACAGGACTTCTAGTGTGTTAGTGGCATCACACAGAGCTCCTCTATTTTCTTTGCAGAAGCACCCATAGGACTTCTAGTGTGTTAGTGGCATCACACAGAGCTCCTATATATTCTTTGCATAAGCACCCACAGGACTTCTAGTGTGTTAGTGGCACCACACAGAGCTCCTCTATTTTCTTTGCAGAAGCACCCACAGGACTTCTAGTGTGTTAGTGGCATCACACAGAGCTCCTCTATTTTCTTTGCAGAAGCACCCATAGGACTTCTAGTGTGTTAGTGGCATCACACAGAGCTCCTATATATTCTTTGCATAAGCACCCACAGGACTTCTAGTGTGTTAGTGGCATCACACAGAGCTCCTCTATTTTCTTTGCAGAAGCACCCATAGGACTTCTAGTGTGTTAGTGGCATCACACAGAGCTCCTATATATTCTTTGCATAAGCACCCACAGGACTTCTAGTGTGTTAGTGGCACCACACAGAGCTCCTCTATTTTCTTTGCAGAAGCACCCACAGGACTTCTAGTGTGTTAGTGGCATCACACAGAGCTCCTCTATTTTCTTTGCAGAAGCACCCATAGGACTTCTAGTGTGTTAGTGGCATCACACAGAGCTCCTCTATTTTCTTTGCAGAAGCACCCACAGGACTTCTAGTGTGTTAGTGGCATCACACAGAGCTCCTCTATTTTCTTTGCATAAGCACCCACAGGACTTCTAGTGTGTTAGTGGCATCACACAGAGCTCCTCTATTTTCTTTGCAGAAGCACCCATAGGACTTCTAGTGTGTTAGTGGCATCACACAGAGCTCCTATATTTTCTTCTCAGCAGCACCCACAGGACTACCGACTACAATGGCTGGAAGACCGCCAAGGGGAGGCAGAGCGTGCAGAGCCAAGAACACAGGGCAGGCAGGCTCTGTTTCTAGTGGACGTGGCCGTGGACGTGGACGTGGTCGTGCATCGTCATCAGCACGTGGCCATGGGACACGCGCGTCTTTGTTTTCGGCAGCTGGACATGTGGAGCCGCATCATGCTGAAGGCTTGGTAGAATGGATGACCAAGCCCTCCTCATCCTCCTCATCCTCTCTCACCCAGGCTCAGGGTACTGACAGAGCATCATCAGCCACCCCTTCCCTAGACCCACCATGTCCTCCTGAGGAGTCCCCCGAACTCTTTGAGCACAGTGTTGGGTACATGCTCCAGGAGGATGCCCAACGATTCGAAGGCTCGGATGACGATACCCAGCTTGAGGAATCTGGCAGTACAGTTCCACCAGCTGCAGCTTACTGCCAGGTTTGCTCTAGTGGTGAAGAGGGAGGGGATGATGAGGTCACTGACTCCACGTGGGTGCCTCAAGGGAGAGAGGATGAGGAGGAGGACGAGGAGGAGGAGGATGCGGCGTCACATGTCCAACGAGGCAGGATGCCCCTGGAGGCCAGGTAGAGGCCAGCACAGCAACTGTACAACACCGCAGAGCTCCGCCTGTGCAGGGCGCTGCCTCTGCACGTTATCAGAAAAGTTCTTTGGTGTGGGCCTTTTTTGAGACGAGTGCAGCAGATCGCACCACTGCTATTTGCAATATTTGTCTCAAGCGTATCTCGCGTGGCCAAAACATCAGCCGCTTGGGCACCACAAGCATGACCAGACATATGGCGACCTGCCATGCAGCTCGTTGGCAGGCACACATAAAAGACCCACACCAAAGAACTAAGCGGACCTCTCCTTGCTCCTCCTCAGCTGGGATCTCCATCCCCACTACACCTTCAGTCCTCTCTGAAAGCTGCTCTGAGAGGACTGAAGGTGTAGAATTCGGTGTGTCACAACCAAGTACTTGCAGTACACCGACGTCCGAATGCAGCAGGCAAATTTCCCTGCCCCAGCTGCTGGACCGTAGAAAGAAGTACACTCCCAGCCATCCACATGCCCAGCGGTTGAATGCTAGCCTTGCTAAATTGCTAGCACTTCAACTGCTGCCTTTTCAGTTGGTAGACTCGGCCCCCTTCCGTGAGTTTGTTCAATGTGCGGTTCCTCAGTGGCAGGTTCCCAAACGCCACTTTTTCTCGCGGAAGGCGATTCCGTCTCTCTACCGGCATGTGGAGGGCAATGTCCATGCCTCGCTGGACAGGGCGGTCAGCGGTAAGGTGCATATTACCGCTGACTCATGGTCCAGCAGGCATGGACAGGGACGGTACCTTTCTTTCACGGCCCATTGGGTCACTCTATTGGCAGCTGGGAGGGATGCAGGACAAGGTGCAGTAGTGTTGGAGGTTGTTCCGCCACCACGCCTCCAAAACGCGACTACTGCTACTGGTTGTGACACACCTCTCTCCTCCACCCCCTCCTCTTCTTCTTCCTCCAGTGCTCTGTCCTTGGAACCAGCGGTGCTCCGTAGGCGTACAAGGGGCTACGCAAGTACGCAGGCAAAAAGATGCCATGCCGTGCTTGCGCTGGTGTGTTTGGGGGACAGGAGCCACACTGGGCCAGAGGTTCTGGCAGCTCTGCAGGGGCAGGCCGAGAGGTGGTTGACGCCACGTCAGCTTAAGCCAGGAATGGTCGTTTCTGACAATGGCACCAACCTCCTCTCCGCCCTGCGACAGGGGCAGCTCACCCATGTGCCCTGCATGGCTCACGTCCTCAACCTGGTGGTGCAGCGGTTCTTGGGCAGGTTCCCAGGCTTACAGGATGTCCTGAGGCAGGCCAGGAAAGTCTGTGTGCATTTCCGCCGATCTTATAATGCCAGTGCTCGGCTGACTGAGCTGCAAAAGGAGCTGAACCTGCCCAAGAACCGCCTAATATCTGACATGCCCACCAGGTGGAACTCAACGTTGGCCATGCTGCAGCGACTGCACACGCAGCAGAGGGCCATCAATGAGTACCTTTGCGACTACGGCACCAGGACAGGGTCAGGGGAGCTTGGTTTTTTTTCCCACGTCAGTGGAGCATGATCAGGGATGCATGCACTGTCCTCTCACCATTTGAGGAGGCCACGAGGATGGTGAGCAGTGACAGTGCATGCATCAGTGACACTGTCCCTCTTGTCCACCTGTTGGAGCATACGCTGCGTGGGATCATGGACAGGGCACTTGAGGCAGAACAGAGGCAGGAAGAGGAGGACTTCCTTGCCTCTCAAGGCCCCCTTTATCCGGACAGTGTTCCTTCTGTCCCACCCATCACACAGGAAGAGGATGAGGAGGAGGAGGAGGAGGAGGAGGAGGAGGATTGTGTGAGCATGGAGGTGGAGCCTGGCACTCAGCATCAGCAGCAGCAGTCTTTTAGGGATGATGTACAGTCCCAACAAGCCAGTGGACTTGTACGTGGCTGGGAGGAGGTGGCTGGCGATCATGTCATCCTCAGTGACCCAGAAGACTCCGGACCGAATGCCTCAGCTAACCTACGCTGCATGGCCTCCCTGATCCTGCAAAGCCTGCGGAAGGATCCTCGTGTTCTTCGGATCAAGGAGAGGGACCATTACTGGCTGGCCACTCTCCTTGATCCGCGGTACAAGGGTAAGGTTGCGGACCTTATCTTGCCGTCGCAGAGGGAGCAGAGGATGAGACATCTCAGGGAGGCCTTGCAGAAAGGTCTGTGCAACGCGTTCCCAGAAACTGGGAGGCTACAAACTCCTGGTCCTGGGCGACGAGTTGCTGAGGCTTCGGTCAGTGGCAGAAGGAGCGGTGGGGAAGGTGGACGTCTGACCGATGCGTTCAGACAATTTTTTAGTCCGCAGCCCCAAGGTATGATCGGTTCCAGCAACCATCGCCAGCGTCTGATATACATGGTGCAGGAATACCTTGGGGCAAGGTCAGACTTGGACACCTTTCCCACCGAAAATCCTCTGGCTTACTGGGTCCTGAGGATGGATCACTGGCCAGAGCTTGCACAGTATGCAATTGAGCTACTGGCCTGTCCTGCCTCCAGCGTTCTTTCCGAACGCACATTCAGTGCTGCTGGAGGATTTGTGACTGATCATAGGGTGCGCCTGTCCACCGCCTCGGTTGATCGACTGACCTTCATCAAAATGAATCAGTCTTGGATCACCACCAGCTACCAGGCACCTGAGGCGGATATAACCGAATAATTTTTAATGTCACATCCCTTCAAGACTGCCTATGCTGATGCTGAGTGACTGTCCTCTTATGTTCACTGACTATCCTCTTCCTCCTCCTCAATGATCCATGCCACCACACCAGTGCCTAAGGCACAATTTTTCAGCCCCTGTTTAACAGGGGCGTGTACTTACAATTTTTAAAAAAAATGCTTCGCAACACGTGTGACTGCTGTGCTCCAAGTACAGTCTCTGTGAGGGCCGTGTTGCAGTGTTGTGGCACCAGCACCAGTGCCTAAGGCACAATTTTTCAGCCCCTGTTTAACAGGGGCGTGTACTTACAATTTTTTTAAAAAATGCTTCGCAACACGTGTGACTGCTGTGCTCCAAGTACAGTCTCTGTGAGGGCCGTGTTGCAGTGTTGTGGCACCAGTGCCTAAGGCACAATTTTTCAGCCCCTGTTTAACAGGGGCGTGTACTTACAATTTTTTAAAAAAATGCTTCGCAACACGTGTGACTGCTGTGCTCCAAGTACAGTCTCTGTGAGGGCCGTGTTGCAGTGTTGTGGCACCAGTGCCTAAGGCACAATTTTTCAGCCCCTGTTTAACAGGGGCGTGTACTTACAATTTTTTAAAAAAATGCTTCGCAACACGTGTGACTGCTGTGCTCCAAGTACAGTATCTGTGAGGGCCGGGTTGCAGTGTTGTGGCACCAGCACCAGTGCCTAAGGCACAATTTTTCAGCCCCTGTTTAACAGGGGCGGGTAATTACAAATCTTGATCTAATAGTTCACAGCAGGGCCCATTCCTGCGCCCACCAAGAGTAACTATGAGGGCCTGCAGTCTTGTGGCAACACCGTCCACCACCACCGCCAAAGGCCCAATTTTTCTGCCCTGTTCATCAGGTGCTTGCAATTACAAATCTTGATCTAATAACTCACAGCAGGGCCCATTCCTGCGCCCACCAAGAGTAACTATGAGGGCCTACAGTCTTGTGGCAACACCGTCCACCACCACCGCCAAAGGCCCAATTTTTCTGCCCTGTTCAACAGGTGCTTGCAATTACAAATCTTGATCTATTAACTCACAGCAGGGCCCATTCCTGTGCCCACCAGTCTTGTGGCTACACCAACATCTAATAGGGCAAATTTCTGCAGAGTATATACGCCAGGCCCCTACTTTCAAACATCCAACTTACAAACGACTCCTACTTGAAAATGGAAAGAGAAAACAGGAAGTGAGAGGAAATCTACCCCTAGGAAGGGAAATTCTATCCTGTTAGATTTAATTTGGGAAAAAAGGTATCTCCTCTCTACTGATACTTTATCACCAATCCTTGTTTCAATTAAAACCCCACTTTTTCCAAAAACATTTGTCATTGGGACGGAAAGTGAGGTGACATGTTCTGAACAGATGTGCAAAGACAGCAAATGTTACAGGGGTGATAACCCCTCCCTATGTTCTCCAAAAAGCTTAAAAATAGATTTTTTTGGGATGGAGCTACACTTCATAATGTACCTGTTCAGATTCTACTTAAGATCAAACCTAAAGCCGCAAGTGGTTTTAAATGGCTTCTTTTTTTCCTTTACAAATGTCATTTTGTGCAAGGACAGTTCTAAACACGGGAAACACATGCCACTTCACAGGCATACTTTGGACACCCCCCAGGTACCATATTTAAAGGAAAATGTCACTTTTTTTTTTTTCACTTTATGCATCATTAAAATGACTGCTCCCGAAAAAACGTTAGTTTTTAAAAGTTCTTTTTGCATTGATATATGTCCCCTGGGGCAGGACCCGGGTCCCCAAACCTGTTTTATGACATTAACATGCATATTGGCCGTTGTAATTAGCACTTTTGATTTCGAACGTTCGCGTCCATTATAACGTATAGGGTTCGAAAATTCGCGCGAACTTTCGGTCCGTTCGAAGGTTCTGGTTCGAACCGAACCCGGGGGTGTTCGGCTCATCCCTAGCTCTTAATATGTTCTCCTTTGTGATGAAGTCTTTCATGCACAGAATGATATCTCGTGGGGGCTTGTCTGGTGGTGGTTTGGGACGCAGGGCCCTATGGATTCTGTCACAAGCAAATGAAGAAGGTGGTAGCTCTGGGAGGAGATTGTGAAATAGTTTGGATACCGCAGGCATTAGGTCGGACACCGATTCTGGGATACCGCGAATCCTGAGGTTATTCCTACGGTTTCGATTGTCCAGATCTTCTACTTGTGATTGCAGGTATGAGTGGTTTTCCGCTAAAAGTTCAAAATCTTTTCTAAGATCATTGTGCGCGAGTGCTAGCTCGTCATGTTTGGTTTCAAGCACGTCTGTGCGACCCCCGAGGGTGGCTATTTCTTGTGTAAGTGTGCTTGTTGTTTTTTGTAGCTCAGATTGTATCTTATCCACAAGTTTTTCATAGATCTTGGTTAGGCTGGCATCTAAATCAGCTTTTGTAATCTGAGCGGGGTTATCGCTGTTATTATGGGTGGAGGCAATCTCCTATGGAGGGACGCCCGCAGATACAGGAGACTGTATATTCTTTGGGGTACCGGCACCTTTTTGAGCCATTTTCTTCTGCTCCTTGTTGCGCAGAAGATATGTGGTTAAAGAATGTTCTTGGCGACGGGGCGCCTTCTTGCCTGACGGCATGCACTGAATTAAAATGCAGGGGAGGTGATTGAAATAGTGGTGATTCGTTGAGGATTTCCTTTTTCCTTCTTTTCTCTTAATCACCCCGCAGTGTGTTTAAAATCTTCGCTATTCCGATTTAGCTCCTACATATTGCTGCTGATCTGCATCTCGTCCAGTATGCGCCCCCTTTTAGTTAGGAATGAGAATTTAGATCATCCTGTTGTATCCTCCGCAGGGTAGGCGGAGTCCATGCCGCCGCTTTGATGAGTGGAAATAAAATGACTGGTATAAGAATCGTGGATCTCAGACGGGGCTGGGGGCAGGTATGGAGGAGTCAGGTAGTATAAATAGAGATTACTATTATGTAACAGTGTGGCAGCCCCACTCCGGTAGGCTGCCAAGGTATGTAATTGGTTGTGGCCGCGGGCTTTTATGGTGGAGACTTCTGGGGATTGTTTTACAGGCTGGATCACTTCAGTGCTGGGGTAGGTTGTAGCAAGGTGGTTGGCCTGTGAGGTTTTGGGGTCTGGACTGCCATTGCTATTGGCTCAACATCTGGGGAGGGGACCCCCCTCAAAATTGGAGTGCCGTACTGTCCCGACTGGGGGCTCCGGTAAAGGGTCTGGGTCAGGATAGGGTTCCAAGGGGGCCGGCAGACCCGAATGTTAGATGAGGTGTGTCAAATTGGAGTCTGGGCACCGTAACTGTGGTAAGATGTGGTGATTTAAGGGCTGTTGACCCTGATGAGACCCAGGAAGGCTGTGGGTAGCAGGTCACTGACTTCCAGAAAGCAGATAGACAGCCAATGTGAGCCAGTAGTCACACCCTGTATTGTGGGCACACAGGCTGGGGTACAGTGGGAATGGAATGGGGTAGGCTGTGTCGATACAGGGGAGGCCCGGGGCAGAGAGTTAGAGCTGGCAGATTGAGGACTCCAGGTCTTGGGTGGCGCAGATTATTAGGGCAGTATCCACCGCTGTGATAGAGCCTTGAGTGGGAGACCCAGGTAGTAAAGGAAAGTCTGTTGCCCAGGAGGGGGGTCGGAGCGGCCGTGGAGCAGTGGCTTCAGGAATGACCAGGGATCTTAAGGCCTCGCCAGGACGCACTAGGCCGCAGCCTCCTCTGGTGTCACGGACCCCCAAGATGACCCAGGTGGGTGGAAGAGTAGCGGGTGGAGGTAGAAGAAGGTCTTTTAGGCGATCTGCGGTCCCGGTGAGGGATCGGAACGGCCGTGGAGCGCTCCCGCGGACACGGGGCTTTAGGAAAGGCCGGGGATCCTGAGGATTTGCTGGGCCGCACCAGGCCGGGCCCGGCCGCGGCCTCCACGGGTGTCTCCGAGGTTCAGCACCACCTCCGGAATGATCCTGACAGGTGAGTGGGTGTCGGAGGGGGATGGATGGAGGTCCCTTACCTCATAAAGTAGTGCTTTTTGATAGATCTCCAGGAGGCCTTGGGGAGGCAAGATGGCGGCGGCCGCGATCGTCCACAGGTAGTCCTCGGGCCAATTTTCCTCAGAAAAACAGCCCAGGACAAAGCAGTGTGCTGGGCTGAATCAATTTATGTGATTGAGATGTCTTTTTTTTGGCGTGGGTATGCGGATGGCTATGGATTGCTCCCAGGGTGGCCGGAGCTCTCAGCAAAAGCGTCCACCGCCATTCACGTCAGGACACGCCATCCATCTCATATAAGCTTTAACATGCGACCAAGTCTTTTGGATATAGGGCCGGCCCACATGCAGCCGGTTGGGGCTATGTTACTTCAGTTCCAACACATCTGGGCAGCCTCGATAAAGGATTTCTGGACTATCAAAACGGTCTCCTCAGGTCATTTTTGGACATTTGTCAGTTCACCCACACTTTTTGTACTATAAATTGTGTATCTCACACCTCCAGATATGCAGAAAAAAATTTTGCACTAAATGGTTGTTTTTGCAATAGCAGAATATACCCACAGTATGTAAACGGTGTATCTCACACCTACAGAAATGCAGAAAATGCTATTCAAAAAAAATGTTTTTGCCCTAAAAAAAAATTATTTGAATAGCTCAATAGAAGAAAAATATATAAATTGTGTATCTCACACCTCCAGATATGCAGAAAACACTGGAATATTTTTTTTTGCACTAAATGGGTGTTTTTGCAATAGCAGAATACACCCACAGTATGTAAACGGTGTATCTCACACCTACAGAAATGCATAAAATGCTATTTAAAAAAATGTTTTTGCCCTAACATTTTTTTATTTGAATAGCACAATAGAAGAAAAATATATAAATTGTGTTTCCTGACAGGCTCCATGGCAGCATATGTGTGGGTTAGCCCCGCCTCCATAACTCTCCCATAAATCTTTGCTCCTGGCTGCTATCCGTGTTCCTTTTTTGTCCTCCTCCGTAAGACCAAGTGGTTCTCCTACCTGAAGATGACTTCACAGCGATCGATCGGCCGAATGACAGAATTGTTTTCCTCCGATTGGCCCTGACTGTTAAGCAGGGTATGGAGTGTATATGCAGAGTAGCACTGAAGAATGGTTATCTTACCTTAAAGTGCGCCCGGCCTGTTTGCCTGTTGTCATAGGTGGCCATTATCTGCTGGGATTGTTGGTGGAGTGGTGATTCTGTATCTGTCGATGGCAGCAGTGTTTATGTGTTGTGCCTGTTTTATTTTTCTTTCCCTGTGTCTAGCGCTGTCCCCCATGCTGTTTGCTGACGCTTCCGCGTTCCAGCAAACTACTCTCTCCGATTTTTGGGTTCGCGGGCGTTCTGCGCATGCGCGGACCCGATCTGAAAGCGAGGCTTGGTTCTCGCGCATGCGCGTGAGCACCCGGCGTCTGACGTCGCCAAATTTAAAAAGGTTTCAGAGCTGTCAGAGCCCCGGGAATGATTGCGGACGACACAGCGACTTTGCGGCGCTGATTTCACGGCGGTTCAAGGGTCCCTTATGCTAGGGATATGATGTCTTCTTGCTTTATATCTGAAAAATACTTTTTTTTTTTTTTCCGGTAATGCAGTGTCAAGTATTGGTGTTTGGCATTATGGATGATTCACTGCCCCCTAGTGGCCAGCCCGCTCATGTTAGGTAGGTTGCTAAAACATTTTTTTGTGTTTTAAATGTTTGGAGAGAGTAAGCATAGGCAGCAGGTGTGACTATGTCCCTTCTTTCTGTTTTTCTGTGTTCACAGCCCTTCCAAGTCTGATCCACAACCTAGCGCTTATAGATGCAGTGGATCGTCAAAATCGCACCACCATAAATCCTCCTCAAAGTCTAGCCACCATAGGTCCGCTAGGTCAGAACAGCGTGACAGAGATTATTCCCGCCCCCTGTGGCTCACTCCAGTAAGAGGCCAGAAAAATCATGTTGGGGGCGCAGGATGCCTGTTCCAGCAGACAAGTCCCTATGTGACCATTGCTTTACTAAGGCGGCGGATGAAAGAGATGGCGCTGACCAGCGTTTAGAGTCAATGGTGAGGCGAGTAGTAAAGGAATCCCTGCAGTAATGGGAAGCTCAACAGCCATGTGAATCCCCATCAGACCCATTAGATCCTACAGTGGGAGAAGGGTTACTACAGGAAACATGGGAATCATCCCAACCAAGCTGCCACTCTGCTCCTGTCTCAGACAGTGAATCGGATCTGGAAGATCCAGGATTGGGGTTTAACTACGGTCTGGTTCCCTCCCTGGTCAAGGCAGTGAGAGAGGTTCTGAAGTGGGAAGATACTATCACTTCCCCCCCAAAGCAAAGGACATTTTTTTAAGCAGCTCAATAAGGAGCGACAATTTTTTCCTTTTTTGTCCAAATTGGGTGATATCATCTCAGAGGAATGGAGCAAGGTGGATAACAAAAGTTCCATGCAATCTAAAATCCTGAAGCTGTACCCTTTTAAGGAAGAGGATGTAAAACACCTGGAGTCAGCTCCATTGGTAGATGCAGCGCTTATGCGTTTGGTGAGATATGTGATTCTTCCCTTAGAAGATACTGTGTCTTTCAAGGATCCTTTAGAAAGACGGATCGATTCAGATCTGAAGAGAATTTATCTGACATCAGGAGTGGCATGCAAACCATTACTTGCAATTGCAGCAGTATCTAAGGCCATAGAATTCTGGGCTGACAGTATTGAAGAATTCCTGAGAGGTATTTCAGTGGAAACAGCAAAAGACTCTCTTATTCAAGAGATTAGGATGGCTTCTGCCTCTCTGGGGGAGGCATCCATCGATGTCATTCGTTTGATGTCTCGTGATATGTTGGCAGCTGTATCAGCACGCCGTGCGTAGGGATGAGCCGAACACCCCCGGGTTCGGTTTGCACCAGAACCTTCGAACGGACCGAAAGTTTGTGCGAGTTTTCGAACCCTATTCGTTACAATGGACGCAGACGTTTGAAATCAAAAGTGCTAGCTATAACGGCCAATATGCATGTTAATGTCATAAAACAGGTTTGGGGACCCGGGTCCTGCCCCAGGGGACATATATCAGTGCAAAAAGAACTTTTAAAAACTAACGTTTTTTCGGGAGCAGTCATTTTAATGATGCATAAAGTGAAAAAAAAAAGTGAAATATTTCTTTAAATATGGTACCTGGGGGGTGTCTAAAGTATGCCTGTGAAGGGGCTTGTGTTTCCCGTGTTTAGAACTGTCCCTGCACAAAATGACATTTGTAAAGGAAAAAAAGAAGCCATTTAAAACCGCTTGCGGCTTTAATGTCATGTCTTGTCCTGGCAATATGGCATGGCTACCCCATCACCCCCCCACCCCACCCCCTTTGGGTCTTGTATGGATATTAAGGGGAACCCCGCACCCAAAATAAAACCCTATATCTACAACCCTATATACTCTGAACAGCAGTATACAGGCGGTGCAAACAAGACAGGGACTGTAGGTTTGTTCTTAAGTAGAATCTGAACAGGTACATTTTTAAGTGTAGCTCCATCCAAAAAAAAAAATCTATTTTTAAGCTTTTTGGAGAACATAGGGAGGGGTTATCACCCCTGTAACATTTGTTTTGCTGTCTGTGCACCTGTACAGAACATTTCACCTCACTTTCCGTCCCAATGACAAATGTTTTTGGAAAAGTGGGTTTTTTATTGAAACAAGGATTGGTGATAAAGGAGAAGATACCTTTTTCCCAAATTAAATCTAACAGGATAGAATTTCCCTTCCCAGGGGTAGATTTCCTCTCACTTCCTGTTTTCTCCTTCCGTTTGCAAGTAGGAGTCGTTTGTAAGTTGGATGTTTGAAAGTAGGGGCCTGCCGTATATACTCTGCAGAAATTTGCCCCATTAGATGTTGGTGTAGCCACAACACTGTAAGCCCTCACAGTTACTCTTGGTGGGCACAGGAATTGGCCCTGCTGTGAATTATTAGATCAAGATTTGTAATTGCATGCACCTGTTGAACAGGGCAGAAAAATTGGGCCTTTGGTGGTGGTGGTAGACGGTGTTGCCACAAGACTGTAAGCCCTCACAGTTACTCTTGGTGGGCGCAGGAATGGGCCCTGCTGTGAACTATTAGATCAAGATTTGTAATTACACGCCCTTGTTAAACAGGGGCTGAAAAATTGTGCCTTAGGCACTGGTGCTGGTGCCACAACACTGCAACCCCTCACAGATACTGTACTCTGAGCACAGCAATGAGACCTGTTGCAAAGCATTGCATAAAAAATTGTAATTACACGCCCCTGTTAAACAGGGGCTGAAAAATTGTGCCTAAGGCACTGGTGCTGGTGTCACAACACTGCAACCCCTCACAGATACTGTACTCAGTACAGCAATGAGACCTGTTGCAAAACATTGCATAAACATTTTTCATTACACGCCCCTGTTAAACAGGGGCTGAGAACAGGGCCGATCCTAGGCAGGGTGCGTGGGGTGCTCCGCACCCAGGCGCCGCAGAGTTGGGGGCGCCGAAGCTCCAGAGTGCTGCTCCACTCCCTCCTCCTCATCTGTGTCCAGAGGCGGAGGTGGAGCGCATGTAGTGGGTGCTGCGGTTCCCCATCCCGCCAGCAACTGACAAGAGCGCATACCGCTCCCGCTGTCCCCGGAATCCTTGCTGAGTACCTTTGTGTGCCTCTGTGGAGCCTAGTACCGGAACACGTTTTGGTACTAGACTCCAATAATCCGATGCGCGTGGAGCAGTCTCCTGTCTGCCCCGCTGCCTCTGCGTGTGTCGGCTCTTCTCTTCTGGGTTGGCCGGAGCTGCTGCCAATCATCCCCAGTGCACTCCCAGAAATGCTGTTCCAGTGCCGCCCTCCTAGTAACCAGAGATACCACACCCCTCTGCAATGTGCACGGTGCTTCTGCTCCTAGCGCGCCCGAGCTACTGGGATCTATTGGACAGGTACTGATCTATGGGGACACCTGATGGGGGACACCTGCTGTGGGGGGGGGGGCTCTGATGGGGGACACCTGCTGTGGGGGGGCTCTGATGGGGGACACCTGCTGTGGGGGGGGCTCTGATGGGGACACCTGCTGTGGGGGGGCTCTGATGGGGGACATCTGCTGTGGGGGGGGGCTCTGATGGGGTACACCTGCTGTGGGGGGGCTCTGATGGTGGACACCTGCTGTGGGGGGCTCTGATGGGGTACACCTGCTGTGGGGGGGCTCTGATGGGGGACACCTGCTGTGGGGGGGCTTTGATGGGGGACACCTGCTGTGGATGGGCTCTGATGGGGGACACCTGCTGTGGGAGGGCTCTGATGGGGGACACTTGCTGTGGGGGGGCTCTGATGGGGGACACCTTCTGTGGGGGGGCTCTGATGGGGGACACCTGCTGTGGGGGGGCTCTGGTGGGGGACACCTGCTGTGGGGGGGTTCTGATGGGGGACACCTGCTGTGGGGGGGCTCTGATGGGGACACCTGCTTTGGGGGGGCTCTGATGGGGGACACTTGCTGTGAGGGGGCTCTGATGGGGGACACTTGCTGTGGGGGGGGCTCTGATGAGGGACACTTGCTGTGGGGGGGGCTCTGATGGGGGACACCTGCTGTGGCGGGGGGGGGCTCTGATGGGGAACACCTTCTGTGGGGGGGCTCTGATGGGGACACCTGCTGTGGGGGGCTCTGATGGGGGACACCTGCTGTGGGGGGGGGGCTCTGATGGGGACACCTGCTGGGGGGGCTCTGATGGGGAACACCTGCTTTGGGGGGGCTCTGATGGGGAACACCTTCTGTGGGGGGGGGCTCTGATGGGGACAGACTCTAATGGGGGGACACCTGCTGTGGGGGGCTCTGATGGGGGACACCTGCTGTGGATGGGGGCTCTGATGGGGGACACCTGCTGTGGGGGGGCTCTGATGGACACTTTGATATAAGCTGCGCATGCCGCAGGTCACGCTCTCCCCAGACTTTAAAACTTTAAAAGTTGGGAGGTATGCAGGAGTGGATCAGGGCAGAAGAGACTGTGCCACCGGGAAGAGGGCTCTCTGTGTTTACTGCCCACCCCCTCCCTCCTCCTGTCAGAGGGGGAGAGCGAAGCAGCCGGAGAACGGATCGCCCATGTCTGAGTGGAGAGAGAGCAGCTGCAGGCTCTTAGACCCCACCCTCCCTCTCCTCCTCGCACTGCTGTACTTGCCAGGTCAGCTGCCCGCTATGTTTCTTCTCTCTTCTTCATATTGGCCAGGGAAGAAATACAATAAAAAGGAGCAGAGAATAGGATTGTGGGACATGTAGTCCTGTGGACTGGCGGCCCCATTGTGACCCGGAAACTGCAACCCACACAGCATGCTAAGCTGAATAGGAGGGGGGAGAGAGAGCTCCAGGATGCCGGGAAAGTACACCCAGGACTCCAGGGAGAGGAAGTGCTGAGGGGACATCATCAGAAAGAGAACCCCGCTGCCCTGTGCCACCAGAGGGAAAGCCGCACAGACTGGCGTCATCCCTGGTGAAGAAAGGAAGGGAGTCATTGCCAGAATAGAGATCTGAGCACTACCCAGCGGAGTCGCCACGGGCAACCCAGAGTGAGCTGACTCCTGATCAGAAAAACTGATGTTGCTGTATTGCCGGGTCTGGTCGGCCATTATCTACTTCCATCCTTAGGAACTGCAGTCTCTGACCATCTCCTGTACCATGTCTGCAGTCTCTGACCATCTCCTGTACTATGTCTGCAGTCTCTGACCATCTCCTGTACTATGTCTGCAGTCTCTGACCATCTCCTGTACTATGTCTGTAGTCTCTGACCTTCTCCTGTACTATGTCTGCAGTCTGACCATCTCTTGTACTATGTCTGCAGTCTCTGACCTTCTCCTGTACTATGTCTGCAGTCTCTGACCTTCTCCTGTACTATGTCTGCAGTCTCGGACCTTCTCCTGTACTATGTCTGCAGTGTCTGACCTTCCCTTGTACTATGTGTGCAGTCTCTGACCATCTCTTGTAGTATGTCTGGGGGCTCTTTCTAACAGAGTCTCTAACAGAAGCCCTCTCTGTGTGCATTAGAGAGACCACCCTCCAGGTCCCATTAGTGTACTCATTTTCTTTATTGTTAAAAGATCATGGGAGGATCCCAGGGTAATGAAGACTTCTTAGGGGAGCATCTCTGTGTTTGAGTCGTAGCCATAGAAACATTTGTAAAGTGGGGGGAGTTAGTAAGATGACCACACCCACGTGGGGGTGCCAGAAATATTTCCGCACCCGGGCATCTGTTACCCTAGGATCAGCCCTGGCTGAGAAATTGTGCCTTAGGCACTGGTGCTGGTGCCACAACACTGCAACCCCTCACAGATACTGTACTTGGAGCACAGCAGTCAGACCTGTTGCGAAGCATTGCTTAAAAAACTGTAATTACACGCCCCTGTTAAACAGGGGCTGAAAAATTGTGCCTTAGGCACTGGGGCTGGTGCTACAACACTGCAACCCCTCACAGATACTGTACTTGGAGCACAGCAATGAGACCTGTTGCAAAGCATTGCATAAAAAATTGCAATTACACGCCCCTATTAAACAGGGGCTGAAAATTTTTGCCTTAGGCACTGGTGCTGGTGCCACAACACTGCAACCCCTCACAGATACTGTACTTGGAGCACAGCAGTCAGACCTGTTGTGAAGCATTGCTTAAAAAATTGTAATTACACGCCCCTGTTAAACAGGGGCTGAAAAATTGTGCCTTAGGCACTGGTGCTGGTGCCACAACACTGCAACCCCTCACAGATACTGTACTTGGAGCACAGCAATGAGACCTGTTGCAAAGCATTGCATAAAAAATTGTAATTACATGCCCCTGTTAAACAGGGGCTAAAAAATTGGGCCTTAGCCACTGGTGTGGTGGCACCCAGAAACAAAATTGTTCTTCCAAGCTATCATGGAATGGATCATGGAGGAGGAAGAGGATAGTCAGTGAACATAACAGGACAGTCACTCAGCATCAGCATAGGCAGTCTTGAAGGGATGTGACATTATAAATTATTCAGTTATATCCGCTTCAGGTGCCTGGTAGCTGGTGGTGATCCAAGACTGATTCATCTTTATGAAGGTTAGTCGCTCAACCGAGTCGGTGGACAGGTGCACCCTGTTATCGGTGACAAATCCTCCAGCAGCACTGAATGTGCGTTCCGAAAGAACGCTGGATGCAGGACAGGCCAGTAGCTCAATTGCATACTGTGCAAGCTCTAGCCAGTGATCCATCCTCAAGACCCAGTAAGCCAGAGGATTTTCGGTGGGAAAGGTGTTCAAGTCTGACCTTGCCCCTAGGTATTCCTGCACCATGTATATCAGACGCTGGCGATGGTTGCTGGAACCAATCATACCTTGGGGCTGCGGACTAAAAAATTGTCTGAACGCATCGGTCAGACGTCCACCTTCCCCACCGCTCCTTCTGCTACTGACAGAAGCCTCAGCAACTCGTCGTCCAGGACCAGGAGTTTGTAACCTCCCAGTCTCTGGGAACGCGTTGCACAGACCTTTCTGCAAGGCCTCCCTGAGATGTCTCATCCTCTGCTCCCTCTGCGACAGCAAGATAAGGTCCGCAACCTTACCCTTGTACCATGGATCAAGGAGAGTGGCCAGCCAGTAATGGTCCCTCTCCTTGATCCGAAGAATACGAGGATCCTTCCGCAGGCTTTGCAGGATCAGGGAGGCCATGCAACGTAGGTTAGCTGAGGCATTCGGTCCGGAGTCTTCTGGGTCACTGAGGACGACATGATCGCCAGCCAACTCCTCCCAGCCACGTACAAGTCCACTGGTTTGTTGGGACTGTACATCATCCCTAAAAGACTGGTGATACGGCGATATCCTAAATGAGTCCCAACATTCCCTTTTGGGGGCGCTGTCTCTTTAAATATCGCAGCAGCGCTCAAAACTTCAAGAGCAAAGTTCATCAATAATCCATAAAATCATGAATACAGTCTGTACGTAATGCAGTTTAACCAATTCTTTCGGTAATCCAGTGATGAGACTTTCACCCGGCAATAATTGTTAACACCACGTGCTGGTAAAAAAACTCTCCCCTTTTGGGGGTACACTCACCAGAACAAAGAAAGAAATAGGCACATCAATCAAAAGACCAATGAATACTGCAACCTCTTAAATCCGTCCGCCTTTCCTCCGCCTGCCTGCATCAGAGTGGTGCTTCTCCCATAATCTCCATCATATAAGAAACAGAATACAGCGGATAGCGTAGTACAGTTTGGAACAAAAAGGGTTTTTATTTCAATGTCCCATATCCCCCCAAGTAAAATGTGCGTACCAAAATACAAATAATAAAAGACTTTGTAAGTAATCAAAGTTGCACTCTGCCTGTGCAGTTTCCGTCCGCCGGAAACTGTGCCAGAAGACCGCCGTGTAGAAAATCCACATACACTTCCTGTCTCGGCCGGCTGGAGCGCACTCTGGAACGCACCGCGTCACTTCCTGCGAGGCCACGACCCTGACGCGTTTCGTCACTTCCGGACGTCGTCTGAGGGTGTGGCCTCGCTTAAGGAAGTGTGATATTTATCTAAGCATCGCCCAGATTGTCTCCAATCAGGCTGCCGGTTAGTCTGAAGGACCTTTCTCACGGCCAATCAGATATAGCGGATACGATGCTACTGAATTACAATCAGCATAGAGTGTATCAATGTACATATATAGAGGACATTTAAAACATTTTTAACATTATCTAGCGAAACAGACACATTAAAAACGGCATCAAATACATTCATCATAATTGTGCTGTTATTGTCCTAATATTCTATAATATTCGTATGCCCTATATAGGCAATATTAGTGCTCCCCTCCTCTGTTTATAGGATCTCATACCGCCTGTCAGTATATAGATGCCAGCAGAGATAGACTTATATGGGTATGTCGACCTTGGAATAATGCATTCCATCTGTGAAGTTATGTGGTACGGAATGCAAGTAACTGAAAATTTATCCCTGTTACTGGATTAAAAGCGCTGCGGGAAAAGCCGATTGGTCGGCTGCTTATCTTATGGTGTATGGCCCCTGGTGCTCCAAAAAGGCATTCATATTCTTCCTTCTGGCGATATAACAACCTATTGACCATGTCACATTAATATACTTCCACATATTATTTATAATTCCATTCTGCAGGTTCATAATGGAATTTACATCATGCATGTATGTTTAGAAGCATATATAGCGCATAAATCTCCATATGTGATAACCGTACACAATAAATGCCAAATTCTGAGATTATTGTTCCGACTCTCTATAATATTTAGCATGAAGAATGACTAAGACTTTTGATGCCGATATATATCAGAGATTATTAGATCAATTCATTGGAAAATTAATTATAAATTAATTAAAATTCAAAAATTGAGAGATGAACATGAAAATTAGAATTAACATTAAAATTAAAACTGCCCATAGTGAGGACTATGGAAAATGGGTATGAGGTTTAATCTAGATTATGCTCCCTATTGAAAATATAGACCTGCTGTGACCCATGACCATAGCTGAGCCCGCAACCAATTGCACGCCCATATTTTAAAGAGGTTAGGTCCTGTGTATATATAACTGTATGGGTGGACAATGTGTATATAAATCGACGAGTATTGGTAAAATCCCTAAGGACGATAAAAATGTATTGTTAAAAATCTGGACCACGAAAAAAATATATATGATATAAAATAGGATATAAAGTAGGAGAACACCTGCGTCAAATATATAAAATATATGATATAAAATATAAAATATATAAAATATATAAAATATCCAGGTAACTGCATATAAAACCATATGTGTGTAGGAAGCTAGATACGTGTAAAGCTCTATATCAGAGTGCCCTGAGTTGAGACGGCATAGAATGCATTATTGTGTGGTGGACAGAGATGCATTAAGGTAATAAAATATTTCATTAAAAGTATTCTATTAAAATATTTAAAACTTAATTTTATATAGAAGTTTTTCAAATCTGTATTGAGATAAAAATGCATAGAAAAATTAAAATGAAATATTCTGTTAAAAACATTCCATTAAAACTCCGCATGCCCAGGAGATGTTTGCTTATGCAGAAAAGAGTATTCATGGATATTTCTCGCTGTACATTCTGGAAATACAGCGTGTGGTTTTAAGGGTCACTCTGGACTATATTCCTCATGTGTCACTTATAAAGCAATTGATATCTAGCTCTACATTCAGGCCTTTTGGTACTAAAACATCTGTGGAATAGATCCAGTGGGTTTCGCGTTTTGACAATTCCCGTACAATGTTCATGCCTCTCCAGTGGGGTAGGATGTGTTCCACTCCCCAAAATGATAATCCTGATGCATCCTGATCATGTTTCAGCTTAAAATGCAGGGACACATTGTGGTCTTTAAACCCTATTTTAATGTTGTGGATGTGCTCTGCAATTCTCACTCTTAATTTTCTTTTTGTTCTTCCGATGTACATTAGCCCACATGGGCATTTTAGAGCGTATACCACATGTGTAGTGTTACAAGTAATAAACTGTTCCACCGTGAACGTTTGATTGTTCACTGGAGAGGTGAATGTGCTTAAGGCCCTACATGGAGTGGTCACTTCTCTGCATGCCTTCTGCAGGCAAAGAAGCCATTTTGGTCCCAAAACGTCGGTGGTCGTTTCGGTGGATCCAAGATCTTTCGTACAATTTTGTCTCCAAAGTTGCTTGCTTTCCTATAAATAAACTGCGGCATAGGTGGCAATTCTGTTTTTAGTTTTTTGTCTAACATTAACACGTGCCAGTGTTGTTTAAATATTTTCTCCACCTCCCTATATTGGGAATGAAACCCAGAGATAAAGCCCCATTCTTTATTCGTGGTGTTCTTATTCTTCTCTTTTGGCTCTTGCGAAGGGGTGTCCTCATTTATCTTCTCTGCCAGGCAGGTTGATCTTGGTATCTTTCTCACTTCTTCCACTATCTTCTCCAACGTGCCAGGGTTGTAACCTTTAGTTACAAACCTTTCCGCTAAAACATTAGCCTGGGTGGTGAAATTCTCGTCTTCGGAGCAGTTTCGGCGCACCCGCATAATTTGTCCTTTAGGTATATTTTTAAGCCATTGCGGGTGATGCCCGCTCGTGATTGGTAGGTAGCTGTTCCTGTCTGTCTTTTTAAAAAATACCTTTGTTCCCAGTTTTCCTCCTTTTTTATATACCGTGACGTCCAGATAATTAATTTCCTCCATGCTTCTCTCGGAAGTTAAAATTATGTTGCGGTCATTTTTGTTTAAAAACTCTAAAAACGTGTTTAAACCCTCCTCGTGTCCAGCCCATATAAAAAACAAATCATCTATGAAACGTTTGTAAAACACTAGCTCAGCCCATTGTTTGTTAAAAATCGTCTTATCTTCCCATTCCGCCATGAACAAATTTGCGATACTTGGCGCAAACTTGGCGCCCATGGCTACTCCGCGTTGTTGGGAATAAAAAGTACTATCGAACCAAAAGTAATTGTGGCTGAGACAAAAATCCAGACTGTTTCTTAAAAACACTTTTTGATTGTGGGGGATGTCCTCTCTCTTACTTAAGGCCCAATTCAAAGCTAGTAGAGCGTCGTCATGTTGGATTACTGAGTATAATGAAGATACGTCAGCTGTTACAAGCCACACTTGTGGTTTATTGGTGAGGTCCACTTCTTCTAGGAGATTTAAAAAATTCTTAGTATCTCTCAGATATGATTTAGTGTCCTGCACACTGGTTTGGAGGAATTTGTCTAAATATTGTCCCAACCTGGAGGAAACTGACTCAATGCTGTTAACTATTGGTCTTGCCGGCGGATTAGTGGAGTCTTTATGTATTTTAGGTAATGTGTAAAGAGTAGGTACCCTGCTGCTCATTGGTGTCAGGTATTTTCTTTCCTTACTTGATAGTACTCCAGTTGTGCTACCCATATTCACCAGTGTTTCCAATTGATGTCTATATGGTACCGTTGGGTCCTTGTCCAGCTTCTTATACGTAGTAGTATCCGATAACATATTTTTTATCTGATTTTCATAGTAATCTTTGGTGAGCAATACCACTCCTCCGCCCTTGTCTGCCGGTCGGATGACAATGTCCCTACGTTTTTCCAGCATTTCTATACCATCATTTATATGCCTTACATTGATTTCCTTTTTCGGCCTGATGTTTTCTAAATCCTGAAGTACCAAACCTTTGAAGACCTCAATCTGGTGGTTGGGATTGTTTGGGGGATTAAACAGGGATCTGTTTTTGAGACCACTATTTATCACCCCGTTAGTATAGGTCACAGCAGGTCTAATTCCAGGAGTGATTCCTAGAAAGTGCTTTTTTATATTTAGTTTCCTCACATATTTGTGGACATCAATATAAACATCAAACTTATTAATTGGTTTCTTTATACCGCATTTTAATCCTAAATTTAGTATGTTGAGCTCCTTGTGTGATAGTTCTACTGGTGTGAGGTTGTAAATTCCCGTTATTCCGAGCCCCTTCTTCTTTTGTTGGGTCCTCCGCCTTGCTCTACAACCTCTGGTATTTCCTCTCGTCTTTCCCCCCTCTGGGGCCAGGCCTGCGGGTCCACCCGTGGTAATGTCCCTTGCCCCTCTCTTTGCGGTGGGTGGGATTGATAATACATTGGGGGTTGGGGGTACCCAGGAGGTCTCCCTCTTCGTGGTTGAAACCCCCGACCCCTCCATGGTCCTCCCCGACCCCTCCCTAAAAAAGGACGTGCTTGGTAATGACCATTGTACCCCTCCTGCTGGTTTGGGGGTTGATTTCTATTGTGGGGTGGGGCATTGTAGGTTGTCCTGTATTGGGGGGCTTCTTGATAACCGGTGTTGGGCCTTCCCCTGTTGGTATTAACTTTACCTCTACCTCTTTTTATGGGGGTGGAGTAATGTGCGGGTGAATCTATTTCATCCTGTGCCCTATTTCTTTGTGACCATGGAGTGCTGGGCTCTGTTGGTCCATAAGTGGGGGCTATGTGTGGTTGTGTTCTTTCATGTAGTGTTTGATGCCCAGGGTCTGGGTTGGTGCCCTGTGTACTATGTTGCTGCCAGGAATAAATGGTGTTATTTTTAAAATCATTTAAATCTCTCTGATACTTTTTTATCTTCTTTTTTTGTGTGTCTCTGTCTACCTTCTCTAGTTTCTTCTGTGTTCTTAAATTAAAATCTATGATCTGTTGACTGTCTTTGATAGGTTCTAGTTCTTTCTGTAGGTTTTTGATCTTAAGTTCTATATTTGCCATTTTCTTTTTCTTACGTTGTAGTATAAGCTCTTGGAGTTTATACCCGACCCCATTGAAGAAGTCCAGCCATTCCTGTTGGGACTCATTTAGGATATCGCCGTATCACCATACTTGTTTTTACCATATAGTAGCTGCTTTATTTTTGTATGTAAATACATTTTAATCCATCCATATTTTATCTCATTTAATTATATTTATATACATTTATTTATATATTTATTGAGTATCAAACTTTAAATACCCTGATCCGTGAGCGCAGAGTGATAGACCAAAGGTGGCGGCTTTTTTTCTGGTTCTATCCACATAGCATCCCTAAAAGACTGCTGATGCTGAGTGCCAGGCTCCACCTCCATGCTCACACAATCCTCCTCCTCCTCTTCCTCCTCATCCTCTTCCTGTGTGATGGGTGGGAGAGAAGGAACACTGTCTGGATAAAGGGGGCCTTGAGAGGCAAGGAAGTCCTCCTCTTCCTGCCTCTGTTCTGCCTCAAGTGCCCTGTCCATTATCCCACGCAGCGTATGCTCCAACAGGTGGACAAGAGGTACAGTGTCACTGATGCATGAACTGTCACTGCTCACCATCCTCGTGGCCTCCTCAAATATTGACAGGACAGTGCATGCATCCCTGATCATGCTCCACTGGCGTGGGAAAAAAAAACAAGCTCCCCTGACCCTGTCCTGGTACCGGAGTCGCAAAGGTACTCATTGATGGCCCTCTGCTGCGTGTGCAGTCGCTGCAGCATGGCCAACGTTGAGTTCCACCTGGTGGGCATGTCACATATAAGGCGGTTCTTGGGCAGGTTCAACTCCTTTTGCAGCTCAGCCAGCCGAGCACTGGCATTATACAATCGGCGGAAATGCACACAGACTTTCCTGGCCTGCCTCAGGACATCCTGTAAGCCTGGGTACCTGCACAAGAACCGCTGAACCACCAGGTTGAGGACGTGAGCCATACAGGGGACATGGGTGAGCTGCCTCTGTCGCAGGGTGGAGAGGAGGTTGGTGCCATTGTCAGAAACCACCATTCCTGGCTTAAGCTGGCGTGGCGTCAACCACCTCTCGGCCTGCCCCTGCCGAGCTGCCAGAACCTCTGCCCCAGTGTGGCTCCTGTCCCCCAAACACACCAGCGCAAGCACGGCATGGCATCTTTTTGCCTGCGTACTCGCGAAGCCCCTTGTACGCCTACGGAGCACCGCTGGTTCCGAGGACAGAGCACTCGAAGAGGCCATGGAGGAAGAAGAAGAGGAGGGGGTGGAGGAGAGAGGTGTGTCACAACCAGTAGTAGCATTTTGGAGGCGTGGTGGCAGGACAACCTCCAACACTACTGCACCTTGTCCTGCATCCCTCCCAGCTGCCAATAGAGTGACCCAATGGGCCGTGAAAGACAGGTAACCTCCCTGTCCATGCCTGCTGGACCATGAGTCAGCGGTAATATGCACCTTACCGCTGACCGCCCTGTCCAGCGAGGCATGGACATTGCCTTCCACATGCCGGTAGAGAGCCGGAATCACCTTCCGTGAGAAAAGGTGGCGTTTGGGAACCTGCCACTGAGGAACCGCACATTGAACAAACTCACGGAAGGGGGCCGAGTCTACCAACTGAAAAGGCAGCAGTTGAAGTGCTAGCAATTTAGCCAAGCTAGCATTTAACCGCTGAGCATTTTTTATGGCTGGGAGTAAACTTCTTTCGACGGTCCAGCAGCTGGGGCAGGGAAATTTGCCTGGTACAATCGGACGTCGGTGTACTGCAAGTACTTGGCTGTGACACACCTAATTCTACACCTTCATTCCTCTCAGAGCAGCTTTCAGAGAGGACTGAAGATATAGTGGGGTTGGAGATCCCAGCTGATGAGGAGCAAGGAGAGGTCCGCTTTGTTCTTTGGTGTGGGTCTTTAATGTGCGCTTGCCAACGAGCTGCATGGCAGGTCGACATATGTCTGGTCATGCTTGTGGTGCCCAAGCGGCTGATGTTTTGGCCATGCGAGATACGCTTGAGACATATGTTGCAAATAGCAGTGGTGCGATCTGATGCACTTGTCTCAAAAAAGGCCCACACCAAAGAACTTTTGTGATAACGTGCAGAGGCAGCGCCCTGCACAGGCGGAGCTCTGCGGTGTGATTCAGTTGGTGTGCTGGCCTCTAGCTGGCCTCCGGAGGGCATCCTACCTCGTTGGACATGTGCCGCCGCCTCCTCCTCCTCCTCCTCCTCTCTCCCTTCAGGCACCCACGTGGAGTCAGTGACCTCATCATCCCCTCCCTCTTCACCACTGGAGCAAACCTGGCCGTAAGCTGCAGCTGGTGGAACATGACTGCCAGATTGCTGTCCTTGAGCATCCCCTCTCTCTGCGCGCACGCTACTGCCTTCCTCTAGCTGGGTATCATCATCCGAGCTTTCAAAACGTTGGGCATCCTCCTGGAGCAGGGTACCCAACACTGTGCTCAAACAGTTCGGGGGACTCCTCAGGAGGACATGGTGGGTCTAGGGAAGGGGTGCCTGATGATGCCATTGAGTACGCGTTGGCAGCTGCTCTGCCAGTACCCTGAGCCTGGGGGAGAGAGGATGAGGAGGATGAGGAGGGCTTGGTCATCCATTCTACCAAGCCTTCGGCATGATGCGGCTCAACATGTCCAGCTGCCGAAAACAAGGACAAGCATGTCCCATGGCCACGTGCTGATGACGATGCACGACCACGACCGGGTCCACGTCCACGACCAGCACTGTTGTCTCTAGAAACAGAGCCTGCTTGCCCTGTGTTCTTGCCTCGGGACTGTCTGCCTCTCCTTGGCGGTCTTCCAGGCATTGTAGTGGGTAGTGTATATTGTGCTGGAGTCACACAGCACACACACTAACTCCTGCAGATGGCTGCCTTAGATGACAGCAACAGGGCCTTTACGGCAGATAGAGGCTGCCTTAGATGACAACAACTGGGCCTTACGGCAGATAGAGACTGCCTTATATGACTGACAACAACTGGGCCTTATAGCAGATACAGAGGCTGAGGTGGTTTTATGTGTGATGTACTAACAAAGCACACACACACACACAAGCTAGCTAGCTCCTGGAGATGCCTGGCTGCCTTTGTTGACAAGCACTGGGCCTTACGGCAGATAGAGACTGCTTAATATATGTCTGACAACAACTGGGCCTTATAGCAGATACAGAGGCTGAGGTGGTTTTATGTGTGATGTACTAACAGAGCACACACACACAAGCTAGCTAGCTCCTAGAGATGCCTGGCTGCCTTCGATGACAACAACTGGGCCTTACGGCAGATAGAGACTGCCTTATATGACTGACAACAACTGGGCCTTATAGCAGATACAGAGGCTGAGGTGGTTTTATGTGTGATGTACTAACAGAGCACACACACACACAACCTAGCTAGCTCCTGGAGATGCCTGGCTGCCTTCGATGACAACAACTGGGCCTTATAGCAGATAGAGACTGCCTTATATGACTGACAACAACTGGGCCTTATAGCAGATACAGAGGCTGAGGTGGTTTTATGTGTGATGTACTAACAGAGCACACACACACACACTAGCTCCTGGAGATGCCTGGCTGCCTTCGATGACAAGAACTGGGCCTTACGGCAGATAGAGACTGCCTTATATGACTGACAACAACTGGGCCTTATAGCAGATACAGAGGCTGAGGTGGTTTTGTGTGATGTACTAACAAAGCACACACACGCACACACAAGCTAGCTAGCTCCTGGAGATGCCTGGCTGCCTTTGATGACAAGAACTTGTATATTTCATATATATATATATTTCTTTTTATATACATGCCAGCAGTGTTTGTTTATGTTGTATGTCTACCTGACTCCGTTTGTTTCCTCTGGCTCTATGGTGGCTGGAGCGCATCTGCTTGGTTTGCACATGCGCAGTCCCGGTAAGATGGTGGCGGTTGCGCATGCGCGCGAGCTCCACTGGGTGATGTCGGTCCCATCGTAGGAGCGTCGGGGAGCGGTGACGTCATTGTCGGCACCAAGTTTAAATGGCTGTCAGATACAGCTATTACTTGAAGTGTCCTGCGCGCTCAGGCGGTGGCTTCCTGGTGCACTTGTTTGAAGTCACTAAGGTAGGAAGCTATGCTGCTTGCTGATGATGACTTGCTATTGCTTGTGTTTCCTGTTTTTGATTATAGGTTTGATCTTTCAGTTAACAAGCTTTTACTCTGGATGTGTCACCGCTCCCCCAGTGGCCAACCCTTACGCTGCAGATAGGAATCTTTTTCTTCTGCTTGTCTGTTTGGGTTATTCACCTGGAGCCTGTTTATTCCCTTTTTTCTTTCTTTCCCTCAGCTCCTCTAGGTCTGAATATCGTGATTCGGCACACGAATATAATAACCATTCTAGATCACAACATTCCATCATTTCTCATCAAGTTCTAGGCGTCCTAGATTATCATCTAGATGTCATAGTAAAGAGCCCAAATCTGGATCTGGGCACCATTCTCACCGCCATTCCAGCCACTCTGGAAGAAAAGTTTTCTGGGAATGTAGGGCTCAGGTCCCAGAAGGTAACTCCTTCTGTGAGCCATGTTTTTCCCGAGCCGTAAGGGAAAGAGGAGGTGGAGACCATCAAGTGGAGGCACTGGTCAGCAAGGGGGTCCAGGAATCCCTGAGCAGATCTGACTCCAGCCGTACCATCATTCCTCCTGTTGACCCAGCACCAGTCCTTGTGCAGGATGACCCTGAGGCTCCGGGTCCCTCTCAGCATAACAGCTCCTTAAGTGAAGCCTCAGACGGTGAGGTAAAAGGCATTAACCCTGGCACAGGTTTTGATTTTTCTCTAGTACCACAATTGGTCAAAACAGTTAAAGAAGCTTTGAGGTGGGTAGAGCCTGTGTATTTCAAACACCTCAAGAATGAGCACCCAAACTTACGCTTTTTTGGGTGAACTTGGTGAAATCGTTACAGATGAATGGGGTGGCATAACAAAAAAAAAAAAAAAAAACTTGCTACTATCTAAAATAGCAAAAATGTACTCATTCAAAAGTGAGGATGTGAAACATCTAGAGTCGGGACCTCTCATCAACGCAGTCTTAATGAGGTTGGTGAGGCACGTCACATTCCCTCTGGAAGACACCGTTTACTTTAAGGACAGTTTGGAGAGGAAGATAGGTACGGACCTCAAATATATATATATATATATATATATATATATATATATATATATTACAGCAGGTATGGCCTGTAAGCCAGCTCTGGCCCTTGCAGCCCTGTCCAAAGCGATAGAGGTCTGGACAGATGAAGTGGATTCTACCTTGAGAGGCGTCTCTGAGGAGATGGCCAGGAGCATATCGATACATGAACTAAGGATGGCGTCAGTCTTTTTGGGAGAAGCCTCCATTGAAATTATTTTTCGCTGGTAGCATGCATCATGCTGTCTTCCATCACAGCTAAACGTGCCTTGTGGCTGCGCCCTTGGGTAGCTGATCCTGCCTCTAAACAGGCATGGTCCAGGATTCTCTTTGAGGGCTCTCCCTCTTAGGGAACAAGCGTGACAGTGCTATCACTCGGGCCACGGGGGGAAGTCAGGGTTCTTTCCCCAGGATCCTCGCTTTCTAGGTCAGAAAAGAGCTCAACCTAGGCAAGATCAGGATCGTGCAAAAGATGCTCGTCGCTATAAGCCTGGTCGCAAGTTCAGGAAGAACTGGAAGAGAAACCAGCCTTCTGGTCTGAAATCCTTAAAGGGAGCATCTTCTAGTGGACGCGACCAAGTCTTTTGGATATAAGGCCGGCCCAGATGGAGCAGGTTGGGGCTAGGTTACTTCAGTTCCAACACGTCTGGGCAGCCTCGATAAAGGATTTCTGGACTGTCAAAACGGTCTCCTCAGATAATTTTTGGACATTTGTCAGTTCACCCACACTTTTTGTACTCTACTATAAATTGTGTATCTCACACCTCCAGATATGCAGAAAAAAATGCAAATTTTTTTTTTTTGCACTAAATGGTTGTTTTTGCAATAGCAGAATACACCCACAGTATGTAAACAGTGTATCTCACACCTACAGAAATGCAGAAAATGCTATTCAAAAACAATGTTTTTGCCCTAAAAAAAATTATTTGAATAGCACAATAGAAGAAAAATATATAAATTGTGTATCTCACACCTCCAGATATGCAAAAAACACTGCACATTTTTTTGTACTAAATGGTTGTTTTTGCAATAGCAGAATACACCCACAGTATGTAAACGGTGTATCTCACACCTAAAGAAATGCAGAAAATGCAATTAAAAAAAATGTTTTTGCTCTAAAAAAATGTATTTGAATAGCACAATAGAAGAAAAATATATAAATTGTGTATCTCACCCCTCCATATATGCAGAAAACACTGCAAAATATTTTTTTTTGCCCAAAATGGGTGTTTTTGGAAGAGCAGAATACACCCACAGTATGTACAGAGTGTATCTCACAGGGACATATGCAGTGCTGGTGCACTGAGCTTGCAGATAAAAGTTATATTTTCTCTGGCACTGGGCTCATGGCAGTGTAAAAAGACTGTGCACTACAACCCAACCAGGTAAATCTATGTAGATCGCTGAGTTATTAGAATAGATATCTGAATCTGGACTCCTAGATAATTCTCTCTCCCTCAAAGCAGCAACAGGAACCTTGCCCTACACCGTCTATCTTTGCTCTCAGTGCAGTGTAAAAAGCTTGTGCACTGCACCCACACAACTAAATCAATGTAGATCGCTGACTAATTAGAATAGATTTCAGAATCAGGACTCCTATTATGCAATTCTCTCCCTCACAGCAGCAGCAGCCAGGAACGTTTTCCTACACTGTCTAAAGCAGAGTGACGTGCTGTGCTGTGTGCCTCTAGGTTATATAGAGGCTGGGTCACATGCTGCACTGGCCAATCACAGCCGTGCCATTAGTAGGCATGGCTGTAATGGCTTCTAAGGGCACACCAGTTAAACGAATGTTGATTGGCTGCCCTGCAGCTTTTTAAAATGCACCATTACATTGCCAAACACCGGACCCGAACCCGAACATACAGTCAATTGTTTGGGTTCGGGTCCGGGACCCAAAAAGCCAAAAGTCTGGTACAAACCCAAACTTTACAGTTCGGGTTCGCTTAACCCTAGTTGTAACATGTCAAAATGTGGAAAATTTTAAGAAGTATGAATACATTTTGTGAATACTTTTTCAAGGCACTGTATGTTTTTGGAGTAACATAATGTGCAATAATGTACCTCACAAATTTTAATGGGCCATAATCTATATAGAGATGACCAACAAGCTATAAAGCTGTGTTAATTGACATACTGTACTACATTTTCAATTTGAATTGCTATTTCAGCTAAAAAAAAAAAAAAAGCACAATTTCAGTTGACTTACATCTGTGTCATGGGAATACGTGCATTACTTCAACACATGACAAATGCATGTTACCTGCATTGATGTTTTGTGGTGCCATTCAATTTAAATAGCACCCCCAATGCAGAGCATTGCATCAAAGTGTTTGTGGCACATCTGATTTTTGAGACATTTTAGTGCTTTGGTAGCCTATTATTTTCAATGAACTGCTTTAATGCAATACATGTTAATGTGCAACCTAATGTGCATTAACTCACTGCACAAATGTAAATGTACTCTGATTCAGTGCAAATAGAAGACAACACAGTAACTACAGTACAAGCAACTACATTTTAAAAACTTCAGGCTAATAAAACTAGATATAAAACTATGTGTTATTCAAAACAATACTACTTGAGCTCTATTACAAAAAAATTACATATACAATTATTGCTACAGCATTATTGCATTGATACTTAATTATTTCATTGTCTTCTTTCTGCATGTTCAGTGGCTTTGTTTAACTGGTTGGTGAGCCTGGTTGTTTTATTTGTGAGGAGGCTCATTACACTGCACAGTCAGGAAGCACCTGTTTATTAAGTGACGGGGGTCTTATCTGACCTTAGACACATCAGGTGGCTTCCTTGTTTACACTAGCAGTGTGTCCCCAAGGCCCCCCACAGCCACAACTGCCTGCTTTCCTCCACTCCTTTTCCACTGTGACTAGCAATCTCTAGAAAGAATATAATTCATAGATTTTCCCAGCATATTCCAGAATATCAATGCCATTTCCTTTTCACTGTTAGGTAGAACAGCTCTGCCCCCTTTAAAAATACCAGTGACAAAGTGGCTTGGAAATAAACAGGGCAATTCGAATAGTTACATTATACCTTTGAATTGCACTGAGAAACTTTGAAAATGTCCTCCATTTTGTATTGATGTTTTTTAATTGTTACCTTACTTTGCACTCCTAGGAAATAAGGGGGTTGATTTACTAAAGGCAAATAGACTGTTCTCTTTGCAAGGGAAGTTGCAAATTTTCCTTTAGGCTTGGTTCACACCGCAGCACAAAGCGTCTCACAGCAGGGATCCAATATGCAAAAACATTTTTTGGGGGTGGCAAACAAATCCCTTCAGGTCCACACTCACCCCACAAATGGAGCCCTTTCAGCGGTCATGGCTCCCCTGGCTTCAACCCATTTTCCACCCGGCTAACTCGGTCTTTAGATCTGCCTCCTGTCCTGATTGGCTGGGTGGAATGAGAAGCTGGAAACCATTAGCAAATATTGATTTGCTAGTATCACTGTGGGAAGGTTCAGGGCGCAGTGCTCTTTGCCCTGAGGACAACCTTTTACAAGCCAATTAGAGCCTCTGGCTCTAATCACATGCTTGTAAAAAAAATGACAGACCTCATAGAAAGCTATTAGTCTGGTGCCCCACATGCAAACCAAGGGGGTGGCGCCCCTGCATCCCTTATGGACCAGCCACCACTCGTCCTGGTAGTGCTGCACCAGAAGAGCTCTTCTAGCCATTTGTAACTCGAGTATCTATTTTTAATTTACAGTATGTCTTTGCTCTATTTCCTGAATTTCTTTTACCAGGGCATATATTTTACTCAACATTTCTTTTTTTTTCTGGGCTCCTGTAGCTATCAAAACTCCTCTTACATAAGCCATATGTTCCCCCACCAAATAGTAGCCTGTAAAATTTCCGAGAAGTCATTAAGAGGAAAGAAAATACCCAGCATAATTTGCACTTATGGGCATTGATAGGTGGCATTGATATGTGGCACTGATGAGCACTGATAGGCGGCACTGATGGGCACTGTTAGGCGGCACTGGTGGGCACTAATAGGTGACACTGGTGGGCACTAATAGGCGGTACTGATGGGCACTGATAGGCAGCACTGGTGGGCATTGATGGGTGGCACTGATGGGCAACACTGATGGGCATTGATTGACAGCAGTGATGGGCATTGATGGGCAGAACTGATAGGTGGCACTGATTGCCAGCACTTACTGGCATCGCTAATGGGCACTGATTGGTGGCACTTGTGGGCAGTGGGGGCACTGATTGCTGCCATTGGTGGGCATTGATAGTTAGCATTGGTGGGCAATGGTGGGCACTGATTGGTGACACTTTTTTTCTTTATTGTAATCAGGGCACTGATAAACAGGGCCCTGATTACATCCCTACATGTCCCCCTGTGAGGAGATGCCACTGATTGGCTCTCCTCACACTCTGTCAGTGTGAGGCGGGGAGAGCCGACTACCAGCACTTCCTTGTTTACATGTTACCAGCTGTGATAGGACACAGCCAATCAGATGATTAAAGAGCCGCGGACGCAGCTCTTTACAGAGATCGGGGTCGCACCGTGTCCTAGCAACACAGCGTGGTTGCGATCGCTGTGCTGCGTGCCCCCGGCAAGGAGGCACTGCTGTGCAAATCGCCGTACCTGTATGGCGGCTCCTTTAAGAGGACCCCATGTGCGTGGCCAGCAAGCTCGAGAACCAGAACAGGGATTTGTTTTTTTGGGATATTATAGCAAAAAGTCAAAAATATATATTTTTTTTCAAAATTGTCGTTTTCTTTTTGTTTATAGTGCACAAAATAAAAACCTCAGAGGTGATCAAATACAAGCAAAATAAAACTCTATTTGTGGGGGAAAAAAAGACATCTGATTTATTTGGGTACAAGGTTGCACGACCGTGCAATTGTCAGATAAAGCGACGCAGTTCCGTATCACAAAAAATGGCCTGGTCAGGAAGGAGGTAAATCCTTCCGGGGCTGAAGTGGTTAAAGTGCAACAATAAAAATGAAAAATTTCTTAAAATATAGTACTGCCTGTAAAGTGGAGCATCTGTACCATATATAGAACATGCTGCAGCAAAAATGACATTTCTAAATAAAAAAAAAAATGCATGAAATGACATTTAAATTACCGACAATTCAATACCATTGCCGTCAATAGTAAAATGTTAAAAATTGACCAGGCCCCTTGGGTCTGGTATGGATTTTAAGGGGAACCCCACGCCAAAATGTAAAAAAATAAACAGCGTGGGGTCCCCCCAAAATCCATACCAGACCCTTATTCTAGCACGCAGCCTGGCAGGCCAGGAAAGGGGGGTGGGACGAACGAGCACCCCCCTCCTGAACCATACCAGGCCAAATGCTCTCAACATGGAGAGGGTGGGTGCTAAAGCACCTTGTCCCCATGTTGATGGGGACAAAAGTCTCTTCCCCACAACCCTGGGCTGTGGGGGTCTGTAAGCAGAGGGCTTACCGGAATCTGGGAGCCCCCTTAAAGAAGATCCTGGCCCTCCCATATATGAATGAGTATGGGGTACATAGTACCCCTACCCATTCACCAAAAAGTGTCAAAAAGTAATAAAAACACAGAGATAGTTTTTGACAATTCCTTTATTAAAAAATAAAAAAACAGTGTCCCCCCATGTTAAACCATCAACGAGGACACCACTGCCAACCCGAAAAAAAAAATAATCTCTCCGCAGTCAACTAAGGCAAACCTCCGAATGTCTGGCTTGCCGTTTGAAAGTTATTATATAGGTAGGGGCGGGGCCACCTGGCGATGTCACCAGGTGGCACCACCCCTTGTGACATGACTGCCCCAGCATGCGCATCGCCCCCTTGTGACGTCACAACGTCACAAGGGGGCGATGCCGTCGCCAGGTGGCTCTGCCCCTTACCTATATAAGAGCTGTCAAATGGCAGAGGAGGCATTCGGCGGTTTGCCTTATTAAATGGCGGAGCGATTTTTTCCGGCGGTGGTGGCGGGCAGCATGATTAACGATGGATCTACATCGAGGGACACTGTTTTTTTATTTATTAATAAAGGACTTGTCAAAACTGTCTCTGTGTTTTTATTACTTTTTGACACTTTTTTGATGAATGGGTAGGCCATAATCATTCACATGGGGGGATGGGATTTGGGGGCCCCCTTGTTAACATGGAGGCTTCCATATTCCGATAAGCCCCCTGCCGGCAGACCCCACAACCACAGCCCAGGGTTGTGGGGATGAGGCCCTTGTCCGCATCAACATAGGGACAAGGTGCTTTCAAGACATGTGGCCTGGTATGGTTCAGAGGGGGGGAGGGGTGCTCGCTCTTCCCTCTTTACTGACCTGCCAGGCTGCATATTTTGATAGAGGGTCTAGTATGGATTTTGGGGGGACCCCACATTTTTTTCACTTTTTACTTGCCGGCAATGCTTTTCTTTTATTCAGCTGCCAACAAGAAAGCCAATTGACAGCTGATGACCCATCGGTTGTTAAGGACGCCACAGCTGGCTTCCTGGCCCACTCCTTAACAACCAGCTATTCATTGCTCCCTGATTGAGCAAAGCTTTGCCAAATCAGGGCTCAGAAAGCACTGTGCAGCACGCAGTGCATTGCATGGCGTTCGGCAGGGCAAACACCTGCCAAACGCCCTGCAAATTCGGGTGTTCGCCGAACGGGCAAACAGGCGATGTTCGGGCTGAACTTTTGCTCGGCCCAAACCGTTTGCCCAACTCTATTTCCAGGTAGATCTGTTACCAAATGTATTTTTATTACTACCGGTGCATAATCTGACAATGTAATCAGTTTAATTGTGGCTGTTATAAGAGAGTCAATGTATTGGTATTCCAACAGAATATAATCTGTTTATGAGTAGGACTCATGAACCGACGAATAGTATATCCTATAAAATCTTTACTCCTTGGATGCTTTGTCCTCCAAGTGTCTACCAGTTGATACTGTTTGGGGAATCCAGCTGGATCGCAGGACACAGGCTTTGCAATCAAAGTAATGTTTATTAACGTAAAAAGCTTCACGGCAGAAAAATAACACAACAGAAGATAACAGTCTCGCCGACTTGAAGAGTTTAGAACTGTGTGATTCCAAGTCTCTGATAAAAATTACTATGTGTCCAAATTTATACGGAGGCATACTCCAAGTGGGGTCGTAAATCCCTATCCATTGCTTGCTGGAACATAGCTGGAGTTGTTTGTAGTCCAAAAGGCATTCTTTTGTCCTGAAAACTCCCCTCTGGGGTAGAAAAAGCAGTTTTCTCTCTAGCAGCCTTAGTCAACGGGATTTGCCAGTACCGCTTAGTAAAGTCTAATGTAGTGATATACCTGGCTGGACCTATTCTTTCAATAAGCTCATCTACCCAGGGCATGGGGTAAGTTTCCAGAAATCATTGCAGAATCTCAGAATCCCATTGAGCTTTGGTACCAACACAATTGTGCTTGACCACTCACTGTGAGATTCTTCAATAATCTCCAGGTCTAACATCTTCTTCACTTCCTCTTAAACGACTTTCCTCTGAGCCTCTGGGATACCTAGGATATGGTAAGGCCGGACACAAACTTTGACCTCTGGTTAAATGATAATAGTATGCTCTATGACATTAGTTAGACCTGGCAAGTCTGAAAATGTTTCTTTATTTCTCTGAAAGAACTCCTTTACTTGTTGATTTTGGGTTTGAGACAGGGTATTTGCTACTTGGACACACTCCACCCCAACTTGAGGCTCAAGTCTTGCACCAGCCAGGGAGGTTCCCTGTCCGTCCAGAACTTTAAAAAGTGCACATAATATATCTGATACGGCTTCCTCTTGCCTGGTTGGTGGACTTTATAATATACCTCCTCCATTTTTTACATAATTTCAAAGGGACCTTGCCATCTGGCCAAGAACGTACAGTACTTTCCACAGTGGGAATCAGTACCGCCACACCATCCCCCACTTGGAAGTGCTTTATTTTAGCAGACCTATTATAGACTCGTCATTGAGCCTCCTGGGCTTTTTGGTAGAGTGGATTTGCGCTAATTCTGGCAATATCTGTTTATCATCTAATTGCTACTGGGAAGGGAACAAATGGGTTAGTGGAAGGTACGGGGGAGATAAAACTTTGGGAAGGGAAAAAAAGCACAGGTGAAGGATGGGCCAATCAAACTTGCATGTGAATTGTCACCAAAATAAAAAAGCAATAGCTTAAAATATTGTTCTGTGACAGTCCATGTCATATGGTTTGGAGAATAATAGCAGCAGTTTTTAGAAGGCAGCCCAGTTTGAAGATCTAAGAAGCGGCAAAGAAATCCTCTGGAGGTACTGGGAAGAGAAACAGAAGGCGCCACTCTAAGTGCAATAAAATAGTGGAAATCTTCAATGTAAAGGGTTAAAAATAGTCCAAGGGCGTGTGAAACAGATGGTGAGCCGGATGTCCATGGAGGGTGTATAACAAGCGATTTCCGTATCCTGGAGGTGCTGTCTTGTTGCTGAAAAAAGAGCTGGGGCATCCACTGCTGACACTTCCTGGTCAGTGGAGCGCACACCAGCAACCAGGTGGATCGGTTTACTTCCGGGGGCAGGAGCCAGTCTCGTCAAATAGGCAAACGTTTTCAGAGCATGCGCTCTTTCCTCAGGCCTAACAGGGGCAGTGATTGTGCTTGGTTTATGTGGGAGATGGTCTGCTGTGATTGGATACTAGTTTTTGTATTGGGATGGTGGCCAGCAGAGGACACATCGAGTCAGTCACATGACTGAGGCTGGCTCTAAAATGCAAAAGAGCAAACAGGAATGGCGATGGGATAGTGCTACACCGGATGGGGGACATCATATTTTTTGTGTATACTAGACGGCGCTGCAGCATGCTGGCGCCGCTGTCTGTGTTAAAAAAAAATGTATTAAATTAAATTGCTATTATTATGGCAAATGTGTGAATTAATAAAAGGCTGATGTTGACATAATGCTGAAAGGAGTGTACTGCATCATTGGTCGCGGAAAAAAATATTATACTAATGTCTGATATGATAGAGAGTAATGGAAGACAACTAGTGTGACAAAGATGTATAGTGAAAAATTGAATTACTTAATCACTATACACACATATATATATATATATATATATATATATATATACATATATATACACATACATACACACACACACACACATGTGTACATACAGTGGGGCCAAGTTTTAAAAGGGGTCTGTATGGCGGATGTGTGTGTACTGGAACCATGTGTTCATTTCTCTTTATACCTATATGTGCATATATGCAGCTGGAAAGTCATAAGAAATATATAGGAGTATACAAAATATATAAATATAAATAAATATGTATATGTAAAAAACTATAAAATAAAAAAATATATGTGTGTGAGATGTTTAAAAATTGGACGAATTTATTTTAATTATATATTCATTAAAAAAAAAAAAAAAAATGCATTTAAAGATGCATGTAAAATGCATATAAAAAATGCATATAAAAAACTAATTAATTACATATAAAAAATTGTGTGTAAAGGGATGCACATGAAAAACTATTATATGTAAAAATATGTAAAAAATTAAATATATAAAAAAAAAATGTATAAAAAAATATATATATAAAAAAAAAAAAATTGTATACTTTCTCTTGCGGCTACACATATGCACATATGCACTGTGCTTATATATATATACACAGTATGCACAATAAAAACAATTAAAACAATTAAAACAATTAGATTGAGGCGTCTGTATGGGGTCTAAAAAAACACATACTATGGTCCTATACATGCATAGGCATTTCCCATAAGAAACCTTTCCGCAAGGTCATCTCTCTGTACAAACAGGTTTATAAGCAGTTATCCTTGTGTGGAGTGGGTAAAAAAAAAAAGAGAGTCCAAAATGTAAATCCAGTACGTTTCCCTCTGGCAAAGACTGATTTCAATGCTCTCGTTCAGGCCCCCAGGGGCCAGAGAGTCCAAAATGTAAATCCAGTACGTTTCCCTCTGGCAAAGACGTTTAAATCGCTCTGCCAGAGGGAACGTACCGGGAATGGACTCTATTATCCACACCTTTAGTCCTGTGGATGATTTTGCGTTTTTTCGCAGGAAATGGAGTGGAACACTGTGGGTGTCATCCCCTGCTTCAACAAGGCGACGGTGTATAGAAGCTGTTGATCTGGAAAGTCTTCCCATTTTTTGAAAAGTCTTTTTGGCCATGATTGACGTGTTTGCAAGTCAGACAGAGTTTTTTGTGACATTGATACATCCCGACTAGGGGGATAAGACAAGGGGTTGTGGAAGTGGTGGGTCCTTGGTGGACTGCAAGTTTGCTGGGTGCAATCCAACTTTTTATATTTCTGGTTTTACTGTATGTGAATGTTGGTTTCAAAGGGATGCTGGGTTTTAGCTGGGGGTCTTGGAGTAAAATGCTCGAGTGTTTCTGCAAAATGTGTTCCATGGCTCTGTACTGTGTGTGAAACTGAGTGATGAACCTGACTGGTTGTGTCGCAGGCTCATTTGGGTTGTTGGCAGTGGATGTGTGCCCTGACAGGTAGAATTTGAAGGCCTCTTCAATGAGATTGGCTGGAAATGATTTCTCCAGAAATTTTTGTTTTAGAAGGGACCCTTCTGTAATATAATCAGATTGTCTGGTGCAGTTTCTGCGCAACCTACAGAACTGGCTTTTGGGAATATTCGAAATCCACCTGGGGTGGTGGCAACTGCGATGATGCAAAAAGGAGTTACCAGCTGTTGGTTTGGTGTAATTTTTTGCTAAAACTTTGCCATCTGAATGAAACAAGGTTAGATCTAAAAAGGCCAGTTGTGAGGAATAATGTTCAGAAGTGAATGTTAGACCATAGGTGTTACTGTTACAATGTTTTAAAAATTCTAAAAACAGGGAATCTGAACCATCCCAAATGACAATGACGTCATCAATATATCTTCCATAAAAAATGATATGGGAGGTGTAAGGGTTATTTAGCCAGATGTAATTTGCTTCCCATGACCCCATGGTTAGGTTGGCATAGCTGGGGGCAAAATTTGCCCCCATAGCTGTGCCTCTAATTTGGAGATAAAATTCTTGATCAAATTCAAAGTAGTTATGTGTCAGGCAGAATTCAGTGGCTTCTAGAACAAATAGTCCATTCCCGGTACGTTCCCTCTAGCAGATCGATTTAAACGTCTTTGCCAGAGGGAAACGTACTGGATTGACATTTTGGACTCTCTGGCCCCTGGGGGCCTGAACGAGAGCATTGAAATCAGTAGCCTCATTTAATCATTTTTAACCAGTCTTCCCCCCCCCCCCTTTTTTTTTTTTTTTTTGTTTTTTTTTTACCCACTCCACACAAGGATAACTGCTTATAAACCTGTTTGTACAGAGAGATGACCTTGTGGAAAGGTTTCTTATGGGAAATGCCTATGCATGTATAGGACCATAGTATGTGTTTTTTTAGACCCCATACAGACGCCTCAATCTAATTGTTTTAATTGTTTTTATTGTGCATACTGTGTATATATATAAGCACAGTGCATATGTGCATATGTGTAGCCGCAAGAGAAAGTATACAATTGTCTTTTTTTTTGTTTGTTTGTTTTTTTATTATAAATATATATTTTATATTTTATATATTTTTATTTTATATATTTAATTTTTTACATATTTTTACATATAATAGTTCTTCATGTGCATCCCTTTACACACAATTTTTATATGTAATTAATTAGTTTTTTATATGCATTTTTTATATGCATTTTACATGCATTTTTAAATGCATTTTTTTTTTTTTTTTTTTTAATGAATATATAATTAAAATAAATTCGTCCAATTTTTAAACATCTCACACACATATATTTTTTTATTTTTTACTTTTTTATATTTATACATATTTATATATTTTGTATACTCCTATATATTTCTTATGACTTTCCAGCTGCATATATGCACATATAGGTATAAAGAGAAATGAACACATGGTTCCAGTACACACACATCCGCCATACAGACCCCTTTTAAAACTTGGCCCCACTGTATGTACACATGTGTGTGTGTGTGTATGTATGTGTATATATATATATATATATATATATATATATATATATATATATATATATATATGTATATATATATATATATATATATATATATATATATATATATATATGTGTGTATAGTGATTAAGTAATTCAATTTTTCACTATACATCTTTGTCATACTAGTTGTCTTCCATTACTCTCTATCATATCAGACATTATTATAATATTTTTTTCCTTGACCAATGATGCAGTACACTCCTTTCAGCATTATGTCAACATCAGCCTTTTATTAATTCACACATTTGCCATAATAATAGCAATTTAATTTAATACATTTTTTTTTTAACACAGACAGCGGCGCCAGCATGCTGCAGCGCTGTCTAGTATACACAAAAAATATGATGTCCCCCATCCAGTGTAGCACTATCCCATCGCCATTCCTGTTTGCTCTTTTGCATTTTAGAGCCAGCCTCAGTCATGTGACTGACTCGATGTGTCCTCTGCTGGCCACCATCCCAATACAAAAACTAGTATCCAATCACAGCAGACCATCTCAAGCACAATCACTGCCCCTGTTAGGCCTGAGGAAAGAGCGCATGCTCTGAAAACGTTTGCCTATTTGACGAGACTGGCTCCTGCCCCTGGAAGTAAACCGATCCACCTGGTTGCTAGTGTGCGCTCCACTGACCAGGAAGGGTCAGCAGTGGATGCCCCAGCTCGTTTTTTAGCAACAAGACAGCACCTCCAGGATACGGACATCGCTTGTTATACATCCTCCATGGACATCCGGCTCACCATCTGTTTCACACGCCCTTGGACATAGTACTTTTGTGAGTACAGCTATTTTTAACCTTTTACATTGAAGATTTCCACTATTTTATTGCACTTAGAGTGGCGCCTTCTGTTTCTCTTCCCAAAAGACATTTAATTAAATGGAGAAACACCTCTCAAATTCACTTATACAAAACAAACAATGGCAATAAAGATATTATAAAATGTTCACTCTAAAACACACTGAATAAATGGTGCGTGCAGACGCGTCTCCAAGTGGGACTGATGCTCAGGGTGGTAACACCTTAACACTGGGCATCTTCCCACTTCCAGTACAGCCGCACAAACACCCACCGAACCTGCAATACACTAGCAAGCACTACAAAGAAACAATACAATACAGTATATAAGCTCAAGAGCTTATACACACAGTCCGATTTTCCGACGGAAAATGTTCGATCGGATCATGTTGTCGGAAAATCCGACCGTGTGTGGGCTCCATCCGACTTTTTCCGTGTGTGGGCAACACCAGTTTCGGAGAAAATCCGTCTGAAAATATCCGACGGATTTTGTGGTCGGAATGTCCGACCGTGTGTACGGGGCATTAGAGTAACAGAATCAGAAGGCCTCATAATGAGTGGTATAGTCTCTTGTCTTCTTTCTTCAGCTATCCATATTATACTGCAGTATTTGTAATCCAGTGAGTGAGCTAATGATAAAGTAACATGAAGTGATAGATAAACTATAAACTTGGTTAGGCAACACACTTGTAACCTTCCTCTTGTGAGGATGCGACTGGACCGTAGTTCAGTTTCTAATGGAGTACAGGCTTTGAGGCCTGGTTAAACACTGTCTATTTAAATGAGACCATTTAGTAGAACTGCAGGTCTCAGCAACACTTTGAAGTAATATGCACCAAGTGTTTGATAAATCTTGGGCAACAGCCCTCTCACCACACCAGGCCTGGACAGTTGGATTTGCTCCGCTACCGTGATCTCAGTCCCGCTTCCAGCCAGCACAGTCACACTACACTGCTCCGCAAGATGTCCAGGAATCTTTGGTTGACTCCGCCAGGTGTTCTGGATCCTCCGATCCGATCACGCTGTGGTGTAAACTTCTCTGGTGGCTTTATGTTCCGTTCCATGCCAAGCAGGCTGCGCTCCCCGGAACACTCTCACACAGGTCTCTGCAGGCAGGTCACACGTCCCAGGCGGAAGAGACCCTCACGTGTCATGCATGTCCTTTAAATAGCCCTACCCACTAGGCAACTCTTCCACAGAAGGCTCTCCGTGTAGGTAAGTGAGTCTTTTGCAGATGAGCCCTGAGGTCACTTCCTGTTTATCTTTTTGTCCATGCTCTTCTGTGTCCATTAACAGTCTATTTTCACACATGTAGGTTGACCACTAGAGGGAGCCATTTGCTTAAGAGACAATACAGTGCTAGTTCATATGAAAACTCCCTGCAATGTGTCATAAATTTGACAAACATAAGCATGGATTTAAGAGTCTACCAAAAGCGTTCTACCAAGTCGTCAGTTTGGGAATGGTAGACCACAGCTGTTAAATCCAGAACAGCTTGCATAAATGGAGTGCCCTGGTCCATGAGTATTTCCTTAGGAAAACAAGTCCATCTAAACAACTGGAATAACTCCCAGGCAATAGTCTTAGGGGAGGTATTCCACAGGGGTATCGCTTCAGGATATCGGGTGGCATAGCCGAGGATCACCAGAATGTCGAAGTCCCCTTGAGCAGACTTTACCAAGGGACCCACTATATCCATCCTTTTGAATGGGACCTCAATTATGGGCGGAGGGACCAAAGGGCTACGGAAGTGACTCACCGGAGCGGTTAACTGACAGGTGGGACAAAAGGCACAGTATTTCTTAACTCTGCTTTCAGACCTGGCCAGTAAAAATGGTCAGTGAACCGTGCCTTCATCTTCTCAATTTCAAGGTGTCTCCCTAAAACATCATTATGGGCCAGGTCAAGAAGCTTTCATCTATACTGTTAGGATACCAACAATTGTTCTACCACATTTACTTTGTTAACCCGATAAAGCAATTCATTACATACTGCAATTCACACATGGTTTTTGGGGAACCCCATTTACCACTAGAATCTGTTCTCACGCCCAGGCCAAAGTGGGGTTGTGCATCTGGGCAGTACCAAATGCCCCCTGGGAAACATCCAAATCCGGCAGGGCAAGGGGAACGGCCATTTCCTCATCCTCTTCCCCCAGCATTACCTAAAGTGGAGAATGTTCCCCCCTCAGTGTTCAGGTCGGTCTGTGGAGCACGTACACTGTATTGCCTTCACACGCACATAAACTTTAATGGCATCCCAGTCTTAGTCCGTAGGGTTCAATTTTGAGTTGGCACACCCTTTGCAGCTATAACAGCTTCAACTCTTCTGGGAAGCCTGTCTACAAGGTTTAGGAGCGTGTCTATGGGAATGTTTGACCTCTGTCCTTCCAGAAGCTCATTTGTGAGGTCAGGCACTGATGTGGACGAGAAGGCCTGGCTCGCAGTCTCCACTCTAATTCATCCCAAAGGTGTTCTCTTGGGTTGAGGTCCTGAACTGTGCCGGCCAGTCAAGTTCCTCCACCCAAAACTCGCTCATCCAGGTTTTTAGGGGCCTTGCTTTGTGCACTGGTGCGCAGTCATGTTGAAACAGGAAGTGGCCATCCCCAAACTGTTCCCACAAAGTTGGGAGCATGAAATTGTTCAAAATGTCTTGGTATGCTGAAGCCTTGAGAGTTCCCTTCACTGGAACTAAGGGGCCAAGCCCAACCCCTAAAAAAAAAACCACACCATAATCCCCCCTCCACCAAATGATTTGGACTATGCAAGGTCCATAAAGACATGGATGAGCAAGTTTGGGGTATAGGAACTTGACTGGCCTGCACAGAGTCCTGACCTCAACCTGACAGAACACCTTTGAGATGAATTAGAGCCGAGACTGCGAACCAGGCCTTCTCGTCCACTTCAGTGTCTGGACCTCATTCCTAAACCTTATGGACAGCTTTCCCAGAAGAGTTAAAGCTGTTATAACTGCAAAGGGTTGGCCAACTCAATATTATAACCTACTGACAGACTGGGATGCCATTAAAGTTCATGTAAGTGTGAAGGCAGGCATCCCAACACACTTGGTAATATAAGCTGTGTGAAGTTGGCATCCCATGTTTGTAAAACCTGAATAAAAATATACCAATTGTTTGTGCCGCGATTGTGCTGATTTGTGCCACAAAATCAAGCGTTCATGCCGGTTCTTTTTCTGAGGTATTTAACATTCAATTTAATGAAAGCCCCGCCTACTTTGCACCCCATGTTCAAACAAACATGCCAGGGGGCATTTGGTACTGTCCAGATGCACAACCCCACTTTGGCCCGGGCGTGAGAACAGATTCTAGTGGTAAATGTTTTTTTTTTTTAAAAACACGCCATTCGTTTGTTCCGCGTTTGTGCTGTTTTTTGCCGCAAAAGTATACATCTGTGCTGTTTTGGTTTTGGAGATATTGTGCGTTATAGTTTCTGAAACCCCGCCCACTTTGCACCCCATGTTGTTGAATTTTAAAAACAAACACGCCATTCGTTTGTGCCATGTTTGTGCTGGTTTGTGCCGCAAAAATAAAAAATTGTACCGCTTTGGTTTCAGAGATATTGTGCGTTATAGTTGCTGAAACCCCGCCCACTTTGCTCCCCATGTTGCTGAATTAAAAAACAAACATGCCATTTGTTTGTGCCGCATTTGTGCTGGTTTTTGCCACAAAAAAAGAAAAAATATTTGTGCTGCTTTGCTTTCTGAGGTATTGTGCGTTATATGTTGCCAAACCACACTGATTTTACACTTGTTATTAAATCTTACATACAACTAGATTTATTTGTTCCCGGGTTGTGCAGATTTGGTGGATATTGTACATGATGTTTTACTTCACATGCATAGTTTTTCCACCCCTTCCCGATGCTCTCCCTGCAGGGATGCACCCCCCCACCCCTCCGATTCTCTAGCGCTGACTGGAAGAACAGACAGGGGAAAAACGGACGGGGTATAGGGTGGGCACAGGTGGCTCTAGTGAGCCAGAGCCAGCTGTCAATCAGGCGGCAGGGTGGATCTCGACAGCATTGTCGGGATCTGTGCTGTCAGCATATAGTGGGCAATAGCCCGCCACATGCTGAATTTTTTTGTCACAGGAGAACATACTATATATCATCTTGTGAACAAAAAGAGAACACCATACTTTAACCTAAGTTTTACCATTTATTTTCTAAACACATTTTGCATAGTGCATACATAGAATAAAAGGTGTTTAATGTACCCTAATTCCCTTAATTACCCTGTGTGTAGACAGGAAAGGTTTAAAGCATTTCTGTATGTTACTACAATGATTTTAAATCCTGGCTAACCCTGAACACAGGATGTATACAGTACATAGGCACATCAGTTATTAACACAACTAGAGTTGCCACCTGACCACTATATTAGGTTGTCTTGCTAGTGCTAGTATTGCAAAAAAATTGTTTGTATACACATTGACACAAACAGCAAACACACAATCACCTATTCCAAATGCATTACATTGCATAATTATAAATAATAATAATAATAATAATAATAATAATAATAATAATAAGTAAAATTAAAGAGGTTAAAAATACATTTACCCTGGATTCCCTGAGTTAGCAGTGAAACCATCAAGCAAAAAGTAGTTTGAGCTCTAATACAGTGAAGCATAGAGCGAAGGGCAGGCATGACAAATGTGAACAGGGGAACAGGGCAAGTAAAGTAATGAGAGGACTTACCTGATTGAGGGGGTAGCCAGAGGGAGAGGAGGGGCTATGTGCATTTAAGGAGAGTTGTTCCCCCCCTGGCGTCCAGAGGATCTTGTGGCGCAGGTAGAAAATTGAATCCCCTGCGGGTGCTGGACGAGATGGCGGACGTGGACAAGCTCCTTTCCTGGCTCAGGGCAGAGGTGGCATCCAGAGGAGCTGAGTGGCCGCAGGAGCAGCTCTCATCTGTCCTGGGAGATCGAGCCTTTGGGTCAGAGACATGGGGCAGAAGTCTGTACGAGCTCAGAGGTCTCAGCCTCTGGAGCGCTTCTCTCTAGACTCCTCCCCCAGAGCATGGCGCCACATTGGGAGTCCCATATGGGCCCCTTCAGGTCCACCCATGAAGCGTTCGGCTGCGCCCACGGGCAGCGCTCCTGGAAGAAATCCCCTTTATCGGCGGAGCTCGTGGGCGGGGCTTCCGTGGGTGTCTGTGTCTCTCCTCTGTGTCAGGCTCAGGAACAGGCGGGCTCCTCCCCTGGTGATGAGTCAGCATGGGCGGACCCTCAGCAGGGGAATTGTGCTGCTATGGCTGCCGGGCCCTTTACCTCATCGGCCAGCGGCTCTCCCGGACCTGCCAGCACCAGGTGATGACAGTGGTGCGGAGGAGCGGCAGTTTGAGACCAGCAGCCCTGGGCACTCCAGTAAGACGACCCGGAAATTGGTGGGCTTAGCCAGTGTGCGGAGGTGGGCCAGCAGCCTTACGGATCCTCGGCATCCAGGGCCACTACTCCTGGGGTGCTGCTGGGAGACGTGGAGATAGAGGAGAGATCGAAGAGCGAGCTGTCTGCTTCAAAGGGGGGGAGTCGCATGGACGCCCTGCATCAATGAAGTCGGACCTGTGGCTGGTGGGATCTTTCCTAGGTAGCCTGGTAAGTCTACTACTTCTTCTAACATGTCTGTGTTTTCTGCTGTTGATAATGTGTGTCTAGGAGGGAGGGCCCTGTCCTGCATGGATTTGGCGACTCCACGGTCTGATTGTCCACGCTTTCTGCCCCTTCTAGTGCGGGCCATAGTCACGCCACATCTAGGTCAGATAAGGGAATTGCAAGAGTTTCTTTTGGGTTTAAGGGAGCTGGTCCAGCGATTTGAACCAGAGATGAGTGCCCAAGCCATGGCGTCATCAGCGTGGATCCCGTAGGTGGGTGGGTGATCGGCGACAGGGCTTGCTTTGGTGTCCAGAGTTGATCCCCCGCAGTGGCAATCGTGGTGCCAGTCCAGTCTGAGGTGGGGGACAAGTTGGCATCGAGGGACAAGGCTGAGTTGTCGGGGGAGGCCGTTACCAAACAGAATTCAGTCAGATTGGCCAACTCTGCGAAATGTGAGGTTTACGTTTGTTTTGAGGGGCCTCTGGGTGCACACCTGAAGCTAGGAGTCCGCAAAAAATGTTGGAAGGGTGAGTATGTGGAGATATTCTCTCTGCTACCCCTGGAAAATTTTTATCTGGATAGGGTCAAGCCAGAGGAGAGCAAAAAGGTGGATGAAGAAAAATGTCAGGACAGGCTTATCCCTCGAACTTTCCCTAATTTGCTGCAGGCTTTTGCCATTATGGCAAGTGTAGTTGGGGAGAAGAATCCGAAACACTGTTCGGCACTCTTCTGTTGTCTTGATGCTTGATGATCGGTGAGGCCTTCAGGGTCTATGGGGGATCCTCATAGTTGGGGTACGACGAGCAGTTCCAGCAGCAGGGATCTATCTTCCCATCCTTGCGGTGGGACCTCAACGACATTCGTTTGTGTATGCTACTTATGACCTGGGCGCGGGCCCCTAATCTGTTTTCTCCAGGGGGGCGGGAACATTTTCCCACATACAACCGGCCGTAAAGGAGAGGGGTGTCTGCTTGCAGTATAATGAGGGCTCCTGCAAGTTTGGGGGGGGGGGGGGGGGGGGGCTTGTGGGTGCGGTGGTTCACATCCCTTATCCTGCAGCTTTAAGCAGGGGAAGGGACGTGTCGCGAGTCTGTTAACAAAAGGGATGACGCCAGTGAGGGTGGACAGGATGCGGCCTTTCCACAATAGATATCTGGATTGGTTGTTAGGGGTGGGTTTCCCTGAAGGCTTTCACATACCTTGTTCCCTGGCCGCTGTTCCACCAGTGTCCCAGAACTTGCGCTCAGCCTTGCAACATCCTGCAGTGGTTTCTGAAAAATTGCGGAAGGAAGTTGCGTTGGGCCCTTTCCCCTTGCAGCCTTTAGCAGATTTGGTGATCTCATTACTGGGAGTCGTGCCTAAGAAGGAGCCCAATAAGTTTAGTCTTATTCACCACCTTTCCTTTCCAAAGGGTGGGTAGGTCAATTATGCGATTGACTCAGAGCCATGTACGGTATCTTACACTTCCTTTGATACGGCTGTTGTCTGAGAAATTATGGGCAAGGGGCTCTCATGGCCAAATCCGATATTGAATCTGCATTTAGACTGCCTCCCGTTCATCTGGATAGTTTTTGCTTGCTGGGTTGTCATTGGCAAGAGGAGTACTATGTGGATCGATGCCTTCCGATGGGCTGTTCTATTTCATGTGCATTGTTTGAGACGTTCAGCCTAGTTTGTAGAGTGGTGTAATGGCGATTTCTACCTCACTTATACGCTTAACGATATATACCAGGGATATGCAATTAGCGGACCTCCAGCTGTTGCAAAACTACAAGTTCCATCATGCCTCTGCCTCTTGGTGTTTTGCTTGTGGCTGTCAGAGTCTTGCTATGCCTCATGGGACTTGTAGTTCTGCAACAGCTGGAGGTCCACTAATTGCATACCCCTGATATATTCCATAAGCGATTACAAGCTTGTCCATATAAGAATTAACCAATGCGATTGTAGCTATAACCCATGAAAACAATAAAGAAATAATAATGGTGCTAAAATACAAAGATCTAATTTATTTTTTACAGAAAAGAAACGCTAGAAAAATTAAATATTACCGAATATAACGTAGATAATACAAATACAGAGAAGCAGTGATGTTACAAATACAGCTTGGCCAATGGGACACAGAGATCTTATGTTTTTTTTTTTTTTTTTTTTGAAAAGCCAGTGGCGTGTGAAACACACCCAAAAACTCCACCCGGTGCCAAAAAAAGTGCACACACATAAAGAGTGAAACACAAAACGTGCAACGGGTGTTACACTTGTCCTCCCTAGGGATGGATCTCACCCTGATTCCCCGGGGCGTTAGACTCCAGACGTGGACTGAGGTACTTCACTATGGTCCATCTGGCTGAAACCAGACGGACCCCTTTCTCTGGAGGGTCTGCCGAAACAGACCCACCCAAGTACTTGGTGGGGCTCCCCCAAAGGGAGACCCCATGAGAGAAGGCGAACTAAGCCAGAAGGCCATGTCCACCTCCTCCCAAGACTTTCAGGGTTGGCCCGAGGACCCACACCCTACTCATTACGCATTGACAAACTGTGACAACACCAAACAAAACATGCAAAAAAGTGACAAAACACGGGGATAAATAAAAAGAAAGTGGGGAAAAGGAAGTGGGAGAGTGAGTGAAAGTGACAATTGTGCAATACAATGGCCTGCCCTCCGGCCAGGAATAAAAAATTATCCTGGTCCTAGCCAAAAGGCTCGGCCCTAGAGGCAGGTGTAAAAAAAGTGTGTATAGTGAAGTGTCCGTGGTGCCATAAATCATAGTGACATCACTCACAGTGATTTGTATGGCACCCCTGAACTGCCACTTCAGGGGCACATTCACCATAGGCTTTTCGAACAACCCTGACCTACGACCCAGACCACAGCGGACCCTACCCCAGCCAGGAGGAAGAAGCTCAGGGGGCCAGCCTATCCCCATCACTCCAACCGATTTACATCCAGGAGACACCAGCAACTCCTCCCCTTAGCGTAGAAGAAGCTACTGGCATACTCTCCTGAATAACCTGGCCGGAAGCTAGGTCCGCCACAATCTAGGCCAGAAGGCCAGGGACTCGACCCTCCGGATCAGACCCAGTGGTTCTCCATCCTCATCAGGAGCACCCTTCTAGACGGCTCAGACTCGACCATTGGCCGGCCCCCAGTATCTGTCGGGCAGCTCGGCATAGCCCCTGCTGAAACCGCCCTTCCAGGCACTATGACACCATTGGAATTGCTGGCCCTCCCCAGAGCGAGAGTAGCACATCGCCTTCTCTGGAAACTGATAAGAACAGATACTACACTTGATCTTAGCCAAAAGGCCGAGAAGAGATCTTACGTTACCATGCTTACAGGGGGGCACACCGAGGGGAAGAGACCGTGTGTAGCTCTCTGTACTGCTTTTATACCCCCCTCTGCCCCTACTCCCACCTAGGGATGAGCCGAACACCCCCGGGTTCGGTTCGAACCAGAACCTTCGAACGGACCGAAAGTTCGCGCGAATTTTCGAACCCTATACGTTATAATGGACGCGAACGTTCGAAATCAAAAGTGCTAATTACAACGGCCAATATGCATGTTAATGTCATAAAACAGGTTTGGGGACCCGGGTCCTGCCCCAGGGGACATATATCAATGCAAAAAGAACTTTTAAAAACTAACGTTTTTTCGGGAGCAGTCATTTTAATGATGCATAAAGTGAAAAAAAAAGTGAAATTTTCCTTTAAATATGGTACCTGGGGGGTGTCTAAAGTATGCCTGTGAAGTGGCATGTGTTTCCCGTGTTTAGAACTGTCCTTGCACAAAATGACATTTGTAAAGGAAAAAAAGAAGCCATTTAAAACCACTTGCGGCTTTAGGTTTGTTCTTAAGTAGAATCTGAACAGGTACATTATGAAGTGTAGCTCCATCCCAAAAAAATCTATTTTTAAGCTTTTTGGAGAACATAGGGAGGGGTTATCACCCCTGTAACATTTGCTGTCTTTGCACATCTGTTCAGAACATGTCACCTCACTTTCCGTCCCAATGACAAATGTTTTTGGAAAAGTGGGGTTTTAATTAAAACAAGGATTGGTGATAAAGTATCAGTAGAGAGGAGATACCTTTTTCCCAAATTAAATCTAACAGGATAGAATTTCCCTTCCTAGGGGTAGATTTCCTCTCACTTCCTGTTTTCTCTTTCCATTTGCAAGTAGGAGTCGTTTGTAAGTTGGATGTTTGAAAGTAGGGGCCTGGCGTATATACTCTGCAGAAATTTGCCCTATTAGATGTTGGTGTAGCCACAAGACTGGTGGGCACAGGAATGGGCCCTGCTATGAGTTAATAAATCAAGATTTGTAATTGCATGCACCTGTTGAACAGGGCAGAAAAATTGGGGGGGTGGTGGTGGTGGTGGACGGTGTTGCCACAAGACTGTAAGCTCTCACAGTTACTCTTGGTGGGCGCAGGAATGGGCCCTGCTGTGAGTTATTAGATCAAGATTTGTAATTGCATGCACCTGTTGAACAGGGCAGAAAAATTGGGGGTGGTGGTGGTGGTGGACGGTGTTGCCACAAGACTGTAAGCTCTCACAGTTACTCTTGGTGGGCGCAGGAATGGGCCCTGCTGTGAGTTATTAGATCAAGATTTGTAATTGCATGCACCTGTTGAACAGGGCAGAAAAATTGGGGGTGGTGGTGGTGGTGGACGGTGTTGCCACAAGACTGTAAGCTCTCACAGTTACTCTTGGTGGGCGCAGGAATGGGCCCTGCTGTGAGTTATTAGATCAAGATTTGTAATTGCAAGCACCTGATGAACAGGGCAGAAAAATTGGGCCTTTGGCGGTGGTGGTGGACGGTGTTGCCACAAGACTGTAGGCCCTCACAGTTACTCTTGGTGGGCGCAGGAATGGGCCCTGTTGTGAGTTATTAGATCAAGATTTGTAATTGCAAGCACCTGATGAACAGGGCAGAAAAATTGGGCCTTTGGCGGTGGTGGTGGACGGTGTTGCCACAAGACTGCAGGCCCTCATAGTTACTCTTGGTGGGCGCAGGAATGGGCCCTGCTGTGAACTATTAGATCAAGATTTGTAATTACCCGCCCCTGTTAAACAGGGGCTGAAAAATTGTGCCTTAGGCACTGGTGCTGGTGCCACAACACTGCAACCCCTCACAGAGACTGTACTTGGAGCACAGCAGTCACACGTGTTGCGAAGCATTTTTTTAAAAAATTGTAAGTACCCGCCCCTGTTAAACAGGGGCTGAAAAATTGTGCCTTAGGCACTGGTGCTGGTGCCACAACACTGCAACCCCTCACAGAGACTGTACTTGGAGCACAGCAGTCACACGTGTTGCGAAGCATTTTTTTAAAAAATTGTAAGTACCCGCCCCTGTTAAACAGGGGCTGAAAAATTGTGCCTTAGGCACTGGTGCTGGTGCCACAACACTGCAACCCGGCCCTCACAGATACTGTACTTGGAGCACAGCAGTCACACGTGTTGCGAAGCATTTTTTTAAAAAATTGTAAGTACCCACCCCTGTTAAACAGGGGCTGAAAAATTGTGCCTTAGGCACTGGTGCTGGTGCCACAACACTGCAACCCGGCCCTCACAGATACTGTGCTTGGAGCACAGCAGTCACACGTGTTGCGAAGCATTTTTTTAAAAAATTGTAAGTACCCGCCCCTGTTAAACAGGGGCTGAAAAATTGTGCCTTAGGCACTGGTGCTGGTGCCACAACACTGCAACCCGGCCCTCACAGATACTGTACTTGGAGCACAGCAGTCACACGTGTTGCGAAGCATTTTTTTAAAAAATTGTAAGTACCCGCCCCTGTTAAACAGGGGCTGAAAAATTGTGCCTTAGGCACTGGTGCTGGTGCCACAACACTGCAACCCGGCCCTCACAGAGACTGTACTTGGAGCACAGCAGTCACACGTGTTGCGAAGCATTTTTTTAAAAAATTGGAAGTACACGCCCCTGTTAAACAGGGGCTGAAAAATTGTGCCTTAGGCACTGGTGCTGGTGCCACAACACTGCAACCCCTCACAGAGACTGTACTTGGAGCACAGCAGTCACACGTGTTGCGAAGCATTTTTTTAAAAAATTGGAAGTACACGCCCCTGTTAAACAGGGGCTGAAAAATTGTGCCTTAGGCACTGGTGCTGGTGCCACAACACTGCAACCCCTCACAGAGACTGTACTTGGAGCACAGCAGTCACACGTGTTGCGAAGCATTTTTTTAAAAAATTGGAAGTACACGCCCCTGTTAAACAGGGGCTGAAAAATTGTGCCTTAGGCACTGGTGTGGTGGCATGGATCATTGAGGAGGAGGAAGAGGATAGTCAGTGAACATAAGAGGACAGTCACTCAGCATCAGCATAGGCAGTCTTGAAGGGATGTGACCTTAAAAATTATTCGGTTATATCCGCCTCAGGTGCCTGGTAGCTGGTGGTGATCCAAGACTGATTCATTTTGATGAATGTCAGTCGATCAACCGAGGCGGTGGACAGGCGCACCCTATGATCAGTCACAAATCCTCCAGCAGCACTGAATGTGCGTTCGGAAAGAACGCTGGAGGCAGGACAGGCCAGTAGCTCAATTGCATACTGTGCAAGCTCTGGCCAGTGATCCATCCTCAGGACCCAGTAAGCCAGAGGATTTTCGGTGGGAAAGGTGTCCAAGTCTGACCTTGCCCCAAGGTATTCCTGCACCATGTATATCAGACGCTGGCGATGGTTGCTGGAACCGATCATACCTTGGGGCTGCGGACTAAAAAATTGTCTGAACGCATCGGTCAGACGTCCACCTTCCCCACCGCTCCTTCTGCCACTGACCGAAGCCTCAGCAACTCGTCGCCCAGGACCAGGAGTTTGTAGCCTCCCAGTTTCTGGGAACGCGTTGCACAGACCTTTCTGCAAGGCCTCCCTGAGATGTCTCATCCTCTGCTCCCTCTGCGACGGCAAGATAAGGTCCGCAACCTTACCCTTGTACCGCGGATCAAGGAGAGTGGCCAGCCAGTAATGGTCCCTCTCCTTGATCCGAAGAACACGAGGATCCTTCCGCAGGCTTTGCAGGATCAGGGAGGCCATGCAGCGTAGGTTAGCTGAGGCATTCGGTCCGGAGTCTTCTGGGTCACTGAGGATGACATGATCGCCAGCCACCTCCTCCCAGCCACGTACAAGTCCACTGGTTTGTTGGGACTGTACATCATCCCTAAAAGACTGCTGCTGCTGATGCTGAGTGCCAGGCTCCACCTCCATGCTCACACAATCCTCCTCCTCCTCCTCCTCCTCCTCCTCATCCTCTTCCTGTGTGATGGGTGGGACAGAAGGAACACTGTCCGGATAAAGGGGGCCTTGAGAGGCAAGGAAGTCCTCCTCTTCCTGCCTCTGTTCTGCCTCAAGTGCCCTGTCCATTATCCCACGCAGCGTATGCTCCAACAGGTGGACAAGAGGGACAGTGTCACTGATGCATGCACTGTCACTGCTCACCATCCTCGTGGCCTCCTCAAATGGTGAGAGGACAGTGCATGCATCCCTGATCATGCTCCACTGACGTGGGGAAAAAAAACCAAGCTCCCCTGACCCTGTCCTGGTGCCGTAGTCGCAAAGGTACTCATTGATGGCCCTCTGCTGCGTGTGCAGTCGCTGCAGCATGGCCAACGTTGAGTTCCACCTGGTGGGCATGTCACATATTAGGCGGTTCTTGGGCAGGTTCAGCTCCTTTTGCAGCTCAGTCAGCCGAGCACTGGCATTATAAGATCGGCGGAAATGCACACAGACTTTCCTGGCCTGCCTCAGGACATCCTGTAAGCCTGGGAACCTGCCCAAGAACCGCTGCACCACCAGGTTGAGGACGTGAGCCATGCAGGGCACATGGGTGAGCTGCCCCTGTCGCAGGGCGGAGAGGAGGTTGGTGCCATTGTCAGAAACGACCATTCCTGGCTTAAGCTGACGTGGCGTCAACCACCTCTCGGCCTGCCCCTGCAGAGCTGCCAGAACCTCTGGCCCAGTGTGGCTCCTGTCCCCCAAACACACCAGCGCAAGCACGGCATGGCATCTTTTTGCCTGCGTACTTGCGTAGCCCCTTGTACGCCTACGGAGCACCGCTGGTTCCAAGGACAGAGCACTGGAGGAAGAAGAAGAGGAGGGGGTGGAGGAGAGAGGTGTGTCACAACCAGTAGCAGTAGTCGCATTGTGGAGGCGTGGTGGCGGAACAACCTCCAACACTACTGCACCTTGTCCTGCATCCCTCCCAGCTGCCAATAGAGTGACCCAATGGGCCGTGAAAGAAAGGTACCGTCCCTGTCCATGCCTGCTGGACCATGAGTCAGCGGTAATATGCACCTTACCGCTGACCGCCCTGTCCAGCGAGGCATGGACATTGCCCTCCACATGCCGGTAGAGAGACGGAATCGCCTTCCGCGAGAAAAAGTGGCGTTTGGGAACCTGCCACTGAGGAACCGCACATTGAACAAACTCACGGAAGGGGGCCGAGTCTACCAACTGAAAAGGCAGCAGTTGAAGTGCTAGCAATTTAGCAAGGCTAGCATTCAACCGCTGGGCATGTGGATGGCTGGGAGTGTACTTCTTTCTACGGTCCAGCAGCTGGGGCAGGGAAATTTGCCTGCTGCAATCGGACGTCGGTGTACTGCAAGTACTTGGTTGTGACACACCGAATTCTACACCTTCAGTCCTCTCAGAGCAGCTTTCAGAGAGGACTGAAGGTGTAGTGGGGATGGAGATCCCAGCTGAGGAGGAGCAAGGAGAGGTCCGCTTAGTTCTTTGGTGTGGGTCTTTTATGTGTGCCTGCCAACGAGCTGCATGGCAGGTCGCCATATGTCTGGTCATGCTTGTCGTGCCCAAGCGGCTGATGTTTTGGCCACGCGAGATACGCTTGAGACAAATATTGCAAATAGCAGTGGTGCGATCTGCTGCACTCGTCTCAAAAAAGGCCCACACCAAAGAACTTTTCTGATAACGTGCAGAGGCAGCGCCCTGCACAGGCGGAGCTCTGCGGTGTTGTACAGTTGCTGTGCTGGCCTCTACCTGGCCTCCAGGGGGCATCCTGCCTCGTTGGACATGTGACGCCGCATCCTCCTCCTCCTCGTCCTCCTCCTCATCCTCTCTCCCTTGAGGCACCCACGTGGAGTCAGTGACCTCATCATCCCCTCCCTCTTCACCACTAGAGCAAACCTGGCAGTAAGCTGCAGCTGGTGGAACAGTACTGCCAGATTCCTCCAGCTGGGTATCGTCATCCGAGCCTTCGAATCGTTGGGCATCCTCCTGGAGCATGTACCCAACACTGTGCTCAAAGAGTTCGGGGGACTCCTCAGGAGGACATGGTGGGTCTAGGGAAGGGGTGGCTGATGATGCTCTGTCAGTACCCTGAGCCTGGGTGAGAGAGGATGAGGAGGATGAGGAGGGCTTGGTCATCCATTCTACCAAGCCTTCAGCATGATGCGGCTCCACATGTCCAGCTGCCGAAAACAAAGACGCGCGTGTCCCATGGCCACGTGCTGATGACGATGCACGACCACGTCCACGTCCACGGCCACGTCCACTAGAAACAGAGCCTGCCTGCCCTGTGTTCTTGGCTCTGCACGCTCTGCCTCCCCTTGGCGGTCTTCCAGCCATTGTAGTCGGTAGTCCTGTGGGTGCTGCTGAGAAGAATATATAGGAGCTCTGTGTGATGCCACTAACACACTAGAAGTCCTATGGGTGCTTCTGCAAAGAAAATAGAGGAGCTCTGTGTGATGCCACTAACACACTAGAAGTCCTGTGGGTGCTGCTGAGAAGAATATATAGGAGCTCTGTGTGATGCCACTAACACACTAGAAGTCCTATGGGTGCTTCTGCAAAGAAAATAGAGGAGCTCTGTGTGATGCCACTAACACACTAGAAGTCCTGTGGGTGCTGCTGAGAAGAATATATAGGAGCTCTGTGTGATGCCACTAACACACTAGAAGTCCTATGGGTGCTTCTGCAAAGAAAATAGAGGAGCTCTGTGTGATGCCACTAACACACTAGAAGTCCTGTGGGTGCTTCTGCAAAGAAAATAGAGGAGCTCTGTGTGATGCCACTAACACACTAGAAGTCCTGTGGGTGCTTATGCAAAGAAAATAGAGGAGCTCTGTGTGATGCCACTAACACACTAGAAGTCCTGTGGGTGCTGCTGAGAAGAATATATAGGAGCTCTGTGTGATGCCACTAACACACTAGAAGTCCTATGGGTGCTTCTGCAAAGAAAATAGAGGAGCTCTGTGTGATGCCACTAACACACTAGAAGTCCTGTGGGTGCTTCTGCAAAGAAAATAGAGGAGCTCTGTGTGATGCCACTAACACACTAGAAGTCCTGTGGGTGCTTCTGCAAAGAAAATAGAGGAGCTCTGTGTGATGCCACTAACACACTAGAAGTCCTGTGGGTGCTTATGCAAAGAAAATAGAGGAGCTCTGTGTGATGCCACTAACACACTAGAAGTCCTGTGGGTGCTGCTGAGAAGAATATATAGGAGCTCTGTGTGATGCCACTAACACACTAGAAGTCCTATGGGTGCTTCTGCAAAGAAAATAGAGGAGCTCTGTGTGATGCCACTAACACACTAGAAGTCCTGTGGGTGCTTCTGCAAAGAAAATAGAGGAGCTCTGTGTGATGCCACTAACACACTAGAAGTCCTGTGGATGCTTCTGCAAAAAAAATAGAGGAGCTCTGTGTGATGCCACTAACACACTAGAAGTCCTGTGGGTGCTGCTGAGAAGAATATATAGGAGCTCTGTGTGATGCCACTAACACACTAGACGTCCTATGGGTGCTTCTGCAAAGAAAATAGAGGAGCTCTGTGTGATGCCACTAACACACTAGAAGTCCTGTGGGTGCTTCTGCAAAGAAAATAGAGGAGCTCTGTGTGATGCCACTAACACACTAGAAGTCCTGTGGATGCTTCTGCAAAAAAAATAGAGGAGCTCTGTGTGATGCCACTAACACACTAGAAGTCCTGTGGGTGCTTATGCAAAGAAAATAGAGGAGCTCTGTGTGATGCCACTAACACACTAGAAGTCCTGTGGGTGCTTCTGCAAAGAAAATAGAGGAGCTCTGTGTGATGCCACTAACACACTAGAAGTCCTGTGGGTGCTTCTGCAAAGAAAATAGAGGAGCTCTGTGTGATGCCACTAACACACTAGAAGTCCTGTGGGTGCTTCTGCAAAGAAAATAGAGGAGCTCTGTGTGATGCCACTAACACACTAGAAGTCCTGTGGGTGCTGCTGAGAAGAATATATAGGAGCTCTGTGTGATGCCACTAACACACTAGAAGTCCTATGGGTGCTTCTGCAAAGAAAATAGAGGAGCTCTGTGTGATGGGACTAACACACTTCAAGTCCTATAGGTGCTTCTGGGAAGAAAATATAGCTCTGTGTGTGTGATGGGACTAACACACTTCAAGTCCTATAGGTGCTTCTGGGAACAAAATATAGCTCTGTGTGTGTGATGGGACTAACACACTTCAAGTCCTATAGGTGCTTCTGGGAACAAAATATAGCTCTGTGTGTGTGATGGGACTAACACACTTCAAGTCCTATAGGTGCTTCTGGGAAGAAAATATAGCTCTGTGTGTGTGATGGGACTAACACACTTCAAGTCCTATAGGTGCTTCTGGGAAGAAAATATAGCTCTGTGTGTGTGATGGGACTAACACACTTCAAGTCCTATAGGTGCTTCTGGGAAGAAAATATAGCTCTGTGTGTGTAATGGGACTAACACACTTCAAGTCCTATAGGTGCTTCTGGGAACAAAATATAGCTCTGTGTGTGTGATGGGACTAACACACTTCAAGTCCTATAGGTGCTTCTGGGAACAAAATATAGCTCTGTGTGTGTGATGGGACTAACACACTTCAAGTCCTATAGGTGCTTCTGGGAAGAAAATATAGCTCTGTGTGTGTGATGGGACTAACACACTTCAAGTCCTATAGGTGCCTCTGGGAACAAAATATAGCTCTGTGTGTGTGATGGGACTAACACACTTCAAGTCCTATAGGTGCTTCTGGGAACAAAATATAGCTCTGTGTGTGTGATGGGACTAACACACTTCAAGTCCTATAGGTTCTTCTGGGAACAAAATATAGCTCTGTGTGTGTGATGGGACTAACACACTTCAAGTCCTATAGGTGCTTCTGGGAACAAAATATAGCTCTGTGTGTGTGATGGGACTAACACACTTCAAGTCCTATAGGTGCTTCTGGGAAGAAAATATAGCTCTGTGTGTGTAATGGGACTAACACACTTCAAGTCCTATAGGTGCTTCTGGGAAGAAAATATAGCTCTGTGTGTGTGATGGGACTAACACACTTCAAGTCCTATAGGTGCTTCTGGGAACAAAATATAGCTCTGTGTGTGTGATGGGACTAACACACTTCAAGTCCTATAGGTGCTTCTGGGAACAAAATATAGCTCTGTGTGTGTGATGGGACTAACACACTTCAAGTCCTATAGGTGCTTCTGGGAAGAAAATATAGCTCTGTGTGTGTGATGGGACTAACACACTTCAAGTCCTATAGGTGCCTCTGGGAACAAAATATAGCTCTGTGTGTGTGATGGGACTAACACACTTCAAGTCCTATAGGTGCTTCTGGGAACAAAATATAGCTCTGTGTGTGTGATGGGACTAACACACTTCAAGTCCTATAGGTGCTTCTGGGAAGAAAATATAGCTCTGTGTGTGTGATGGGACTAACACACTTCAAGTCCTATAGGTGCTTCTGGGAAGAAAATATAGCTCTGTGTGTGTGATGGGACTAACACACTTCAAGTCCTATAGGTGCTTCTGGGAACAAAATATAGCTCTGTGTGTGTGATGGGACTAACACACTTCAAGTCCTATAGGTGCTTCTGGAAGAAAATATAGCTCTGTGTGTGTGATGGGACTAACACACTTCAAGTCCTATAGGTGCCTCTGGGAACAAAATATAGCTCTGTGTGTGTGATGGGACTAACACACTTCAAGTCCTATAGGTGCTTCTGGGAAGAAAATATAGCTCTGTGTGTGTGATGGGACTAACACACTTCAAGTCCTATAGGTGCTTCTGGGAACAAAATATAGCTCTGTGTGTGTGATGGGACTAACACACTTCAAGTCCTATAGGTGCTTCTGGGAACAAAATATAGCTCTGTGTGTGTGATGGGACTAACACACTTCAAGTCCTATAGGTGCTTCTGGGAAGAAAATATAGCTCTGTGTGTGTAATGGGACTAACACACTTCAAGTCCTATAGGTGCTTCTGGGAACAAAATATAGCTCTGTGTGTGTGATGGGACTAACACACTTCAAGTCCTATAGGTGCTTCTGGGAACAAAATATAGCTCTGTGTGTGTGATGGGACTAACACACTTCAAGTCCTATAGGTGCTTCTGGGAAGAAAATATAGCTCTGTGTGTGTGATGGGACTAACACACTTCAAGTCCTATAGGTTCTTCTGGGAACAAAATATAGCTCTGTGTGTGTGATGGGACTAACACACTTCAAGTCCTATAGGTGCTTCTGGGAACAAAATATAGCTCTGTGTGTGTGATGGGACTAACACACTTCAAGTCCTATAGGTGCTTCTGGGAACAAAATATAGCTCTGTGTGTGTGATGGGACTAACACACTTCAAGTCCTATAGGTGCTTCTGGGAACAAAATATAGCTCTGTGTGTGTGATGGGACTAACACACTTCAAGTCCTATAGGTGCTTCTGGGAACAAAATATAGGAGCTCTGCCTGCCTGCCACGAACACACTACAAGTCCTATAGGTGCTTCTGGTAACAAAATATAGGAGCTCTGCCTGCCTGCCACGAACACACTACAAGTCCTATAGGTGCTTCTGGTAACAAAATATAGGAGCTCTGCCTGCCTGCCACGAACACCCTACAAGTCCTATAGGTGCTTCTGGTAACAAAATATAGGAGCTCTGCCTGCCTGCCACGAACACACTACAAGTCCTATAGGTGCTTCTGGTAACAAAATATAGGAGCTCTGCCTGCCTGCCACGAACACACTACAAGTCCTATAGGTGCTTCTGGTAACAAAATATAGGAGCTCTGCCTGCCTGCCACGAACACACTACAAGCCCCTCTTTCTCAATCAATCTTTGTAACTGAATCTATCTAACTCAATTTCTGTAAGTGAATCTCTCTACCTAACTAAATCGAGCAGAGTGTCACAGAATCAGCCTGCTCAATCTGCGCCGGAACAGCATGTGACCGGCGCAGACGGCGTGGCGGCCTTTTATAGGGGGGGGGCGTGTACTACAGCCCCTGAGCTGTAATTGGCTACAGGCGTCCTGCCTGTAGCCAATTATGGCTCTTCGAGTTTCCGGGGCTGTGATTGGCCAAGCATGCGGGGTCACAGTGCATGCTTGGCCAATCATCAGCCAGCAATGCACTGCGCCGGCCGCGCCGGCCGCAATGCATTGCGGGGCCGCGCGCATCACACGCACGTGATGCGAGCGGCCAAAATAGTTCTGGGCTCGCCGAGCGAGCGAACGCCCGGTGCTCGATGCGAACGTGGGTTCGCATCGAGCACCGGGCCCATCCCTACTCCCACCCATCCAGGTTCTACCCCCCCCCCCCCCCGGAACCTTGTCATTGGTCCAGAGTTGCATCAAATTCTGATTGTCTGTGATTTTAAGTCTAGTTGGTCATCATGCTTCTCACATAAGCATTAGACTCTCCTCTCTGTCTGAAACATGATTACCTTCGTTATGTCTATCTCTTGATTTAAAACAGTAGGCCCACCTTGATCTTGGCCTAGCCAGTTCCGACATTAGCATGTCAAAGACCCCTGACCAAGTAGTGCCACAAAGTCTTATATAGTTCTCTTAGAAACAAAAGGGTAACTTCGTTATGACCTGCCCATTGAAGATATCAAACAACTCTTAAGAAGCAGGAGAAAAAGGAGTCTTGTAAGCTGGGCCCATATCTCATCATGATATCACAAAATATATTATGTACATCATCCTCTTGTAAAAACACACACACATATATATATATATATATATATATATATATATATATATCCCAGTGGTGGCCCCACTCCCCCCCCCTTTTTTTTCTCTCTTCTCTTTCCTCCCTCCCCCTCCTTTCCCCTTTCTCCTCTCCTTTCTTCCTCCTTCCCCCTTTAGTTTATCTGCAGTCTCTCCTTGTTGTCCTACAGCCAGGATGTCACTCCATCTGGGGAGTCGAAGATCTGAGTCCCCCCCAGCGCATCCACCCGTAGTAGTGCTGGGTATATTAGAGCATACGTAAGTATGTATTTTTGTAGGGTGCGCTTGATCTCTATAAATTCAGCTCTGCGCTTGGTCAGTCAAGTAGTCCGGGTAAAGAGAAATCTTCATCCCATTATAGGAAATGCTCCCCATCTCCCTCACTTTACGCATCAGTGTAACTTTGTCCTTATAGTTAAAGAATTCCATCAATAGTGGCCTGGGGTGACCTCCTCACGGTGGAGCTCTAAAGGGAACTCAATGAGCCCTTTCTATTGAAAAGAATGGTGAGAAGGTCTCCTTTCCATACAGTTCTATAAACCATTTTTCCAAAAATTCTATAGGATTAGGACCCTCACTTTTCTTGGGTAGCCCCATCAACCTCACATTATCCCTGCGGGATCTATTTTCCATTTCGTCCATTTTTCAGATTTATATACCCATCTGCTTTCTCATATTTTTAACCTTGCATTTTAGTGGGTGTAGGTCATCTTCCAGTTGACGTATCCTCCCCTCCAGTACAGTTGTTCTTTCTGCTGTTTTTTGCAGATCATGTCTGACCAATAACAAATCCTCCTTCACCCCCTTCTGCAAATGCGGATACTTTTATATAGGTAAAACCTTCAGGAACTTCTGGAGACGAATCTATGACCATATATACTACATAAGGAAGAATCTACTCTATACCCCTATAGGAAGACATGTAGCCATGTATCACAAAAATGACACGTCAATGGTCTGTTTTACAGCCCTAGAAAGAATAAGAGAGGATCCAAGAGGAGGCAATATAGATCAGAAACTATTACAACGAGAAGCCAGATGGATCTTCAAATTAAATGCTACTAGGGCTCCTGGCCTAAATGACTCTCTAAGCTTTCGACCATTCCTTTAGATTACAAATAGGTCCCAACCTTCCAATCTAGGTCTAAAATCAAAAAATACTGTCTCCCTGCGGGAGATTTTTTGCAGATAGCCCCCAATTAACATGGGGAGGTCCGTCACATAGATAGGAAATTATTTCTCTCTTTTGTAAATAATGTGGATGAAATGTAAAAATGTAGTATATTGTACTGTATGTATGTGTTATTTTATTATATCTAACATGTATATGTTTACATATAGGGCATCGGAGTATATTCTTCAAGGCAAATTTCCGATTTATTTGTATTTTTTCGTTCAGCTGAAAAGACACTTATACTTCTGGCTGAGGGATCTTGAGGCTGACAAACATTTTTTTCTTCCCCCCCCTGGCATGGATAACATCGGATGGAACGGAACGGCTTATGTTGATTTCTGTCCCTCCCTCGGTGGAGGCGTTGCGGTGGAGGCGTCGGAGGGGGCTCTTTCCCAAAGGCTTGGAGAAGTGACTGTTTGTTTTTTCCCCCCTTTTTTTTTTCTCTGGGATACAGGTACCTGGGTGACCTCCCCGTTGGCTGTGGATCAAAAGCACTTTTGGAACTTTGTGGCTATTCAGGGACTAACTTTATACGCAGTGGTCTAGTGCCCTGTTCCGCTTTGTTACATGGCTCCCTTCCGGGGGAAACTTTGATTCTATCTCTGCATTTGGCCGAGGTTTTTTTTCTGGTTCCGTTGCTATGGGGACCGGACGCTGTATCGGCGCATGCGCGCTGTTTTCCAAGCGCCAGACCAGACTGGGCCCTGCTGCGCATGCGCATGCCAATTCACGCAGTGGCAGCCGTGACTGCAGGCTTAGACTGTAGGTGCACCGGCGCCACTGCGGTCCGCGCACGCGCAACGGCGGCATTACACTCGCGGCTGCACATTGGAAGGCGCTAGTGAGCCTCCCCCAGCTGTAGGGGGTTTAAATTAATTATGTTTCCTGGGCAGCCGCTTGTTTTTTGGCGCCAAGGCGCACATAAAACCAGCTCTCCATTTGTGAGACAGCATAGATGAGCTGGTGGACCAACGTGACTGCTGTTCAAAGTTAGAACCCTATTTTTATGCCCTGTGACCATCATAGTGATACATTTTCTTTCTTTCTTCTGACAATATGATAAGTTGGAGACTTATTTATATAGTCGGTACATCTCTTTTTCCTTCTATTTATTTTTATCTCCATATAGTGATCACTCAGTGACCATTTCTGGGGTTACTGACAATCTGATCCAAGACTACCAGTCACCTGCTGGGGGAGACACATTGCCTCCTGGTGGAGGTTTTCAGGTATTTATTCGCCCAACAGCCATAGCTTTATTAGCTTAGCTTGTCTTGGTCTGTTCACTGATGCTGTTATTGTTGATTGCAGGGAATACCTTTATGCTAAGATTGTCTTTTGGCAATTCAGACCCATAAAGATTCGGCTGTTACTGTATAGGATGTACTACAACAGTATTGTCTAGCCATTCTGGTCGGCCAGGCATAAGTAATCTTGAGATATTGTTCGAACCAATTGGGAATTTAAATTTATATGACACAATGTTAAAAAAAAACCTTTTTTTTTTTCTCTTGAACAGTCCCTCCTATCTTTGTCAGCGTCAAGTCCCTACAAGCCCATATTTGATGTCCATTTCTGATTATCCCATCTTTATCATGGGGTAATACATCGCCTCTAGATGATCGAGCCACTTTGTATTTTGGCATTTTAAAATATAGAATTTTTTTTTCCTCAAGGTAGGCAAACATTTAAAATTTAAAATTATATCAATGTCATAACCTACATCTATGAATTCTTTGAACAATTAAAAATGAAGATAACCATAATATTGATCATTTGCCTTTTTATATATCCTATGCTCTCTATGATGTATTTTAGATGTCATGACTGCCGCTACCTGATTCTGAAGAAGCCGTTAACCAGTATCAATCAGTATCTGTGACATACTTTAGGATTTGTTGTATCTGTATGCAAATCTAAATTTGATATCTATTTTTTTAATTTATGTATATTATGTTTTGTGTTAATAAAAATATTCAGAAGTAAATTATTAGTATTTAGGTCACATTTTGTTCAGGTACCAAGATAATCCATCAGGTTGGCATTCCTTCCTGCTCTCTTTTTCTACATATATGTTATAGGATGAGGTACCCCCCATAGCTTTGTTACATAGTTTTGATATCCATTTCGAGCTGAAGAGGCTCATTTTCAGCTACGGGAGTAATCCACTTAGAACGTTATAGTTCGGTGGACAATAACAATATTAGTTACTAAACTATACTATCTATACATAATTATTTGTCTATATGCTTTCTTTTTCTTTTAATTTATTTATTCGTAGTTGAGAATCTTTTTTCCTGCTGATAAGGCCCAACAATGACGGACTATACCGGATCTGAATGGGATGGGCTCATGTCGAGAATACACAAAGAATGTGGTGATGACCATGGAATTGAATTGGAGATTGAGGTACTAATAACGAAACTAAGGCAGGCTCTGGAACGTAAATCCAACCTATTTTGGCAGGTGAAATTTTTGGAAAGATATGGTAAGGAGGGCTTGAACCCACATGGACTAAGGGTTCATGTATTCCCAAATTTATGGTAAACCAACGTAGAATTCAAACAAAAATGGGAACTTAACCTACAGGAGTGTACCTCTAAAATGATGTTGGCATTAATCGAACATTATAATAAGGTCCCTAACCTTGATATCGAAATTATTGAATTTCAAAAACAAAATGTTTCTCTTTGCACCCATCCCAAGTTCTTAGAGAAAGATAAATTGTTGAAGGAACATCTAGAAAGATACAATAAGGACCTAATATATAAAAAAGATGTTAAATTCATCAGAGATAAAATGGCCTTTAATGGAAAATACGCGTATAAGTGGCCCCAAGGGGAGGGAGGCAAGGGAAAAAAGATCCGAGGAGAAATGAAAAAAATCTAGATAGGGCTCAGTCACAAAGTGATGAGACTTTAGGGACGGTACAGATTCTGATTCATCTAACTTTTCCTACTCTGTCCGCCCCACACAACCAACACAGCCCTCAAGAGGTAGAGGGAGACAAAAGGGGTCTAGAAAAAGACAGACAACAGGGGGAAATGGAAATAAGGGAGGAAAAGACAAAAGGAGCAAGAATCACCCCTATGATGGACCCGCTAAACATGATACAAGATCAGATGGTCTAACAGGAATAGATCCCCGATATCAATACACCCTAGGGGAAGCCTCTGGTTCAGAGATTCTAACAGGGGCTAAGAGGGCTCCCTTACCCCCACATCAACCCCCTTGATGTACCCTAACACCCCTCGTAATGCAGGTGCAATTTCAAAAAACATTAAGGATAAGGTTTTTCAGTTATTCCCTCCTACACAGGATCCTCCCAACCTGTCAACCACCCCGCAGGGCCTGGAAAGATTCGCGTACAAAAACCGTTAGATGATCAGTTACAGGTCATTAATTTATCCTCCAAATCTCTGTCACAAATGGAGTTGGAGGTTCTGGGCCTAGGCCTAAGTTTTTGTCCCTCATCCCACACAGATAGTTTTGAGGTTGTAAAGGATCTCAATTTATTTGCTAGACGTCTCACGTATAAATATATGTTTGACGATGAGAGAAAAAGGAAAAAGCAGGAGCTAGTAGAACGTGAGAACTGGAAGGGGTTTACGGTCAGAGATTTTCTTGCCCTGAAAGACCTTATGGACTTGCTGGATGAGAGTGAAGGATCCCTGGGTGGTCCTGCGGAGGGGGCACCCCCGATTAATACGGGGGACCCCCCTCAAGCAGTTCCACCCAGGGAAATACCTAAATTTCTCAATAAATCTACCAATTTTCTATCTTTGAAAACTAATCCCAGTATATGGACTTTTTTACAACAAGTAACGAATGACATAAAAAAACTAGACTTCAACTTAAATAAAACAAGGAATCTTTAGGCTGAACAACAGCATGCCATTTTTCAACTTCAGAATAACAAAGAAATTACCATCAAAATGGCAGATAAAGGAGGCAACGTAGTAGTGATGGATACTAAAGATTACCGGCAGATGTGTCTGGATATTTTATCCAATAAAGACTGGTACAGTCTTATTTCTCTTGACAATATAGTAACCTATAGTGGAGAATAGAGGTATTAGTATTTCCGCGCTATTATGGGGTGGGCAATTAAATTAGAGGGATGGTTTGCAGCAACACCGAAGGGTCAAACAGTACCCAGAAAATTTGAAATGTTTCTATTTCTAATTTTCTGGGTACTGTTTGACCCTTCGGTGTTGCTGCAAACCATCCCTCTAATTTAATTGCCCACCCCATAATAGCGCGGAAATACTAATACCTCTATTTACTGTTACTACAAACCCATCCATTTCTGCAGCCATTATGGAAGTATTCTCCTTTATGGAGAAAAGAAATATTAACCTGGAAGATGTTTTTTGCACTAACGACCCAAACACCAAAACTAACGTAGACCTTGGAAGCCCAATGAGAAAATTGGGCCATAACATGGAGAAAAAGGTCAGTATATGGTGGGACACAACCACCTTTGAGCAATATCTAAAAGATAGCCTGGTCCCTAGACATCTAAGATGGGATATCCCACCAAATGATGGCCTAGTAGAGCAGAAATCCATAGATGAGTGGTTCAAGTTTTTCAACGGCCTTGAACTACTCAGATTTCTACTACAACGCAAACAGAGGAAGCTGAAAAAGATAGAACAAACCATTGGGAAAATTAAAGAGGAATTAGAAATACACAAAGAATCTGTCGAATTTACCACACTCACTACACAGCTCAACAAAGATCTACTCAAGAAAGACAAAGAAGTACAAAACAGAAAAAGTTAAAAATATTCAAGAGACATTAACGACTTTAAAAGCAATCAGGTCTTCAAATGACAAAGCCACATAGGCCACCTTGATCCCATTTCCACTTATTCCACACCAGAGAAATTAAATACAATACACACACCTCACGCCAACGGCCCAACTTACCGTAATGTAACATATAGACCACCGCAACAAAGTGAACCACCTAATAGAAATAGAGTGGACTCTCCAAGACATGCACGCCCTAATGACGGACCGAATAATCCCAAACACCAAACCCCACAAAGAAGACCACCTCAACACAATCAAACCCCACACAATGGAGGTAAAAAAACATTTTGGAAGAATAATAATAAGAAGCCCCACTATGGCAATAATTGGTATAAACCACCATATGAGCAAAGAGCCCCTCCATATAATACATATGGTCCACCAGGAAGACCACCAGCACCCTATTATGAAAACACACACAGAGAAAGAGATAATTGGGGCCCCCCACCCCAGAGCTATGACCATCCATATGAACAATACCACTTACCTACTTACAACCATTATGCACCTCTAAGAGACTATCAAGAGGAAGATGATAGATATCAACAAAACTATTATCATAACCCTCAACAGAACAAGCCTTTTTTAGGGAGAGGAGCAGACAATTATCCACCGAGATTAATGGACAAAGTACAATGGAGGAAAACCCCCGGAAGAAAAGAGGACGACGAGCAGGCAAGAGAACTCAAAAGAAAAAGAGAATAAAAGGAGAAGGCATTTTAAATCTCAGCAACACCCCCCTCACACAAGAAGAAATAGGCGTTTTAGATAGAGGCCTTAAATTTGCGCCAACAAAAAACTTAAACAAATTCCAGACATATATAGGAATACAAAAATACGTGAGAAGTATCAACATTAAAAAATACATTGCCAGTAACCCATTCAAAGCACGTCAAACGACAACCACAAATGAAGCTGTGTATAGTACACTCAGGAACAAGTCAGTTTTTAACCCCCAAATTAGTAATAACAAGTTTGTAGATGTTTTTAAAAAAGTTGTTCTCAAGGATTTAAAAGTTTTAAAAGTTAAGAAACACATGGAACCGAAGCATATACAAAGCGGTATCAGGAAATTGACCGAAAGGAAAGATATAGTGATCCGGCCCGCTGATAAAGGTGGCGGTATCGTGATCCTATCTAAAAAACAGTACAATGACTGTATGGTCAACCTCCTTAAAGATGAGAACACCTACATTAGATTACCTAGCAATCCAGCAATGGGTTGGGGATGGGGCAGGACGTACTGACGTAGACCGCAGTACGGAGGGAGGGGCCTGACACAGCGGGCGGATGTGAGGAGTAAGGACGGCGAGGAGAGGGGAACGCTGAGGAGCCACGGAGTGTGAGAGACTCCGAGACCGTCAGCCCCTCCTGCCCAGGTTAACGGCCAGCCGACAGTGAGCCGCTGTCAATCCAGCTATCGAGGAGGGACGGAACATGCCGCCAGCGAGTCCGGCCCGCCGCCCCGCGCCTCTCCACCTCCTCCTCTGACCCCCTCGTACGGCCCGGACCTTCCTCTCCCCCCTCCCCCTGCAAGGCACCGGACTATCACCAGCCATCTGCCAAAGGGAGCAAAGCCGTGAGTATACCTCCCCACGCAGCACACAACGCAAGGACGAGGTAAGCCGGCATTCGCATTCCTAGTGACCTGAGCTCCAGGTAAAACCATCTCTGTACCCATGTACTTACCTAGACGGCAGTATCCTTCTGGAAGTAATCAGGTAACTGAGGTAATCTGGTCCTAACATACCTACAAACAGACTAAGGAACTGTAACATTAACTGCCTTTGACTGTGAAAGTACCCCATTATGGCTGGCCGAGGGGAGAGTGAATTGAGGTATTGGGATGCTTAGAGCGTGCTCAGACCGCCTTAATCGCTGATAATAGTTAAACGAAAGCCCTGCTGTCTGATTGGCTTCCCTGAGGCAAGGCCTGTTTATATAGCTTACACAGTGTCTCAAATTTCAACGCACCCGGGCTAAATATTTCAGCAAACAGAGCTTTGAAATGTACCTTTACCTGTTTACGGTCGTGAAAATACTTCACCATAGCTGCCAGGGGGAGTGTAAACAGAGGAAGCTGGGGGGCCCTGAATGTGCTTGGATGGCCGTAACTCTCGCCAACAGTTAAACGAAAATCTAGCAGGAACCTTCCTCCCTTATATATATCAATAGGGAGTAGAGAGAATACCTTTAAAGGGCCTTGTCCAGTCAACCCAGAGGAAAAGTTTACTCCTACCCTTAGGCCCCAAAGGTTAACGTGTAAATAAAAAAAAAAAATAAAAAAAATGTATTTACATGAGAGAGAACATACACCCAAAGACAACAAGGGGAAAAGTGGAGGGAAAGAGGATAAAATTGGTCTCTTTCCTGGGACCAAACAGTTAGTACCCTGGGGAAGAGGATTAGAAAACCACGGTTAGGAACCATGAGTAAAGCCCCCAAAAAGGGCCCCCTAAAAACCCCCAAAACAGCAAGTACCATAAAACACTATTTAAAAACAGGTATAAGCCCACAACCAAACCACACGGACTCTTTCCTCGATACTACGATGGAGAGAAGGAAACCGAAGGACAAAAAAACAGACGACCATTCTTCCCAAACTACACCTGACCAATCGTTGGAAAACGCAATCGATTTTAGCAGGGCAGAGGAACAGGGAGGGAGAGTTCACCTCCCCACAAAAGATGAAATGCAAGAAATGCTCTTAAAAATGGAGAACGCAATCAAAGGGGACTTCCACCTCTTCAGAGAGGATTTGGGACATCTACTGTCAAGAGTGGAAATTGTAGAGAAACGAGCGGATAGCCAGGAACAAGAATTGTCCACAGTCAAGGACCAGATAAGATCTTTAAAATTTGCCCAACGAGAAACACTATACAAGTTAGAAGACGCAGAAAATAGAAATAGACGTCAAAATCTCAGACTAAGAAACGTACCGGAAAAAAGAGGTGAAGACTTAAGGACAGTAATAGTAGCCGTATTTAACCCCCTTTTGCGCAAAGAAGAAGAGGAGTTCCCCAAATTAGAGCGGGTCCACCGAGTTGGCAAACCTGCCGAACCCGGTGCATCTAGACCCCGGGATATCATTGCTAGATTTCGTTACTACGAGGACAAAGCAGAAATCTGGTCAAAACTGTATGGGAAGACGCCCTTGAAATACGAGGACTCAGAGATCCAGATCTATTCAGATCTAGCCCCCCAGACACTAGAGAGAAGGAGGTTGCAGAGACCTTTACTTGATTTAATGCGACGCGAAAACGTGAAATATACATGGGGTTTCCCCGCGTGCCTGATAGGCACAAAAGACGGTCGCTCCGCCAGATTAAAATTCCCGGAAGATCTGAACGAATTCTGTCAAAAGATGGACTTGCAGGTCCCGGCTTTGCCGGGTTGGGAGGGGGTGGTGGGGTGCGAGGGGGGCGGGGGGGCCGGGGTGGGGGGGGAGGGACATGGGAGGCTGGCCGACCACCGTCTGGGGCAGACGAAAACAGTACAAGTTCCGCCCGCTGAATCCCGTTACCCTGAATTCTCAGGGTTCGGGTGAGACCTAGATCAGGATCAGAGCCCCACCTTACCTGAAGAATTGAGAGAACGGAGGGGATTTACAAGTTGGTGACCCCCAACGTCTCTACGACCTTAGTAGGGGTCAGGGAGGGAGGAGGTGGGTTAGGGAGGGGGGGGCGGGATGGGAGGAGGGTAGACAGAGGGGGACTCATAGGGGGGAATAAAGAGTTTAGGGAAAATAGGGGGGGAGGGAAGGGCAGATGGGTGGGAGGGAAGGGTGGGTGGGTTAGCTCCCGCATCGCTGTGACCCCAGTACCACAAACTATGAAACTTGATTTAAAGGGCCTCGATGACTAAAACTAAGTTAGTATCTTATAACGTCAAGGGACTCAACCTACCCAATGAGCGAGCAAAAATATTAGAAGAACTCAAAAATTATACAATTATACAATTGTTTTCAATTGTTTTCCTCCAGGAGACGCATATCTCTCTCGGGTCCAACATAAAACTCAACTCTAGCCATTATCCAACTTGGTTCTATGGAGATACTATAATGAACAGATCAAGGGGGGTGGCCATAGGCTTTTCAAGAGATATTACTTTCTGTCTGGAAAACAGGCTTGTGGACCCAGAAGGGAGATATCTGTTTCTTAGAGGCTCTATTGGACAGACAAAATATACATTCGCAAACATTTATGCCCCCAATATCAGACCTGTACAATACCTCAGGGGGATTCTTAACAAACTAAGAGATTTCAAAAAGGGATACCTGATATTGACGGGAGATTTAAACTTCCACATGGACCAGGACTTAGACGCTACGTCCCGTGTGCGGGGGACAAGTAATGCAGTAAAGCAAATGATAAAACAAAAATTACATGCCAGCCAACTAGTGGACATCTGGAGGATGCACAACCCTTAAACTAAAGATTACACATTTTTCTCCCCCGTGCACGGGACGTATTCGCGATTAGACTACATTTTTGTCGACCATGGCCTGCTAGATAGAGTAATAGACACAAAAATAGAGATCTTTACGCTATCAGACCACGCCCCGGTCTCGATGAGGCTTAAAGTTCCAGATATACAAGCACCTCACAACAACTGGAGATTAAATGAGGAACTTCTTAGAGACAAGGACATTGTAGCCCAGATCAAGACAGAGATAGAACAATATTTCATAAACAACGATAATGGGGAGGTGCAGGGATCGCATGTCTGGGACGCGCATAAAGCGTTTATAAGAGGGAGTTTTATTTCAAAGGGCGCCTGGAAGAAAAAAGAACACCGTAAGAAAATGGAGGACCTAAAAGCAGAAATAGGCCTACTCGAAAGAGAACACAAACAATTAAAGGGCCAAAATAAAGAACTATTTCTAAAATTAACAGCTACGAGAGAGGACTTAAAGGATTTACTTGAGCAGGAAACGAAGCAAACCTTCAATAGAATAGTAAAAGAAAGATATCTATGGGGAGACAAATCAAGTAAACATTTAGCTAAAACCCTACAAAAAAAAAAGACAAGAAACTACATAGAGAAAATACAAAATAAGACAGGAGAGGTTAAATTCCGATCGAGCGACATAGCAAATTCCTTCAGAGAATACTATGAGGGAGTCTACGCAGCCGACCAAAACATTTCGAATAAAAATGAAAAAATAAACAGAACAAAATCCTTTTTGGAGAAAGCCAGGCTGCCTAGGCTCCCTCTGGATGATATGGAGGATCTTGAGAGACCATTCTCAGAAGAGGAAGTAAAAAAGGCCCTAAAAAACTCGCCATCCGGGAAAAGCCCAGGCCCGGATGGTTTTACGGTATCATACTATAAAACATTTCAGGAGCTATTAATCCCTAGACTATGCGCATATTTCAACGGATTGGGGGCGGGATATAGAATGAGTAAAGACTCCCTATCGGCTGATATCACGGTTATCCTGAAAGAGGGAAAGGATGGATCAGTGTGCTCAAGTTACAGACCAATTTCACTCTTAAACGCTGATACTAAGATATATGCTAAGATCCTGGCGGAAAGGATCAGGCTGTACTTGGGCACGCTGGTCCACCCTGACCAGGTGGGTTCTGTGGCTGGGAGGGAAGGGCGGGACAATGCAGTCCAAACGCTGCTGCTATTACAGAGAACTAGAGAGGCCAAGTCCCCAGGTCTATTCCTGTCAATAGATGCTGAGAAAGCATTTGACAGGGTAGACTGGGGACTCATGTTTCAAACACTAGCCCAAATGGGCTTTGGCCCAAAAATACTACAAAAGATCAGGGTCTTATATGACGACCCCGAAGCCCCTGTCCCCCATCCTTTTTATTCTCTCCTTAGAACCTCTCCTGGCGACAGTCAGAAACAACATAGGTGTCGAGGGTATCGTAGTGGATGGCGACGAACATAAAGCAGCAGCGTTCGCCGACGATATTCTATTTTATATAAACAACCCACAAAGAACTCTTCCCAATCTAATGCAAATCCTGAAGCTATACGGAGAGATCTCCAATTTCAAAGTAAATATTTCAAAATCCTTTATTTTAAATATAAATGTAACCAAAAAAGATAAGGAGAACCTACAGGAGCAATTTGTCTTCCCATGGAAAAAACATATTAAATACCTTGGAATCAACTTAGCTAAATCAGATAAGGAAATTTATAGAATCAACTACATCCCGCTCTTAGACGAGATAGCAAAAAATAGTAAAGACTATTCTACAAGACCTCTCTCGTGGCTGGGCCGCATAAACACAGTCAAAATGACATTATTACCCATAATCATGTACAAATTCCAAATGCTCCCTATCCCATTATCACAGATGTACCTCAATAAATAAAAATCCATATTAATGAACTTTATATGGAAAAACAAGAAGCATAGAATCTCACTTTACTTATTGAAGAATGAAAAAAAAAGAGGTGGCCTAGCAGTACCCAATGTAGTAAACTATTACTACGCAACGGTACTATCGAGAATCCCCGAATGGAGTAACAGTAGCAGTAAAAAAAGATGGGTAAACTTAGAAAAAACTCTCAGCAACTCACAACTAGGAAATGACATTTGGAATCCCCCAAAGTATAGAACACTGAGTGAAGGCACAAACACAATGACCACAAATACACTAAAAATATGGGATAAAATCTATAAATTAGTTAATGTTAAATATAACTCCCCATTAATAGCACTAAAAAACAATGCGTACTTTGCACCAGGGAATAAAACAGCGGGAGGGGGCTGGATTAAAGATAATAGGACACAACTGAAAGATATTTTACACATGGGGAAAATTCGCACACTAAATGAACTAGAAAGAACTAGAAAGTAGAAGGGACCTTTTTGATATGAGTGTGTGGAGGTATCTCCAACTGTCTCACTTTGTCAGAAGCTTGCCTCAACCAATTAGGGAAAGCGACGATTTGACTCGCTTGGAGCGTATCTTCACAGCATTCGATACAAAAGGATCAATATCAAAGATATATAGGCTTATGCAGGAAGTAGAGGGAGGGGAGATACCTACATACATTCAAAAGTGGGAGAGGGAATTGGGCACAAAAACTGACACATTAACAATGAGAAAAATTCTTAAGTTAACATACAGCTCGGCAGTCGACTCCAGGGCCCATGAAACAAATTTTAAGTGCCTATCAAGGTGGTACTTAACTCCTTCAAAATCATGTCAATTTAAACAAGGAGGATCAGCCGAATGCTGGAGAGGCTGTAGGGAAAAGGGGACGATGGCACACCTATGGTGGGATTGTTATAAGATAAAAGCTTATTGGAGGAGAATAATAGACTACATCAAGGAGATTACCGGAATTAACCTTGAAAAGGACCCATGGGTGATCTTGTTCCATGGTACCAAAGGAACCATTAAAAACTACCAAAGCTCCCTAGTACCGCACCTACTTAACGCTGCCAAGCGCCAGATAGCGAGGAATTGGAGGAAACAAGACAGCCCACCAATATGGGAGTGGATAGATATTGTCGAGAATACGCGACTGATGGAATCCCTCAGAACAAACCCGGAAGAGGTAACGGGAGGTTTAGTAGAGAAGTGGGATAGATGGAAAAAGTTTAAAACGACGTGGAGTTTTGCAGAAGCGCTACGTCCATAGAGTAAAAGTAGAAGTACCCGACGTTAAAATCAAGAGCCAGGTTTCATTTCAAGTTAACGGGCACAGCGAGCGGAGCGGGATAAGGGAGGGGAGGAGGGGGGGGGAAACAAAATAGAAAAAGTTGTTAGCAAAATATTAGCGTTGAAGTGGATTACAGATTTAATTGTAAATAAGAAAATGCCACAATGATGTAAACACTAAAACGGACGAAATGAACAGAAAATGTTGAGTAAGGTCCGCTTGGAAAGTTGAACTGAGATGGCAAAAAAAAAAAATAATAAAAAAAAAATAAAAATAAAAAAAGATTACCTAGCAATCCTATTTTCAAATGCAGAAAGGAGTTGGAATTAGTTGTGCACCTTGGAATGAAAAAGAATATTCTAAATAAGAAAGAGGCGAAATACCTGATCCCAGAGGCATGCCGGACACCCGTTATATACTCATTACCGAAACTACATAAGGATAACATAAACCCCCCTCCAAGACCTATAGTAAATGGAATAGATTCCCTCACCTCAAGAATGGGCCAATATTTTGATAACTATCTGCAACCAGCTGTGAAAAACACTACAGCCTACCTCAGAGATACCAAGCAGATCCTTCAGATACTAGAAGACAATAGCCGCCCCTAGCCATTGGACGGGAACCCATCTGAGTGTTACACTGTGTGGTGCGCGCGCGCTGTCCGAGATGACGTATAGCCATAGCCATTGCGCATGCGCACACGGGATTCGTACCTATCATAATAGGCATACACGCAGCTGACGCAGACAAACAGACATACCTGGAATCAGCACAGGTATATTCAAATGGGACAGTGAGTTCCCACAAACAGTACTCCTGGAAGGTCGGAACCCCCAAATAATACCAACCCAGGGTGTTTTCATGTAAACACTTGGAAAGTCACCATCACACCCAGAACACCCTAAATAGAGATCACCAATATACATATTGGGATACTCATTTGGGGACTTACCAATGTATTAGTAGATTTATGCAAATATAGTATACAGCAGACAGTAATACTCTTTGAGTATTACTGTGCAGTTATTATTAATACCACCAATTGTCCCTCTCGCAAGCCGGTATATGGGAATGTATACAATCATGTGTATTAGCTCACGCATGATTGCACACAGCATGTCACATGATTTGTTCACCACCCATGTGACTAGCTCACTTACCACTATAAATTAGTTTGATATGGGCTGTGTAACCATACCCATGAATAAGTCCAAGCGACGAAACATGTCGGGAACGAGGCTACAGAGCAAGTAAAGATTGTATCTATATCTAAACGCCACTTTGTTTTACAACCACACTAGTACCAGAGTCTTACACTTGGAGGGTGGTGAGATACTCTTGGTCCGCCGAGACCGCAGCACATTTATATATCAGCGTTGTTTGGTTTGCCGTGTTTGGATTGGAGGCTTGTTTTAATTCTTGAAATGTGAGTTTGACCATTGAAGTGTTTGTGAACAGTGAATACATTTTGTCATACTTTTTCACACTATGTGGAGTGTTTATTCATTGTTTTGCATATGGAACCGCATTGAGAGCTAAACGGATTGAGCAAGCTGATAACCTATACTAACCCCTGAAGTGGGTAAAACACGCTGCTGCCAAACACGAGAGTGTGAGGCATTGTGAGCTGGTGAGTGTGCCTTTCAGAGGGAGTGTGATCACAAACACGTGGTGTGGGGGCAGATTCAAGTCAGCTAGAAGATTCAAGTTTGAAATTTTGTTTGGAAAATCACCTATTTATTTATTTATTTACAGTCTGGACTATACTTTATATTTATGAACTTTTTCACTTGTCACTGGGTGAAACAGACACACTGTTGCTATTGAGTTATACGTTGAGTCATTTATACAGCACTATTTATGCACTCTGTTATTTATATACAGTGGTGTGAAAAAGTGTTTGCCCCCTTCCTCATTTCCTGTTCCTTTGCATGTTTGTCACACTTAAGTGTTTCGGAACATCAAACCAATTTAAACAATAGTCAAGGACAACACAAGTAAACACAAAATGCAATTTGTAAATGAAGGTGTTTATTATTAAAGGTGAAAAAAAATCCAAACCATCATGGCCCTGTGTGAAAAAGTGATTGCCCCCTAAACCTAATAACTGGTTGGGCCACCCTTAGCAGCAACAACTGCAAACAAGCGTTTGCGATAACGTGCAATGAGGCTTTTACAGCGTCCTGGAGGAATTTTGGCCCACTCATCTTTGCAGAATTGTCCTAATTCAGTTACATTAGAGGGTTTTCGAGCATGAACAGCCTTTTTAAGGTCATACCACAACATCTCAATAGGATTCAGGTCAGGACTTTGGCTAGGCCACTCCAAAGTCTTCATTTTGTTTTTCTTCAGCCATTCGGTGGTGGACTTGCTGGTGTGTTTAGGATCATTGTCCTGCTGCAGAACCCAAGTTCGTTTCAGCTTGAGTACACGAACAGATGGTCGGACATTCTCCTTCAGGATCTCTTGGTAGACAGCAGAATTCATAGTTCCTTTTATCACGGCAAGTCTTCCAGGTCCTGAAGCAGCAAAACAGCCCCAGACCATCACACTACCACCACCATATTTTACTGTTGGTATAATGTTCTTTTTCTGAAATGCAGTGTTCCTTCTACGCCAGATATACTTGGACACACACCTTCCAAAGAGTTCCACTTTTGTCTCATCGGTCCACAGAATGTTGTCCCAAAAGTCTTGGGGATCATCAAGATGTGTTGTGAAGAAATTGAGACGAGCTTTGATGTTCTTTTTGCTCAGCAGTGGTTTTCTCCTTGGAACTCTGCCATGCAGGCCATTTTTGCCCAGTCTTTTCCTGATGGTGGAGGCATGAACGCTGACCTTAACTGAGGCAAGTGAGGCCTGCAGTTCCTTGGACGTTGTTGTGGGGTCTTTTGTGACCTCTTGGATGAGTCGTCGCTGCGCTCTTCGCCATTTGGGGATAATGGCTCTCACTGTGGTTCGCTGGATTCCCAAAGCTTTGGAAATGGCTTTATAACCCTTTCCAGACTGATAGATCTCAATTACTTTCTTTCTCAATTGTTCCTGAATTTCTTTGGGTCTCGGCATGATGTGTAGCTTTTAAGGATCTTCTGGTGGACCTTACTGTGTCAAGCAGCTCCTATTTAAGTGATGCCTTGATTGTGAACAGGTGTGGCAATAATCAGGCCTGGGTGTGGCTAGAGAAATTGAACTCAGGTGTGGACAACCACAGTTATAGTATGTTTTAACAAGGGGGGCAATCACTTTTTCACACAGGGCCATGATGGTTTGGATTTTTTTTCACCTTTAATAATAAACACCTTCATTTACAAATTGCATTTTGTGTTTACTTGTGTTGTCCTTGACTATTGTTTAAATTGGTTTGATGTTCCGAAACACTTAAGTGTGACAAACATGCAAAGGAACAGGAAATGAGGAAGGGGGCAAACACTTTTTGACACCACTGTAGCACTGTTTATATATTTGCACATTATGTATTTATTTGCATAGTATATATTTATCACTTTATACACTAGCGCTACTGATTTACCCTATTTATGGTATATTTTTAGGTTGAATTGCAGATTTTACAAAATATATGTATAGTTTATAATATAAAAAAAATTGGCACGCGCCACTAATGTGTTTGGGTTTGACTTGAAGAAAAGGTGGCAACCCTATATATGTCCCCAATATCACACCAAATATGGCCGCCACTGTAGCCATATAATTCCTCAATTTAATACCTTAATAAATATATATATATATATATATATGTTTTCATGATATACATGTGTGCACCCCTTTATCCACACCACCATGTCTCTTGAATACTTATCCCGATCTGTCGGGACGCGCTAGGTCCATTATAATCTGTTTATCTATTTCTGTGACACACACACTCTATATACTTTCACATTTGTCCCCATAAACTAAACAAAAATGGCTGCGATTGAAGTCCGTTCTCACGGAAAATGACCGCTATAGTAGGAATACACTGCCTGCCTTCAAGAAAATGACCGCCCATTGATTTATCATTACCACTATAAAAGACACTTCCGATGCCCATAATTTATCCCCGATGAAGTCACGTGATGGTGACGACAACGCGTAGGATACACAGACACCGGAAGTGACGTTTATACGCGAGCCCGCCGCTCGTTTTCCTACCCTGATCCACTACAGATTGTAAATGTGAGTTTATTTCTTTATGCTACTGTAAAATAAATGGCTTTTTAGAAATACTACACCAGATAGTCCTCTCCTCCTTTTTTATATCAATATGGGTGATGTATGCTGAACGGTTCCTGTCCATGAAGTGATATCTAGCCCCCAGTACCAGAGAAGGAAGCGCTTCTGACCAGACCCTATCCTCCCTGGAGTGGCCATATATCTCCCTGGTTTTCAGTTCAATGCTGCTTACCTTGCAGCAGTAAGGTAATAAGTTAGGACACCCACAGGTGTCCAATATCACCGAAGAACCTCAGCACAGAGCACCTAGTATCTACCCTGTCACCATATTGAAGACTCACCAGCACTAATTCTCTTTTCAACGCTGCATCTGCACCATCGAGAGTCGCAGAGCTAAATCATTGCAGTATCACTGTTCTATTCATTTTCCTCTCTTCCCCCTCACAGTCATCTCACGCTTATGCGTTTTATGAACTTTTATGCGATTGTAAACTTTTATGCGATTATGAGCTTTTTATGCGTTTATTCATGTAACATGCGTTTATAATAATTTTATTTTGACAATGCACTTTGTATCTCCACTACATTCCCCTTTTTACCTATTTCACTTGCAACACTGCTTAGTGTATATGCGATTTCCTAGCATCTTTTTGCACAATTCATTTGATTTTCTAGCATATTTTGCAAACTAGATCACTCTCTATTTTTATATCTGATTTTAGCAATTTTTATGCACTTCAGCCACATTTGACCACATTATCTATATATTTTATAATTTTTTATATTTACGTGTATTTATTTATTGTGTCAATATTTTTGCACTTCTATGCTGTATACCATTGTTATTTAACTCAACTGTTTGGTATAGCCTTTGGGAGCGCAACACCACATATTGATTTATTCCAACCTATAATGGAGACTACGAAATAATAATTACTGAGGCATTTAATAAGGGAATAATAGATAAAGACATCTTCAAAGCCCTAAAGACTACGTATCCCAGAATTCCGTCGTTTTATGCACTACCTAAGACTCATAAAAATATCAATAAACCCCCTGGATGCCCGATTATATCGGGCTTGGGGCTAAGAGTGAAAAAGGAAGCCGTCTGGTAGACGCATTTTTACGACCCTATGTAGTAAAGCTCCCTTCCTACTTACAGGATACTTTGGCATTACTAATAGTCCTGCATAACAAAAAATTCTCTCCCACTGGCCTTCTAGTCTTTATAGACGTTGAGGCGCTATACTGCAGTATACCCCATCTCTTTGGGATATCTGTAGTAGAGAGCTTTCTCAACGAGAGGGATGTAATACATAGGCCTTATAATATGTTTATATTGCAATTATTGAAACATATTCTGACCAAAAACGTTTTTTCATTTGACGGCTCCCACTACCTCCAGGTGCAGGGCGTGGCGATGAGGACATACATAGGCCTTATAATATGTTTATATTGCAATTATTGAAACATATTCTGACCAAAAAAGTTTTTTCATTTGACGGCTCCCACTACCTCCAGGTGCAGGGCGTGGCGATGGGGACATGTTGTGCCCCATCGTACGCGAATCTGTACCTGGGGGGTGGGAGCGGTCTCTCTTTTCCAACCCCCGATCTATCGGTATACCTGGCCAACATACAATGTTGGTACAGGTATATCGATGATATCTTCATGGTGTGGGATGCAGGTTTGGATGACCTGACAGAATTTATGAAATTAATATCCATTAACGGCTTTAATCTCAGGTTTACTATGGATTATAGCCTGAGATCCTTGCCGTTCCTGGATCTGACCATCTGCAAACAACAAGATGGAACAATCACTACATCACTCTTTAGGAAAAAGATATATAGCCTTCTGCAAATGCGGATCCTTTTATATAGGTAAAACCTTCAGGAACTTCTGGAGACGAATCTATGACCATATATACTACATAAGGAAGAATCTACTCTATACCCCTATAAGAAGACATGTAACCATGTATCACAAAAATGACACGTCAATGGTCTGTTTTACAGCCCTAGAAAGAATAAGAGAGGATCCAAGAGGAGGCAATATAGATCAGAAACTATTACAACGAGAAGCCAGATGGATCTTCAAATTAAATGCTACTAGGGCTCCTTGCCTAAATGACTCTCTAAGCTTTCGACCATTCCTTTAGATTACAAATAGGTCCCAACCTTCCAATCTAGGTCAAAAATCTAAAAATACTGTCTCCCCGCGGGAGATTTTTTGCAGATAGCCCCCAATTAACATGGGGAGGACCGTCACATAGACTGTCCAGTAGGAAAGGATTTCTCTCTTTTGTAAATAATGTGGATAAAATGTAAAAATGTAGTATATTGTACTGTATGTATGTGTTATTTTATTATATCTAACATGTATATGTTTACACATAGGGCATCGGAGTATATTCTTCAAGGCAAATTTTCGATTTATTTGTATTTTTTCGTTCAGCTGAAAAGACACTTATACTTCTGGCTGAGGGATCTTAAGGCTGACAAACAATTTGGGAAACTATTCTTTCTTTCCCCCCCTGGCATGGATAACATCGGATGGAACGGAACGGCTTATGTTGATTTCTGTTCCACCCTCGGTGGTGGCACCGGAGGGGGCTCTTTCCCAAAGGCTTGGAGAAGTGACTGTTCATGTTTTTTTCCCCCTTTTTTTTTTCTCTGGGATACAGGTACCTGGGTGACCTCCCCGTTGGCTGTGGATCAAAAGCACTTTTGGAACTTTGTGGCTATTCAGGGACTAACTTTATACGCAGTGGTCTAGTGCCCTGTTCCGCTTTGTTACATGGCTCCCTTCCGGGGGAAACTTTGATTCTATCTCTGCATTTGGCCGAGGTTTTTTTCTGGTTCCGTTGCTATGGGGACCGGACACTGTATCGGCGCATGCACGCTGTTTTCCAAGCGCCAGACCAGACTGGGCCCTGCTGCGCATGCGCACGCCAATTCACGCAGTGGCAGCCGTGACTGCATGCTTAGACTGTAGGTGCACCGGCGCCGCTGCGGTCCGCACATGCGCGACGGCGGCATTACACGCGCGGCTGCGCATTGGAAGGCGCTAGTAAGCCTCCCCCAGCTGTAGGGGGTTTAAATTAATTATGTTTCCTGGGCGGCCGCTTGTTTTTTGGCGCCAAGGCGCACATAAAACCAGCTCTCCATTTGGGAGACAGCATAGATGAGCTGGTGGACCAACGTGACTGCTGTTCAAAGGTAGAACCCTATTTTTATGCCCTGTGACCATCATAGTGATACATTTTCTTTCTTTCTTCTGACAATATGATAAGTTGTGGAGACTTATTTATATAGTCGGTACATCTCTTTTTCCTTCTATTTATTTTTATCTCCATATAGTGATCACTCAGTGACCATTTCTGGGGTTACTGACAATCTGATCCAAGACTACCAGTCACCTGCTGGGGGAGACACATTGCCTCCTGGCGGAGGTTTTCAGGTATTTATTCGCCCAACAGCCATAGCTTTATTAGCTTTGCTTGTCTTGGTCTGTTCACTGATGCTGTTATTGTTGATTGCAGGGAATACCTTTATGCTAAGATTGTCTTTTGGCAATTCAGACTCATAAAGATTCGGCTGTTACTGTATAGGATGTACTACAACATTATTGTCTAGCCATTCTGGTCGGCCAGGCGTAAGTAATCTTGAGATATTGTTCGAACCAATTGGGAATTTAAATTTATATGACACAATGTTAAACCCCCCCCCCCTTTTTTTTTCTCTTGACCAGTCCCTCCTATCTTTGTCAGCGTCAAGTCCCTACAAGCACATATTTAATGTCCATTTCTGATTATCCCATCTTTATCATGGGGTAATACATCGCCTAATACATATGATCGAGCCACTTTGTATTTTGGCGTTTTAAAATATAGAATTTTTTTGTCCTCAAGGTAGGCAAACATTTAAAATTTAAAATGATATCAATGTCATAACCTACATCTATGAAATCTTTGAACAATTAATAACGAAGATAACCATAATATTGATCATTTGCCTTTTTATATCTCCTATGCTCTCTATGATGTATTTTAGATGTCATGACTGCTGCTACCTGGTTCTGAAGAAGCCATTGGCGAAACGCGTCAACCAGTATCAATCAGTATCTGTGACATACTTTAAGATTTGTTGTATCTGTATGCAAATCTAAATTTGATATCTATTTTTTAAATTTATGTATATTATGTTTTGTGTTATTAAAAATATTCAGAAGTAAATTATTAGTATTTAGGTCACATTTTGTTCAGGTACCGAGATAATCCGTCAGGTTGGCCTTCCTTCCTGCTCTCTTTTTCTACATATATGTTATAGGATGAGGTACCCCCCATAGCTTTGTTACATAGTTTTGACCTCCTTCACCCCCTTCAATTGGTTGGATAGTTCCCCCAGTGAAGATCTGTATGCATTCACAGCCTGAAGGATATCCTTCAGTGTTGGTTCTTCCTCAGAATGGGGCTGGGGTCAGGAATTACCTCGGAGTCATGCTGTGTCGTCCCCTGGTTCTTATTGCTCACAGTTTTTGTACCTAGAGCAGCTACTGATAGTTAGCCATGACTTTTTTCTGTCCACTGGTGCTCTCTGTTATGTCTTTACTTGTACCTGTTGCCCCCCTTTTATTGGTGTCTGTCCTGGGGTATGGACAAAATGCACTAATTTCACTGATGCGGCTGCTGTCGCTGCCATCTGACTGCTCTTTTTTATGAGGAGCGTAATTGTTGTGTCCCCACATTCTCCTGCTGTGTTTGATTCTCTCCTCTTCGCCTTGACACACCTGCACCAAGCAGAAAAAAATAAATTATGTTCTTTCCCCCCACAAAAAGGGGGATATTAAATTGTGGAGGCGTTTAAACCCTAAGATTTACTTAGGGTAAGATGATAAAGTACTATATATGAGAAGTTTATTTGTGCAAATTTACAGTTGTATATTGAGTAGTAGATATCTTATGCCTTGTACACAATAGGATTTTCCGACAACAAAACCGTGAATTTTTTTCCGAAGGATGTTGGCTCAAACTTGTCTTGCATACACACAGTCACACAAATGTTGTCGGAAATTCCGAACGTCAGAAAATTTGAGAACCTGCACTCAAACATTTGTTTCCAACAACAAATGTTCTATGGAGCATACACACGGTCGGACTTTCCGACAACAAGCTCACATCCAACATTTGTTGTCAGAAAATCCTATGGTGTGTACAGGGCATTACACTTTAAGCACCACCACGAAAAAAAAACTGTTTTGTGCTGCAGTTTACTAGAGCGGAAATACTGGAATATTCTAGACCAATTTTTCACAGATAGAGGTATATAGATATTTTACACAGGATCCATTAAGACAGGGCATCCAAGTATTTTATACAAAATATATTGAAGCAGATGACCTGAGCTATTTTGCTACCAATTTTGCCAAGGCTGGAAATCCTGAAATGACTTGCGCCTTAATTGGTAATTACGCGGTCATGCAATGTTGTACCCAAACAAAATTTGCGTCCTTTTCTTCCACACAAATAGAGCTTTCTTTTGATGGTATTTGATTGCCTCTGCGATTTTAATTTTTTGCGCTATAAACGGAAAAAGACCGAAAATTTGGAAAAAAAATGACTTTTTGTTATAAGAAAAATCCAATAAACTCAATTTTAGTCATACTTTTCAGCCAAAATGTATTCAGCCACATGTCTTTGGTAAAAAAATGTCAATAACCGTATATTTATTGGTTCGCGCAAAAGTTATAGCGTCTACAAACTAGGGTACATTTTCTGGAATTTACGCAGCTTTTAGTTTATGACTGCCTATCTCATTTCCTGAGGTGCTAAAATGGCAGGGAAGTACAAACCCCCCCCCCCAAATTACCCCATTTTGGAAAGTAGACACTCTAAGTAAACTGCTAAGAGGCATGTTGAGCCCATTGAATATTTTATTTTTTTTGTCCCAAGCGATTGAATAATGACAAAAAAAAAAAAAACTGTTTACAAAAAGTTGTCACTAAATGATATATTTCTCACACATGCCATGGGCATATGTGGAATTACACCCCAAAATAAATTCAGATTCTTCTCCTGAGTACGAGGATACCATGTGTGTGGGAGCCTATCCGTGTACGGGACCCAGAAAACCAAGCACTGCCTTCAGGATTTCTAAGGGCGTAAATTTTTGATTTCACTCCTCACTACCTTTCACTACCTATCACAGTTTTGAAGGCCATAAAATGCCCAGATGGCACAAAATCCCCCCAAATGACCCCATTTTAGAAAGTAGACACCCCAAGCTATTTTCTGAGAGGCATGGTGAGTATTTTGCAGCTCTCATTTTTTTTTGAAAATGAAGAAAGAAAAGAAAAATGTATTTTTTTTTTTTCAATTTTCAAAACTTTGTGACAAAAAGCGAGAACTGCAAAATACTCACCATACCTCTCAGCAAATAACTTGGGGTGTCTACTTTCCAAAATAGGGGCCATTTGGGGGTATTTTGTGCCATCTGGGCATTCCATGGCCTCTGAAACTGTGATAGGCAGTGAGGAGTGAATTCAAAAATTCACACCCTTCGAAATCCTGAAGGTGGTGCTTGGTTTTTGGGGTCCCGTACGTGGCTAGGCTCCCAAAAAGTCTCACGCATGTGGTATCCCCGTACTCAGGAGAAGCAGCAGAATGTATTTTGGGGTGTAATTCCACATATGCCCATGGCATGTTTGAGCAATATATCATTTAGTGACAACTTTGTGCAAAAAAAATAAATAAAAAAATAATAATTATTTTTCCCACAACTTGTGTCAAAATATAAAATATTCCATGGGGGGGCGTGGCCTGGCACCGGAGCGAGATGGCCGCTTAGAGAGAGAGCTCCGCCATCCAGGGAGACAAAGAAGCCCTAGCAGCAGCCTAAAACCTCAGTTCGGCCCTACAAGATGACTGCCAGGAGTCACTCGGCCTCCCGCTCACAGCTGGACCCCGCAACGCAGCTGAGCAGGAATATTCCGGCCATGTTCCGGACCTGTCAGACAGAGCCACAGGCCGCATCTCAAGCCGGGGACTGTAGTTACACAGGAGGCGCGGCCGCGCCCACACCGCCGCTATCACAGACGAGCGCATCCCCCACACACCCATCGCCTTTTCTATGCCTGGCGGACCTGCAGAGTGTGGCTGCTGATATCAAAAATACGCTGACAGCAGCCACCTCGGACCTCAGAAGCGATATAAAAGCGGTTGCAGCAAGGGTAGAGCACGTGGAGGCGGTGGCCATGACACATGGAGCGCCACTGCATCAGGTACAGCAAGTGATTAATGTACATAGCCAGCACCTTATTGATATGCACAGGCATATGGAGGACCTTGACAATAGGGGACGCAGGCGCAACCTGCGGGTCAGGGGGATCCCCGAAACTGTAGAAGGTCCCCAACTCCAAGCAGTGATATGGGCTATCTTTAATACCCTCCTGGGCAGACCACCCGATTCCCCTGTGGAAATGGAGCGTTGCCATAGAGCCCTGTGGCCTAGAGGGAGAGACACTGACCAACCCAGGGATGCGGTATGCTGCTTAGTCAGCTTCACACAGAAAGAGGAGATATTGCGTTTGGCCCGCAACCACGGCAACCTAGAGCACGAAGGGGCACGTATTCAATTGTTCCAGGATCTGTCTGCCATTACACTGCAGCATAGAAGAGACCTCCGGCCCTTACTGCAGGCACTGAGAGACAGACACATCCCCTACAGATGGAAGTTCCCGTTCTGCCTGCAGGTGACAAATTGCAACCGCACGGCCCAACTGAGAACACCAGCAGACCTGAGGCCTTTCTGCGAGAGCCTAGGTATCCCAATGGTCCATGTACCTGAATGGTACGGAGCTTTTATGCAGCAGGAGCCCTGGATCCCCACACAGCCGGGTGAAACCCCGAGATCCCAGAGGAGCAGACAACACAGGCGCAGGCCCTCGGCCGACTCCTCGCCAAGACGCAGGGGCGACATGGAAACTGACGAGAGCCCACGAGCATCGCCATCTTATGCGTGACGCAAGACCGATCACTGACACAGCACAACTAAAAGGTTCAAGCTGGAGACACGGAAGACACCTATCCCTTTTCACAAGCCACGACACACTCCATACGGTAAGCTGGAGACCACCCGCTGGCAGAGACCTACCTTACACTTGCCCACAGAGGCAGACATTTGGGGCCCCACATTGTTACCTGCAAACTGTGCTGAACGTCACTCATTGCTGCGTGATGGTGAGGGCACCCCTAACTCCCTATGGCTGGATTAATATCCCCGCAGATGAGAACCCTTGCTGAATAAAGAGACAGGTGACCTCAAGATGGTTCCCTGTACTGGATCTCAGCAGAGGCATGAGAACGCCTCCATAGACCTGCCTTTTCAACAGGTCCTACACCGGCCAGGAACCTAACTACAGATGTAAGAGGTGGACCACGTCTCAGTTCGTAGATGGTTTGTAGTTATTAATAAGTATTATTTCCGCAGCAAACCCAATTCTCCCAGAGAGAGATTTTATTGGCTTCTAAAACAGAACAGTCTTACAGATGACAATCCAACAGAGTACATGACAACGAATATATTCCTCTTATACCTATGCCTTCATAATCACAGACCCTTCTCTGAGATAGTTTTTCTTAGACTGAAAGCCAGCTTATATCACACACTGAATGGCTGAGCAATTTGCTTTGATCTGCTCCTGTCTTTCAGAGTGACAGCAGATCACCCCAAGCTGTGAACAGCTGTAGTCATAAAAACTGCCCTAATCTGCATTCTTTAACATTGACAAGTCTCCTTTGATATGTTTGACTACTGATTAGATTAAGAGATGACACCTAAATACTCTTTTGAGGTGTAGAATAGACTTGAATCCCCAATCTATATTCTTGCATAATGAATTTGTCTTAGAATGCCTAAATAAAATGCCTTGAACTTTTTTCGTTTCCTTTAAATAAAAGTGGGCTGCCATGCCCTAAAAAACAAGTCTGGAGTGGCACGTTTCTGAAAAATCGCATGCACCACTTGAATCTAATCACCCCGGATCGTCACAATTGGTGGAGAAATTGGCGTTGGGCACGGATGGCGTTGGTCCAGATCCTCGCATTCCAGAAATCGTGAGTGTCAGAGACTGTGTGTATTGCTGTTGCTGTGTGAAGCAAAGTGATGGGTGCTGTGTCTCAGCTGTAAGGAGACAGTACACAAAAAAACATTTTTTTGGAAGGAACTCTGCATCTGTTGCTGCAAAGATGCATGTTGTTGCCCGTAGCAACAAAGGCAAGGTCAGGCGTGAGACCTATTGCAAATGGTGGAATGATCCTGATGAGAGTCCTGGCTGGTGGGCTCAAGAGGATTGTTACTGGAGAAGCTCTGCAGGGAGAATGCAGTCTCCCATAGCAACCAGTGAAGTGTCGTCTGGATGGTGGGGCTCCTATGAAGAGGTGGCTCACTATTCCCACAAAGAGGGCTGGGAAGCCCGAGAGTCTTTCATTTCACCCGGTAACCGCATGGGGAAAGGTAGCAGGAGAAAGCAACAGGCTGACTGGACATTCAAGAGGAGAGCGGTTGCCCGTAGCAACGCCTGTGATTCCAAGTCTGCAGACTGGGTGAGAAAGACTGACTATGTGACTGTGCAAACGGGAGTGGAAGTGACCCCAAATGGGAGATCCCCTGTTTGTGCTAAAAAGGACTTGGCTTGCTGCAGTGCCCTGTTCAGTGGGGAGGCAAGTGTTAAATTTAAAAAGCTTGAGGTCTGCAATGAAACTTCATCTGCTCATGCTGATGAGGGTGGGGAACAGCAACATGGTGTGTTTGAAAATGTGTTGCCGCAATGCAGGGTAAAACAAAGTCATGTGTTTAATGCTGAGATGTGTAAAAATGACAAGAGCAGTGTTTCAGATGCTATTGAGCCTCTTGGTCTGTCCAGGTCTCATTGGGATGATGTAGTCTAACAGAGCAATCTGTCACAGTTTTTATCTAGTAATATTATCTTATTATTGTATATCTACGTTTTCACTTATTTTATTTATTTTTTTATTCCATTCCAATTTACTCTATACACTATACTCTTTTATCCATCATGTATTTTATTTCCCAAACATGTATAGCAAATATTTATTTTAATTTTTATTTTTTGGGTTAATTTATAATCATGTGTTTTCATACATTTTTTCATTTATTTATTTTATTTTTTCATCCATTTATTGTCTCATTGCTATATATGTTAATTGTAATCAATATGTCTTTTCATTGTGTAAAAGAACGTTTATGCCTTTAGTGCAGGCCTTCTCCTTAATAGCCTCTAGATGGCCCCATAACCTCAGCACCTATATAAGGCTGAAAATCAGCCTGTCTTTCCTCCAGCTCTGATGAAGGAGTGCGCCTGTTCCTTCCATCTACAGTGCGCATGCTCCGAAACGCCGTCGGCTTAGCTGTGACGTCATCGCGCCCGACGTCTGTTTGAATCACATGACCGGAGCCAAGCCTCGCTCTCGGTCCAACAAACCAGTGTTACCAACTTCAGGATATCCTGCTGGACAGGACACCACACTGGATAAAGAACAAACGGACTTAGTGCACACATGACGCCCCAGAGGACTCTCTTTTTGTGCTGAATTGCCTTTACTAAATGTAAGTGGTCATATGCACCTTATCTCTGTGAAATAAATTGCTTACAATTTTAACATGGTGGCGCCTCTCTTCTGTGTTTTCTTTTTCAACAGAGCAATACCTACTGGGATGACTTGGTCAAGAGACTAATAGCAATGCTGGAAGAAGCTTTTGTGGCTAAAAGAGTAGTGGATGCTATGGCTGCTGTGCCAGGAGAGGTGTCTGCAGAACAGCCTATAGGCCAAGATGCACGGGTTGTTGCAGAGACTAATCCTCTCATGACTGAAGGTCTCAGCGAGTGTAAACGCACAGCGGAAATTGTGTCCACAGTGATAAAAAGGGAAAATGTGTATTTTGTGACAGACATGCTTAATAAAATGTTAGCATCATGGAGTATACAGCCAGTATATATCTTGCCGTCTTCTCCTGTGTTTGGAGAACTGGTACCATGGGGTACGGCTGATTGGCGCTGCATATTGCAGGCTGTACTGTGCAGAAATCGCAAATGCTTGAACCGTTTAATGCAATGTTTTGTATTGATGTGGAAAGTTGTCTCACAGTGTGCTGGATTGCCTCATACAAAGATTGTGTATTACAAGCACTCTGGAGCCCTGTTAGACAAGGCAGAGGTATCGGAAATACCAGCGGTAACAGAAATGGTGAAAACTGACTTGGAAAAAAGTGTTCTGCAAGAACAGTCACTGATGGAGTGTTGGACAACAGGGGGCGATGTGAAACTGTGGGAAGGTCCCATAGAGAGTAACTGCTTCCCTGTGTGTGGTCCCTCCTCAGACACTGTCCTAGCAAGCGATGGGACCAGAGTTCCTGGTAGTTTTGTATTGGGTAATTTTGAGAAAGCGGTTGCCAGGGGTAACTACGCAGGTATCAGCGAACCTGGAGACGGCTCCGCCCAGCAGACAGGAAGTCTGGCCAGGAGGTTGGGAGAGTTCCAGGAGATAGAGACAGGAGATGGCAGTCTGAAGCAGGCAGGTGTAGCCTGCGACTAAAGCAGCACGAAGCTGACAATGAGTAAGCCAGGAGACTATTGTTTGGTTATGCAGTGATGGTGGAACCCCCTGCGAGGGAAGATTTCTGTTGATTTGAACTTTTTTCGTTTCCTTTAAATAAAAGTGGGCTGCCATGCCCTAAAACACAAGTCTGGAGTGGCACGTTTCTGAAAGATCGCATGCACCACTTGAATCTAATCACCCCGGATCGTCACAATATATATATATTAGATATAACATACTACACTTGGGAAGAGGCATCTGCTTCCCACCCCCACCTTTTGGTCCTGAGTTTTGAATTTTATTTTTTTATTTTTCTGGTACACCCTTTTTACAGGTACTTTTTCTTCTGTCCGATGCCCTACCAAGAGATGGTCACCTAGCTAGTCTAACTCTCTGTACTTTCTGAGGGCACTTACCAGGTTTGCTATGGGGTGCACCGCATACACATGAGCACACGGGCCACGATTGACTGATTGTGACGGGGCACCAGTGGTTGGTTCCTCCACGGAGATCTGCGCCTGCGCGGTCCCTCGCAGTGACTCCCCGCGCCTCCACATTTCTCTTGGGGAGACGTGGGGAGTAGAAGAGCTCGGACCGGAAGATTTGCATGTGCGGTCCAGGGACTAGTGGGTGGTCCCCCCCTCACAATACAGTAACTATGCACTAGGGATAGAGTGGGAGTGGGAAATGTCTCAGTTTAATGTTGTATTGTACCTTTGGTAAAGTGTGATATTGGGCCTATCCAGTTATTTGTTCCTGGTTTTAACCTGTTACTTGAAGGTGAAAATGCCTCTCGGCGGGCTTCCTCTCACTGATGCCCCGCGGGAGAAGTGGGGTATTGGGAGACGAGGTCCCGGGGTCGACGAGGAGGGGTATACCTCTCGTTGTCGACCCTTCTGGTAACTTTGCCGCGGGAGGTCCTTGGTTGTGGCAGCAACTTGGATGCTGGGGGGACCGGTTCCCGGGGGCATCACCGTCGAGGATGCGACCGGGTGCCGGGACTAGGGGTGCAACGGATCGTCGCCGATCCGTGATCCGAACGGGCCACCCCGTTCGGATCGGCACACCCCGCGATCCGCGGAGCGCTCCGCGGCCTCGGCCTTAGGAAAGGCCGCGGCTTCGGCCTAGCTCCGGAGCGACGGCGGCCATCTTTGTACACCCGGCGGCCTTAGGAAAGGCCGCGGCTTCGGCCTAGCTCCGGAGCGCGGCCATCTTGGTACACCCGGCCACTGTTTTTAATGTGATCGCTCCGTCAAATGACGGGGCGATCACTTGTAAACCCTGCATTACCCTGAATTACTCTGCATTACTCTGCGGATACTCTGCATTACTCTGCGGATACTCTGCATTACTCTGCGGATACTCTGCATTACTCTGCGGATACTCTGCATTACGCTGCGATACTCTGCATTACGCTGCGATACTCTGCATTACGCTGCGATACTCTGCATTACGCTGCGATACTCTGCGATACTCTGCATTACTTTGCGATACTCTGCATTACTTTGCGATACTCTGCATTACTCTGCGATACTCTGCATTACTCTGCGATACTCTGCATTACTCTGCGATACTCTGCATTACTTTGCGATACTCTGCATTACCCAGCCGATACCCAGCCAATACTCTGCGATACCCAGCCAATATTACAGTGGGGAGAGGATGTGGATATTACAGTGGGGACTATATGGTGGCGTAATTTTCACGGGTTTTTGCAAATTCAATTATTATTTGCTGATCCGAAAATGATCCGATCCGTGACTCCTGATCCGAGGATCGATCCGATCCGTGAGTTTTTTGATCCGTTGCACCCCTAGTCGGGACCCCCACCTACCCAAAGCATTGCTCCCTGGTGTATTGATGCACGAGAAGGTATGTCAGCCATATTTATACCTGCATTGCCTTAGTTGCCTGGTTAGAGGGCCATATCCTGATATAACTTGATTTATATGTTTAGATTGTATATGATTTATAACAAAGAATCTGTTAGAACTATGTACAGCATCACTCTCCCTTATGTTATGTTAGACAGTAAAGGGGTGGAGGGCTGGGGTGACTCCCCATCTTGGACTAGGGGGAGTAGCAGTGGGGTCCCCCCACGCAATTGAGCACAGGTTTCACGCGTTTTTTCAGGCATTTGAGCCTGGATTCCTGGATAGCCGGAAATGGATATTTCCTAGGTCTCGGTGTTAGGTTACACTCCCACCACAAGGAGGCAGGTACCCACCTTGAACTCAGCCGGCAGGCCCCTACCCTGTATTTTACTAGGAACCCCTTTAGGTAGATCAGCTGGTCTGCTTAAGGGGTGACATATCTGTTATCTGCCCCTATTCAGTAGAGGCTCGCTTTCATCTTTTCCCTCTCGCTCTTCTCCCTCTCCCCTCTTCCCTTTCTATCGGTGTATCTTACCGCTCCCTCGCCCCTTCTTCCTACATCTCGTGCCCCCTTCCCTCCTAAACTCCTCTCACCCTCTCCCTCCCCCCCCCGAACCCAAGACTTGTGCTCGATACCCCCGGACAGATTGGGGGAGGCACAGACAAACAAAGATATCTCGGTAAACATGTCCTCGGTAAAGCAAACGACCACTCCCCTGACCCTTAAGGTATATTCCCTAAATGCGAAGGGTCTTAACACCCCGGAGAAACGGAGCAGTGTCTTAGATGAGGCACATCACCTTAGGGCCCAGGTATTGTTTCTGCAAGAAACACATTTCAAAGCAAGCTCTGTCCCCCGCTTAACCAACAGCAGATACCCAGTGGTTCACCATGCGACCTGCCCCGATTCCAAAACCAAAGGGGTCTCTGTAGTAATGGCCAAATCATTCCCATTCCAGCTCACAGACCAAGTCCTTGATCCAGAGGGCAGGTTTATATTTCTGAAAGGGACTTGGAAAGACAGGCCGATCACGTTTGCAAACATCTACTGCCCAAACGCCAGACAGGTGTCCTTTCTAAAAGAGATCCTAGTCCAATTAACTCTGTTCAAGATGGGCCTTTTGATCCTAGGGGGGGACTTCAACATGGCGCTTTACCCGCTCCTAGATACATCCTCAGGTACATCATCCATACACTATGCAGCCTTGCGTCAAGCTAAGATTGCGCTATCATCCCTTGCACTACACGACTCCTGGAGAACGCTTCACCCCCAGGAGAAGGACTTTACGTTTTTCTCACCCCCGCACAACAGGTACTCTAGACTTGACTACTTGTTCATACCCCAGACAGACCTGACCTATCTACAAGACGCTACGATAGAGAGCATGTACATTTCGAACCATCACCCCGTAACCCTGACCTTACAGTTCCCGCAGCGGGAAGCAAAGACCAGGACCTGGAGACTGGACGCCTCCATTATTACGGACCTAGGAGATTTGGCGAGCATTACAGAATCCATGACAGAATACTTCCAACAGAACGATACCCCGGATGTGTCCCCTATGACCCAGTGGGAAGCACATAAATGTGTCATCAGGGGTAAGCTTTTAGCGATTGCGGCAAGGAGAAAAAAGGCGCACCAGGCCCTGTTAAAGGATTTGACTGACAAAATAACCCTTCTAGAAGCCCAACACAAACGTTCTCTGGCAATCGGCGTAGCCCGGGAACTTGCTGATACAAGGGCGACGCTTCTAGAGGAACTTTTTAAACGGGCACAGAAGAGACAGGTCTTATCCCAGAAACTTTTTTATGAACAGGGTAATAAACCCGGTAGACTGTTAGCCAGATTCACTCAAAGACGTACCCTAGCCAATACAGTTCACCATGTTGTTGACGCCCAAGGTGTAGCTCACTCTAAAAATGAGGATATTGCTAAGCAATTCAGCACATTTTATAGCAACCTTTACAATATAGAGCTCAATGAAGGTAGGCCCATTTCGACAGACCAGACGGGAGCTCATGAGAGACTTTCTGCGTAAATATAGCCCCCGACCATTGTTCACCACTGACTGGCAAGCTCTAGAGGAACCCCTTTCCATGGAGGAGTGGGGGAGGGCATTGAAAGCCATGAAACCGGGCAAAAGTCCTGGTCCTGACGGCTTTTCCGTCCAATACTATAAATGCTTTGCGGAAATTTTGGCACCCCGATTCTTGAAGGCCTTAAACACGTTGGCGCACACACCAGCTAAGTCTAATAGCCTACTCGAGGCTTACATCACAGTAATCCCCAAAGACAATAAAGACCCGACTGACGTAGCAAATAAGGATGGGCCCGGTGCTCGATGCGAACCCATGTTCGCATCGAGCACCGGGTGTTCGCTCGCTCGGCGAGCCCAGAACTATTTTGACCGCTCGCATCACATTCGTGTGATGCGAGCGGCCCCGCAATGCATTGCGGCCGGCGTGGCCGGCGCGGCCGGCGCAGTGCATTGCTGGCTGATGATTGGCCAAGCATGCACTGTGACCCCGCATGCTTGGCCAATCACAGCGCCGGAAACTCGGAGAGCCATAATTGGCTACAGGCAGGACGCTTTTTCCGAGCTCACCAGACTGGAGTGTTGTCAGACTGAGGTGGACGTGAGGCTCGGGACGCTCTGGGAACGATCCAAAACAGGTAGTTTGACTTAACTAAATCCTTTAATCGGTGGACATTTTGCCCACCATAATTTCGATTACAGGAAACCATTACAATTGTTCTTAATGTCCTTTCTATAGGCACTGGATATCTTACCTAGCCCCTGTTGAGGGGCAGTATATGGGTTGACCAGCCATCAAATTTGATATGCTCTGATGCCATATATACCTCATGATAAGGTAGGGGACTACACCCCCCTCCATCTTGTGGGGATCCGTAAAATGTATTGGATATGGTTCCCATGCATCTTTATTGGGGTCTCTTTTTGTTTGCTTTGCTATCTTTCAGAAGCTGATCCAGAAGTTCCCGCCCGTCTTCCCCCATTCGGTTCTTGCTGTCTAGGGGGCTGACCGACCCGAGCCTCTCATAAATACATATTTTTACAAACTTCCGTAGAGGTAGGTATAGTCCGACAATTAATATTGGGCATGGTCGCACTATTTGCCTACCGCATGCATGATTATGGTTTATGTGAATACAATTGTGGTCAATAAGTACATTTGTACCCCACAGGCCCTATAAACATTTTTTGGAAAAAGAACAGGATCTCAATCTCCCCCGACAATTTCCCAGCCACGTTTTCTGGTGGTGTTCGCTGGGTACGTCCCTGTGTGGGTCCCCTGGGGGGTGCTCCAGTGCAACCATCGGCACCTCTATTCAGAAGCCTGACCATGTTCAGAACCCCTATGACATTGGAGGTAGGGAGTCATGCATATGTAATCAGACTTCACTAGACATCCTGGTCATCGCATATCCTATGCAGCATATATAACGCCTTAATGATTGTTAAACTGTTTTTTTTTTTTTATGTACATTAACTAATATGTTGTTTTGTATACATACCATAGAATACGGAATAACTTTCAAAAATCCTCGTCCATCTACAAACATATCTTATCCTTGTCTCCTGATGAAGCCTCTATAGGCGAAACATGTCGAGCGTTTGGACAAGTATTATGACCTGTGTATTTTGAATGTATGACAATATAGGTGTTCCACTAGGAATTGTATGTAGCACCTTTGAACCCTATAATTCACATTCTGATGTACATAGAGTCTAATAGTGTATACTTTTTTCTTTTTCCTTTATTTTTATGTTAATAAAACAAGATATTTTATCATACCTCTATGAAATTATTTTCTTTTTTGTATGTACCATAGATAGTCCCAAATCTCCAATAATTTTTTACCGTACAGGCAGGACGCCTGTAGCCAATTACAGCTCAGGGGCTTTAGTACACGCCCCCTCATTTAAAAGGCCGCCACGCCGTCGGCGCCGGTCACATGCGTTCCGGCTTTAGGAGAGTGCAGGCTGATTCTGTGTCACTCTTTGCTAGATTAATTTAGAAAGATTTGCTCTACTTTGCTAAACCATTGCTACCTGTCATTGATCGTCCATTGCTGCTGCTGGTTAGTGTGTTTTTAGCTGCTGCTGGGGGTTAGTCTGGTGCATGTCTTACTGTTAGTACAGTATTTCAGTAGTACCAACCGCAGTGCTGTTAGTACAGCACTGCACCCCAAAAGCACCCATAGGGCTTGTAGTGTGTTCGTGGCAGGCACTGGCAGCAAACAGAGCTCCTATATTTTGTTCCCAGAAGCACCTATAGGACTTGTAGTGTGTTCGTGGCAGGCACTGGCAGCAAACAGAGCTCCTATATTTTGTTCCCAGAAGCACCTATAGGACTTGTAGTGTGTTCGTGGCAGGCACTGGCAGCAAACAGAGCTCCTATATTTTGTTCCCAGAAGCACCTATAGGACTTGTAGTGTGTTCGTGGCAGGCACTGGCAGCAAACAGAGCTCCTATATTTTGTTCCCAGAAGCACCTATAGGACTTGTAGTGTGTTAGTCCCATCACACAGAGCTCCTATATTTTTTCCCAGAAGCACCTATAGGACTTGAAGTGTGTTAGTCCCATCACACAGAGCTATATTTTCTTCCCAGAAGCACCTATAGGACTTGTAGTGTGTTAGTCCCATCACACAGAGCTCCTATATTTTGTTCCCAGAAGCACCTATAGGACTTGAAGTGTGTTAGTCCCATCACACAGAGCTATATTTTCTTCCCAGAAGCACCTATAGGACTTGTAGTGTGTTAGTCCCATCACACAGAGCTCCTATATTTTGTTCCCAGAAGCACCTATAGGACTTGAAGTGTGTTAGTCCCATCACACAGAGCTATATTTTCTTCCCAGAAGCACCTATAGGACTTGTAGTGTGTTAGTCCCATCACACAGAGCTCCTATATTTTGTTCCCAGAAGCACCTATAGGACTTGAAGTGTGTTAGTCCCATCACACAGAGCTATATTTTCTTCCCAGAAGCACCTATAGGACTTGTAGTGTGTTAGTCCCATCACACATAGCTCCTATATTTTGTTCCCAGAAGCACCTATAGGACTTGAAGTGTGTTAGTCCCATCACACAGAGCTATATTTTCGTCCCAGAAGCACCTATAGGACTTGTAGTGTGTTAGTCCCATCACACAGAGCTCCTATATTTTGTTCCCAGAAGCACCTATAGGACTTGAAGTGTGTTAGTCCCATCACACAGAGCTATATTTTCTTCCCAGAAGCACCTATAGGACTTGAAGTGTGTTAGTCCCATCACACAGAGCTATATTTTCTTCCCAGAAGCACCTATAGGACTTGTAGTGTGTTAGTCCCATCACACAGAGCTCCTATATTTTGTTCCCAGAAGCACCTATAGGACTTGAAGTGTGTTAGTCCCATCACACAGAGCTATATTTTCTTCCCAGAAGCACCTATAGGACTTGTAGTGTGTTAGTCCCATCACACAGAGCTATATTTTCTTCCCAGAAGCACCTATAGGACTTGAAGTGTGTTAGTCCCATCACACAGAGCTATATTTTCTTCCCAGAAGCACCTATAGGACTTGAAGTGTGTTAGTCCCATCACACAGAGCTATATTTTCTTCCCAGAAGCACCTATAGGACTTGTAGTGTGTTAGTCCCATCACACAGAGCTCCTATATTTTGTTCCCAGAAGCACCTATAGGACTTGAAGTGTGTTAGTCCCATCACACAGAGCTATATTTTCTTCCCAGAAGCACCTATAGGACTTGTAGTAAGTTAGTCCCATCACACAGAGCTCCTATATTTTGTTCCCAGAAGCACCTATAGGACTTGAAGTGTGTTAGTCCCATCACACAGAGCTATCTTTTCTTCCCAGAAGCACCTATAGGACTTGAAGTGTGTTAGTCCCATCACACAGAGCTATATTTTCTTCCCAGAAGCACCTATAGGACTTGTAGTGGGTTAGTCCCATCACACAGAGCTCCTATATTTTGTTCCCAGAAGCACCTATAGGACTTGAAGTGTGTTAGTCCCATCACACAGAGCTATATTTTCTTCCCAGAAGCACCTATAGGACTTGTAGTAAGTTAGTCCCATCACACAGAGCTCCTATATTTTGTTCCCAGAAGCACCTATAGGACTTGAAGTGTGTTAGTCCCATCACACAGAGCTATATTTTCTTCCCAGAAGCACCTATAGGACTTGAAGTGTGTTAGTCCCATCACACAGAGCTATATTTTCTTCCCAGAAGCACCTATAAGACTTGAAGTGTGTTAGTCCCATCACACAGAGCTATATTTTCTTCCCAGAAGCACTTATAGGACTTGTAGTGTGTTAGTCCCATCACACAGAGCTCCTATATTTTGTTCCCAGAAGCACCTATAGGACTTGAAGTGTGTTAGTCCCATCACACAGAGCTATATTTTCTTCCCAGAAGCACCTATAGGACTTGTAGTAAGTTAGTCCCATCACACAGAGCTCCTATATTTTGTTCCCAGAAGCACCTATAGGACTTGAAGTGTGTTAGTCCCATCACACAGAGCTATATTTTCTTCCCAGAAGCACCTATAGGACTTGAAGTGTGTTAGTCCCATCACACAGAGCTATATTTTCTTCCCAGAAGCACCTATAGGACTTGAAGTGTGTTAGTCCCATCACACAGAGCTATATTTTCTTCCCAGAAGCACCTATAGGACTTGTAGTGTGTTAGTCCCATCACACAGAGCTCCTATATTTTCTTCCCAGAAGCACCTATAGGACTTGAAGTGTGTTAGTCCCATCACACAGAGCTATATTTTCTTCCCAGAAGCACCTATAGGACTTGTAGTAAGTTAGTCCCATCACACAGAGCTCCTATATTTTGTTCCCAGAAGCACCTATAGGACTGGAAGTGTGTTAGTCCCATCACACAGAGCTATATTTTCTTCCCAGAAGCACCTATAGGACTTGAAGTGTGTTAGTCCCATCACACAGAGCTATATTTTCTTCCCAGAAGCACCTATAGGACTTGAAGTGTGTTAGTCCCATCACACAGAGCTATATTTTCTTCCCAGAAGCACCTATAGGACTTGTAGTGTGTTAGTCCCATCACACAGAGCTCCTATATTTTGTTCCCAGAAGCACCTATAGGACTTGAAGTGTGTTAGTCCCATCACACAGAGCTATATTTTCTTCCCAGAAGCACCTATAGGACTTGTAGTGTGTTAGTCCCATCACACAGAGCTCCTATATTTTGTTCCCAGAAGCACCTATAGGACTTGTAGTGTGTTAGTCCCATCACACAGAGCTATATTTTCTTCCCAGAAGCACCCATAGGACTTGTAGTGTGTTAGTCCCATCACACAGAGATCCTATATTTTGTTCCCAGAAGCACCTATAGGACTTGAAGTGTGTTAGTCCCATCACACAGAGCTATATATTCTTCCCAGAAGCACCTATAGGACTTGTAGTGTGTTAGTCCCATCACACAGAGTTCCTATATTTTGTTCCCAGAAGCACCCATAGGACTTGTAGTGTGTTAGTCCCATCACACAGAGCTCCTATATTTTGTTCCCAGATCTCAGCCCTGCTTGACGCATTTCTACCCTCCCACTGGGCATCTTCAGAAGCTGGGGTGCTTGTGACTGGCTGTCTTTTATATGCTAAGTCCCATCCACTACACCCAAACCTCCTACCCCTCTCATAGAGCTTGGTAATTACTTGTGTCACTACCTGCTTCCACAGGAAGTGTTATGGCTGCCATATTGGTACTCCCTTTATGGTAATCCTACTTCCTGTTCCCACAGGAAGTTTCACGGTCGCCATATTTGTGCTCCATACTATGTATATGTTGAAATATAGTATTGTGGGTCCTGCATTTTTCAATACCCTTTATGTGCAAGATGTTATAACTATAATCTAACATCACAATGCCCCATATAGACTAGATAACTGGTAAATTACCTTCCTAATTAGTTCATCACTTATTACAAAAATTAATTGAACATACAAATTTTGTATATTGAATACAATTTTATAATAAAATCTATAATAAGCTTATACATGTAATTTCCATAAAATGTATGGAAGCAGGAGCGGGAGTGGAGGAAGAATAAGAAGACGGGAGGACGAAGAGGGGGAAGAAGACTGGAGGAAGAAGACCGGAGAAGACCGGAGGAAGAAGACCAGGGGAAGAAATAGACATTTTTAATAAAAGACTTGTCAAAAACAGTCTTTTTTCACACAACACTACTTTTTTTGTAGTGTAGTGCCAGTAGTGCTAACACCCACGCACGCACCATACACCTCCTTTAGTAGTATAGTGTCTTAACGGATCGATATCTGATCAGATCTATACTAGCGTATAGATATACGTATACTTCCTTCCACCTCAGCTGAGGCCTCCGACGACCAACCTGGGCATATCAGGCAGCAACATGTGGAGGAGCCCAGCTTGAGTCAGGTATAGCATTCTTCAAAATATTTCTGGTTGTCAAATGATGTCAATTTTGACAACTAATTTCTGATTTCACAAAGTGTTTTACATATCAATAGACAGTAGTGACCACAAATGATTGTGACAAGAATGAAAAATGCTGGGGTCAGAATGATAGTCTTTTCTATTTATTAACATTCAATTTGCAACAGTCATGAGCTGAAAATTGTGTGTGATTGATGAACCAAAAACTGTCCCTTTTTTCCAATAAAAGTTTTTATTGAGCAAATATAATGTCATAACAAAGTAAGTATAATATCTATTACATTTTCATAGGGCATCCTGCATTACAGCCTTTTTATTCTATGTTTGATTCAAATACAGATAATAACACTTTTTCTGTTTGTGTATACGGCCCTTATTTCCAATTAAACTGTTATAACTATTGTATAGTAAAACTGTGAACATTAATGATAACCCCTTGTGTTTTGCATATCATTAGAATTCAAGATCAAGGGTTATATTTTTGTAAGTGTCTTGAGATTTAGAGTATAAAGAGACTAAAACTAAATAAAATTAAATAAAAAGAATAAGTTCAAATAAATAAAAAAGGGGGCGTGGCCTAGCCAAGGATGTAACAGGCAGCAGGAGCGCGCTGCTCTGTCAGATATCCGAACAAAACTCCTTCAAACAGGCACCAAATCTGCTCGTCCGACAACCCCGCAGGCAGCTACGGGTAGCCACATACACCGGCAACATGGAGATACTGACTGCTACACCGACCGACATGTCAAAATGGAGTTCAGCACCCAGCTCCAGACCGTGCTGGCCAAGATGGTGGCATGCGGCCTCGTGATGCACAAGAAACATACAAGGCCGCTGCGATGAAGCTTATCAGGAAAATGACACCCAAAGACTCCCCACAAACAGCACACAGCCAGTCAGAGGCACACGATGGCCACAGCGATGCAGATGACACCATACCGCTGGAAGATCCTGCTACACCCTGTCTCCCATGGGAATGCATGAGTACCCCGCCATGTTTAACAGACCCAGCGTCAGCCCATTCCCCTAAACAGGACACTCCAGAACCCATTCTCAGGGACATTATGTCCACAGTACTATCTTGCAATACCTCAATAGCTGTCCTCACCTCAGAAATTAAGGGGGTCAAAACAGAGCTTACATTTGTCAAACAAGATGTGCAAAAGCTAAGGGGCCACACCACAGCACTTGAGGACAGGTTGGGCACTCTGGAGGATGAATGGGCACCCATACAATGCAAAGTGCACTACAATACCATGGCGGTGGACAAGCAGGCAGCCTGCATTGACGACATGGAAAATAGAATGAGGAGAAATAACGTTCGAGCGATGGGCATGCCCGAAAAGATAGAAGGCAAGGATCCAGTACAATTTATTGAGCAATGGCTCCTTCAAACGTATGGAAAAGAGACTTTCTCCCCTATGTTCTGTGTAGAAAGGGCCCACAGAGTACCCATAAGACCCCTACCACCAGCCAACCCACCTCGCATGTTCCTGTTTAAGCTGCTAAATAGGGATGAGCTTCTAGTTTGAGTCGAACTCATGTTCGACTCGAACATTGCCTGTTCGCCTGTTCAGCGAATAATTTGGGGTGTTCGCGGCAAATTCGAAAAGCGCCCTGTAAAAGTCTATGGGAGAAATCTCAAGTGCTAATTTTAAAAGCCTATATGCAAGTTATTGTCATAAAAAGTGTTTGGGGACCTGGGTCCTGCCCCAGAGGACATGTATCAATGCAAAAATCTTTTTTAAAAATGGCCGTTTTTTCAGGAGCAGTGATTTTAATAATGCTTAAAGTGAAACAATAAAAGTGTAATAATCCTTTAAATTTCGTACCTGGGGGGTGTCTATAGTATGCCTGTTAAGGGGCGCATGTTTCCCGTGCTTAGAACTGTCCCTGCATAAAGTGTCATTTTTGCAGGAAAAAAAGCTATTTAAAATCACTCGCGGCTAATGAATTGCCGACTCCCGTAACACAGAGAACAGTCATTCATTGAAAGTCATTGAAAAAAAAAAGTCATTGATTAAAAAAAAGCGTGAGGGTTCCCCCGAATTCAATTACCAGGCCCTTCAGGTCTGCTATGGATATTAAGGGGAACCCTGCTTCAAATTTAAAAAGAAAATTAAAAAAAAAAATATTACGTAGGGGTCCCCCTAAATATCCATACCAGACCCTTCAGGTCTGGGATGGATTTTAAGGGGAACCCCGGCCAAAAAAAAAAATGGCGTGGGGTCCCCCTCAAAATCCATACCAGACCCTTATCAGACCACGCAACCTGGCAGGCCGCAGGAAAAGAGGGGGGACGAGAGCAACCCTCCCTCCCTCCTGAACTGTACCAGGCCACATGCCCTCAACATTGGGAGAGTGCTTTGGGGGTCTGTGACCCCTCAAAGCACCATGTCCCCATGTTGATGGGGACAAGGGCCTCGTCCCCACAACCCTGGCCATTGGTTGTGGGGGTCTGCGGGCGGGGGGGCTTATCGGAATCTGGAAGCCCCCTTTAACAAGGGGACCCCAAGATCCCGCCCCCCCCCTGTGTGAAATGGTAAGGGACCATTTCACCAAAAAAGTGACAAAAATGTTAAAAATGACAGGAGACGGTCTTTGACAATTCCTTTATTAAAATCTTCTTTCTTCTGGTCTTCCTTCTTCCTTTCTTCATCCTTCAGTTTCTTCATCTTCTACATCTTCTTCCATCTTCTTCCATCTTCCATCTTCTTCTTCCTCCGATCCGCTTATTCTTGCTCTGGTCTTCTCGTCCGGCATCTTCCTCCAAGTTGTTGGCGTCTCTTCTTGGGCCGCTCTGTGCAATGGGAGGCTCCCGCTGTGTAAAGGCTTCGCTGCGTCTGACAGCTCTTTTATAATGGAGGGTGGGGCCACCTGGTGACTCCGCCCCCCTCTGACACACGGGGACGTCATGGGGACTTCCCTATGGCTTTCCCCATGACGTCAGAGGGGGGCGGGGGCCGTCGGACGTCGCGGGGAAAGCCATAGGGAAGTCCCCATGACGTCCCTGTGTGTCAGAGGGGGGCGGGGTCACCAGGTGGCCCCGCCTGTAGTGATCTAATATATAGTTCGTAGATGGTTTGTAGTTAATAAGTATTGTCCCACAGCGAACCCAATTCTCCAGAGAGGCGCACTTTATTAGCTTCCAAAACAGAACAGTCTTACAGATGACAAAATCCAACAGAGTACCTATGACAAGGAATATTTTCCCTAGACTTGTGCCTTCATAATCACAGACCCTTCTCTGAGATAGTTCTTCTTTAGACTGAAAGCCATCTTATATCCCCTACACACACTGAATGGCTGAGCAATTTGCTTTGATCTGCTCCTGTCTTTCAGAGTGACAGCAGATCACCCCAAGCTGTGAACAGCTGTAGTCATAAAACTTCCCTAATCTGCATTCTTTAACATTAACAAAACCCCCTTTGATATGTGTGACTACTGATTAGATTAAGAGATGACACCTGAACACCCTTTTGAGGTGTAGAATAGACTTGAATCCCCAATCTATATTCTTGCATAATGAATTTGTCTTAGAATGCCTAAATAAAATGCCTATATGAAATACATAAAAAACACTACATATATCTAATATATATATATATATTAGATATAACATACTAACATATACCTCCCCATGAAACAGTTATTAGATAATATAGCTTTAGACCATGACTGGAAAAGGATTCGGTAAACATCAGTGGCCCATATAGCTGTTAGGCCTTATTATATCACATCAAAATCTTAAATATTGCACAAAAATGAGCTAATGTCAAAGTCCATTCTTCGATCTGACTTCATCACATCTCTCATTGAAAGTAAACTTGGTATGGATTCTCATCTCCAGGCTCAAGGTTTTCCTTTTTTAAAGATGCTTTTGCACAAACACCAGCAAATCCTGAAATTCTACTTCCATCTTTATAGTAAGAAGAACCATCAATGTACCAGCACTCCCTTTCAAGTTCAAAAGGTTTGGATACGACAGAAAAAACTGTGCTGCAAACTATTGCACTTGACATTCATGAGTCCATCTTGCAAGTATTTTACCATTCACATCTTCTTTCCATTTTAGGCCGACTCCTCATTGCCTTCAACAGAGTTACTTGGTTCATTCGGTCCATAATTCCACCTGAATGGTATACCAATCTATAACCCATATATCCATATAATCCATATATAATCCCCCACTTTCAGATAGAATCAGCTTGACATCAGCGTTTATCAGATCTTCTATCTAGACAAAGCAGCAGTGGAAAATCTTGCCAGTAAAGTTAGGTCTTTTTTATCCATATGTCATAGCCTTTAGCATATTATCAATGACTGATTCAACAAAGTTTCAAATCATGACTGGAGTGATGAATTTCACTCACCCCTCTTATAAATTTAGGAAAACCACCCAACATACTATAATTTATGCTATGCCAAGCCATTGTGCAGCATCCCACCTTAGATGTCAAATATATTGATCAATATGCAATATGTAATATGTACAGGTGTTATGAAAATTATTTTAGGTTTAAATGTTTCGCTCTAGTTTTAAGATAAAGTTCAAGAAATAAAACATAATAAAATAAAAAAATAAAAATGGGAAAGGGTGAAAAATAAAAAATAAAAAAATAGGGCTTTATGAATGTTCAAAAAAAAAAGGGGTCGATTGCTTGATGTATATTGAGAGAGTCCATGATATTGTTTATTCAGCGTTTCTCCCCCACTAGCCAGCAATTTTCAGACTGTCCTTCTGCCATTCACATGCAGTATCTCCAATATATCTGAAAGACAAAAAAACTATCCAACAAAACTAATTAGCAAGGTCCTTAAACATTGTTTGAAGTTAAAATAAAGGACTATTTACACATATACAGTTTGAAACTAAATCACCCCCACTGCTAGAGAAGTGTCATTTGCATTCAAAAACAGATCTGGAGAATGTACATCTGCATTTATGACGCCCTGATTTCTGTTCAGCTGCTCCAACAATGTGTAATGTTCCATTTTCATCTTATCATACTCAATCTTCAAGTGGTCATATTTCTGTTTTAACTGAGAAAACGGTATCCAGGCCTTAGACATTTTTTTATTATTATTTTGGTCAGCTCTGTTTTTCCTATTAATATCACCTATATTTGACCTGGTGTCTCCTCTTTGTTTGTTATCATAAGACATTATCTTTTGATCTTTATGTTCAGTATTTGTCCTAAACAATGTGGCTAAATCAATTTTGACAGCCTGCTCATTTGACTTTCTCCATAAATTGTCTGCTCTCAACAATACGTCTTTTAAATCATGAGGATTTGGGGTAACTAGTAAAATATTTTGTTTGATATCTTCATGTAAAGCATGTAGAAATATACTCATATGTACCAAGCCACCATGCTCAAATGCAAGATTATTACTGACCAATAATTCCATAATAGTTGCTATCCTGTGTGACAATTCATAGGGAGATTCACTTTGCATTTGTTTGATCTTCCCATGAATAGTAACATCAGAACGTACACCATCCAAAACACATAATAATTCCAGTAATATGTCCCTTGTCCTCATAGGCTGAATACAGATTTGTTTAATTCTCATCCAAAGACTACTTCCTATAGAATGTTGTATAACTCTTTCTAAATCAGATGGGTTGAGATTGTACATATCTCTGACATTCTGCAAGTCACAAAACCATTTTAAAAATCTGTTTAAATCATGGCAGGGAACCATTCCTATTTCTTTAAGAATTGCATCTAATTCTTTTGGTTTCAAAGGCTTCATTACAAGCTGAACTTCACCTGTATTGTTATTGTTATAAACTTTGGTGGTCACAGTGGGTGTGGCTGGCAATGAATTATCAGATTAAATATGAGGTTCTGTTTCATTTGATAGAATGTTTGTATTTGTATTTTGCTGCAGATTCGATGCATATCTGCATTCCTGAGATCTCTTTTTTAATTCCATAATTCTTAATTTCAATCTCTCATTTTCCTCTGATAATTCATCACAACGTTTAGATTTCTCAAGCAGAGCTTCCCCAATGGTAACTGCATGCAATTTTAAATTTACAGTCTCAGATTCTGATTGGTTTTGTAACCTCTGACAGACCTTGTTGCTATTTTCAACTGCACTCTGTAACTGGATAATTTTCTCAACCTTATCCTTCAAAGAACTTTCCATTGTTAAACAACAAGATAACAAGCCCTGTACAATACAACCTTTTCTTTTACTTTCTGAAATTTTGCTATCAAAAACAGTTATCTCTAAAAATTCATTCATCAGTCCACGATTGCTTAAATTTTTCTGGAACTTCATAAGGACCACCATGACGCTTAATACATTTTAACACCAATCTGTTAACTTTATCAGAACTGACACTAGCTTCACACTGAGTAAGCATTTTGACTATATTAATAATTAAAAAAAAAAGGAAATATTTTACTCACCGCATTAGTTACAGCTTCCAGCTCAGGTCTTCTGGTACACGATACAGTCCTTTTTTGTTGTTTCCAGTCTCCAGAGAATAATTCTGGGGTTCCAAACTTGTTTGATTTTGTAGATCAGACTCTCTTATGTCACAACCAGACATTAGAGTCACAGCACAGGTCTTGGGTCTCCATCAGACTTCTGTCCAACTCACAGGATTGTTGTCACCACCGACTTCTGTTACTAAGTCCTGAAAATGCTCTTCTGGTCACTTGAACGGCACCAATGTAGTGATCTAATATATAGTTCGTAGATGGTTTGTAGTTAATAAGTATTGTCCCGCAGCGAACCCAATTCTCCAGAGAGGCGCACTTTATTAGCTTCCAAAACAGAACAGTCTTACAGATGACAAAATCCAACAGAGTACCTATGACAAGGAATATTTTCCCTAGACTTGTGCCTTCATAATCACAGACCCTTCTCTGAGATAGTTCTTCTTTAGACTGAAAGCCATCTTATTTCCCCTACACACACTGAATTGCTGAGCAATTTGCTTTGATCTGCTCCTGTCTTTCAGTTCATAGTTTCATAGTTATGTCATACTTAGTAAGGTTGAATAAAGACATCAGTCCATCCAGTTCAACCTGAGTGAGTGTCTACATTTGTCCCTATCCCCATACATTGCACACTCACATCAGTCCCTACCCTCAAGGAGCCCACAATCCAAGGTCCCCATTCATATACTAGGGCCAATTTTTGGATAGAAGCCAATTAACCTACCTGCATGTCTTTGGATTGTGGGAGGAAACCAGAGTACCTGGAGGAAACCCACGCAGGCACAGGGAGAACATGCAAACTCCAGGCAGGTAGTGTCGTGGTTGGGATTTGAACCAGCGACCCTTCTTACTGCTAGGTGAGAGTGCTAACCACTACCCCACTGTGCCGCCCAAGCTGTGAACAGCTGTAGTCATAAAACTTCCCTAATCTGCATTCTTTAACATTAACAAGCCCCCTTTGATATGTGTGACTACTGATTAGATTAAGAGATGACACCTGAACACCCTTTTGAGGTGTAGAATAGACTTGAATCCCCAATCTATATTCTTGCATAATGAATTTGTCTTAGAATGCCTAAATAAAATGCCTATATGAAATACATAAAAAACACTACATATATCTAATATATATATATATATATATATATATATATATATATATATATATATTAGATATAACATACTACACCGCCCTCTGTTATAAAAGAGCTGTCAGACGCAGCGAAGCCTCACACAGCGGGAGCCTCCCATTGCGCGGAGCGGCCCAAGAAGTGACGCTGACGCCGTGGAAGAAGATGCCGGACGAGAAGACCAGAGCAAGAAGAAGCGGATTGGAGGAAGAAGAAGATGGAAGAAGAAGATGGAAGAAGATGGTAGAAGATGGAAGAAGAAGATGAAGAAACCGAAGGATGAAGAAAGGAAGAAGGAAGATTTTAATAAAGGAATTGTCAAAGACCGTCTCCTGTCATTTTTAACATTTTTGTCACTTTTTTGGTGAAATGGTAGGGGTACTTTTGTACCCCCTAACCATTTCACACAGGGGGGGCGGGATCTGGGGGTCCCCTTGTTAAAGGGGGCTTCCAGATTCCGATAAGCCCCCCACTCGCAGACCCCCACAACCAATGGCCAGGGTTGTGGGGACGAGGCCCTTGTCCCCATCAACATGGGGACATAGTGCTTTGAGGGGTCACAGACCCCCAAAGCACCCTCCCAATGTTGAGGGCATGTGGCCTGGTATGGTTCAGGAGGGAGGGGGCGCTCTTGTCCCCCCCTCTTTTCCTGCGGCCTGCCAGGTTGCGTGCTCGGATAAGGGTCTGGTATGGATTTTTGGGGGGACCCCACGCAAGGTCCCTAAACACTTTTTATGACAATAACATGCATATTAGCCTTTAAAATTAGCACTTTTGATTTTGAACGTTCGAGTCCCATAGACTTTAATAGGGTTCTAAAGTTCACACGAGCTTTAGGTCTGTTCGCAGGTTCTGGTGCGAACCGAACAGGGGGGGTGTTCGGCTCATCCCTACTGCTAAACTATAAGGACAGAGACGCCATACTGTCAAAAGCCAGGAATATTGGTGACACACTAAAGATGGATAATTCCAAAATGTCATTCTTCCCTGATTTCTCTGCAGCAGTGCAAAAACAAAGAACGCAGTTCAATGATGTCAAAAGTTTGAGGGCTCTCAACATACAGTACTCCATGTTGTATCCCTCACGACTACGCGTGGTTGCCAGAGACCAGATCCACTTCTTTACAGACCGCAACTGGTGTCGCATTGGTTGGACAGAGAGGAACGCTCCATCCGAGAAGAAGCAGTAAATCGCTAAGTGAAATAATGCGATACATGAGATGCAGTTATCCGAACTTTGACGGGTGCCAAACATCATATTTTCCCTGTTAGATCACCACATGTTTAGGCTAACACCTCCTTAGTAAGACGGATACAGATAAGTATTGTCAGGTAATGACATCACTGACATCAGCATACTGGGAGCCCCATCCAGGCATGACAATAAGACTAAATTCACCGAGCCATGTTCCCCCAGGCTTAAGAAGTCCTGGTGCCCAGACGGAGACAGTGACTCTCATCTAACCTACGAGCTATTTGCAAAGGCTCTGTTGGCCTACGTTTTTGTTTTTTTTCTTCTCAGACCGAGACATTGCCCAGATCACCAGAGGGACTGTCAACCCCCCCCCCCCCCCCCCCCCATTTACATTGCCCTTGAAGGTAAACCGGAACTGTCACAGACACAAGTAAAAATTTATTTTTTCTTTTCAATTTTTATCGTTTATTTTTTTTCACCCAGTCCATCTGCCTACGAGATGATATGTTTCTCTTGTAAGTTCTGCGTATCAAAATGTTATTCTCGCAGTTAGATATTTAGCTGCCGGTTTATATGTCATAAGTGATCATGGCTAGAGCACATGTCATACTCAGCTGGAATGTGTGGGGTCTGGGGAGCAGAGTGAAACGGCTTGCAGTGACACACGTGGCCAAGAGGCTGAGATCCTCAATTATTTTCTTACAAGAAACGCATATGCACCCAGACTGGCTGGCTGGGGTGCAGTGCACAGTCTTTTAACAGTGCCATGAGGTCAGTGCCAGACAAAATATAAAAGTTTTACCTGCAAGCTCAATGCAACATTAGGACCAACACTGCATATACTAAGAGATACACCATAGTCTGTGTGTATTCTGCTATTGGAAAAACATTGCATAAAAATGTATTTAGCTTTTTTTTTTTTTTTCCCCAATAGCATTTTCTGCGTGTTCATATATACACGCTGTAGACACTAACCGTGTATTCTGATATTGCAAAAACATTGCAAAAAAATTTAATTTTGCAGTGTTTTTTTTTTTTCCCAATAGCATTTTCTGCGTTTTCATAAACGCTTTTCATACTGTCCGTGTATTCTGATATTGCAAAAACATTGCAAAAAAAATTATTTTGCAGTGTTTTTTTTTTTCCCAATAGCATTTTCTGCGTTTTCATAAACGCTTTACATACTGTCCGTGTATTCTGATATTGCAAAAACATTGCAAAAAAAATTAATTTTGCAGTGTTTTTTTTTTTTCCCAATAGCATTTTCTGCGTTTTCATAAACGCTTTACGTGTATTCTGGTATTGCAAAAACATTGCAAAAAAATTTAATTTTGCAGTGTTTTTTTTCTTCCCAATAGCATTTTCTGCGTTTTCATAAACGCTTTACATACTGTCCGTGTATTCTGATATTGCAAAAACATTGCAAAAAAAATAAATTTTGCGGTGTTTTTTTTCTTCCCAATAGCATTTTCTGCGTTTTCATAAACGCTTTACGTGTATTCTGATATTGCAAAAACATTGCGAAAAAATTTAATTTTGCACTGTTTTTTTTCCCAGTAGCATTTTCTGCGTTTTTATAAACGCTTTAGACACTATCTGTTTATTCTGATATTGTAAAAACATTGCAAAAAAATTTAATTTTGCAGTGTTTTTTTTCTTCCCAATAGCATTTTCTGCGTTTTCATAAACGCTTTAGACACTGTACGTGTATTCTGCTATATACAAAAACACCCATTTAGGGCGAGATCATAAATTTTGAAAATATGAGGAGATCATCAAAAAGGGGACGTGGCCCGGGTCGTGGTGCTGCTCCTGTTGCAGGGAGAGGACGTGGTCGATCTGTGCCAGCTACACGCACTAGTGAAACACCTTCCTCAGGTGCGAGTAGGCGACAGAGCCTGCAGCAGTATTTTGGCGCGCCTAATGAGGCTGTACGAATGTCGAGGCCAGGACAAGTACAGGCGATAGTAGATTGGGTTGCTGCGGACAGTGCCTCCGGTTCCTTCACATTGTCTCCCACCCAGTCTCCTGATGAAAGTTCAGAGTTGGCACATGCAGCCGATGTCCATCCGTCTTTCCCCTCACCCCCTTGCAAATCAGCCAATCAGTCTGAGCCCCAAATCATGCAGCAGTCTCTTCTGCTTTTTGATGATTCTGTTAGCAGTGTTTCCCAGGGCCATCCACCTAGCCCTGCCCCAGAAGTGGAAGAGATTGTGTGCACCGATGCCCAACCACTTATGTTTCATGATGAGTACATGGGAGGACCATCGCAGCACGTCTCGGATGATGACGAAACACAGGTGCCAACTGCTGCTGCTTTCGCCATTGTGCAGACCGACAAGGAGGGCACGGGTGAATTTTGGGAGGAATATGATGATGTGGAGGACGATGAGGTCCTTGACCCCACATGGAATCAACGTCATGCAGGTGACCAGTGTAGTTCAGAGAAAGAGGTGGTGGTCGCACAGAGCCACCAGCACAGCAGAAGAGGGAGCAGGGTGCAAAAGCGGAGCGTCCGTCCCCTAGACAGTACGTCTGCTACTGCCCAACGCAGCAAGGGACCGAGCACACCAAAGCCAGGTCCAAGGACTTCCCTAGCGTGGCAGTTCTTCAGACAATGTCCTGATGACAAGACACGAGTGGTTTGCACGCTGTGTAATCAGAGCTTGAAGCGAGGCATAAACGTTCTCAACCTGAGCACAACCTGCATGACCAGGCATCTAAGTGCAAAGCACGAGATGCAGTGGAGTAGACACCGCAAAAACCAAGAAAGGTCTCTGGCTCCTCCTGCTTCCTCTTCTTCTGCAGTCTCGGCCTCTTCATCCACCTCTGTAGTGACAGTGACACCTGCCAACCCGCAAACAGAGGATCTGCCAGCAACACTACCACCTGGGTCACCAACCATCTCCACAATGTCCCATGGAAGCTTTCAGCTCTCTATTTCCCAAACACTGGAGCGGAAGAGGAAGTACCCCCCTAGCCACCCGCGATCCCTGGCCCTGAATGCCAGCATTTCAAAATTGCTCGCCTTTGAAATGCTGTCATTCCGTCTGGTGGAGACGCAGAGTTTTCAAAGGCTGATGTCATTGGCTGTCCCACAGTACGTCGTGCCCAGCCACCACTACTTTTCCAGACGAGCTATCCCTTCCCTGCACAACCAAGTGGGGGACAAAATCAGGTGTGCACTGCGCAACGCCATCTGTGGCAAGGTCCACCTAACTACGGATGCGTGGACCAGTAAGCACGGTCAGGGACGTTATATCTCCCTAACAGCACACTGGGTAAATGTAGTGGCGGCTGGGCCTGAGGAGGATAGCAGTTAGGCGCATGTCCTTCCACCACCGAGGATTGCAGGGCACTTCAGTTTGCCTCCTGTTGCTAACTCCTCCTACTCCGCCTCCTCATCCTCTACCGCCTCCTCATCCGGTCAGCGTAACACCTTCATCACCAACTTCAGCACAGCCAGGGCTAAACGACAGCAGGCAGTTTTAAAACTTTCCTGTTTGTGGGAAAAACCCCACACCGCGCAGGAGTTGTGGAGGGACATGGAACAACAGACCGATGAGAGGTTGGTGGCAGTGAGTCTCAAGCCCAGCCTGGTGGTGTGCGATAATGGGCGAAATCTCGTAGCAGCTCTGGGCCTTGCCGGTTTGACGCACATCCCTTGCCTGGCGCATGTGCTGAACTTGGTGGTCCAGAGGTTACTGAAGAATTACCCTGATATGCCAGAGCTGCTGCAGAAAGTGTGGGCCGTCTGTGCGCACTTTCGGTGTTCTCACCCTGCTGCTGCTCGCCTGTCAGCGCTGCAGCGTAACTTCGGCCTTCCCGCTCACCGTCTCATATGTGACGTGCCCACAAGGTGTAACTCCACCTTGCACATGCTTGCCAGACTGTGCGAGCAGCAGCAGGTGATAGTGGAGTTTCAGCTGCAGCACGCACACGTGAGTCGCTCTGAGGAACAGCACCACTTCACCGCCAATAACTGGGCCTCCATGCGAGACCTGTGTGCCTTGTTGCGCTGTTTCGAGTACTCCACCAACATGGCCAGTGCCGATGACGCCGTTCTCAGCTTTACTATCCTAGTTCTATGCCTCCTTGAAAAAACTCTTAAGGCGATGATGGAAGAGGATGTGGCACAGGATGAGGAGGAGGAGGAGGAGGAGGAGGAAGAGGGTTCATTTCCAAGGCTTTCAGGGCAGTCATTTACAAGTGGCTACGAGGGTGGGTTCCTGCACCAACAAGTGCCAGGTACACAATTGTCTGGCAGCAAGGGCACAGTTCTGGAGGATGACGAGGTGGAGGATGAGGAGGAGATGGAGGAGGAGGAGGAACCATGTTCACAGCAGGGTGGCACCCAGACCAGCTCATGTCCATCACTGGTGCGTGGCTGGGGGGATACAGAGGACACAGACCATACACCTCCCACAGAGGACAGCTTTTCCTTGCCTCTGGGCAGCCTGGCACACATGAGCGATTACATGCTGCAGTGTCTCCGCAACGACCGCCGAGTTGCCCACATTTTAACTGGTGCTGATTATTGGGTGGCCACCCTACTGGATCCCCGTTACAAGGACAACGTGCCGTCCTTAATTACCTCACTGGAGCGTGATCGTAAGATGCGCGAGTACAAGCGCACGCTGGTAGACGCGCTGCTGGTGGCATTCCCACTTGGAAGCGGGGGTACGGTGGAAGCGGGGGTACGGTGGAAGCACAAGGCGAAGGCAGAGGAGGAGGAAGAGGTCGCCAACGCAGCCGGGGCACCGCCAGCACCTCGGAAGGCAGGGTTAGCATAGTCGGAATGTGGAAAAGCTTTGTCGGCACGCCACAACCAGCACCACCAGCTGAGATGGAACGTCTTAGCAGGAGGGAGCATTTCACCAACATGGTGGAGCAGTATGTGTGCACACGCGTACACGTACTGCATGACAGGTCTGCCCCCTTCAACTTCTGGGTCTCCAAATTGGGCACATGGCCTGAGCTTGCCCTTTACGCCTTGGAGGTGCTGGCCTGCCCTGCCGCCAGTGTATTATCTGAACGTGTATTTAGCAAGGCAGGGGGCTTTATCACAGACAAGCGCAGCCGCCTGTCCAGAGCCAATGTGGACAAGCTCACGTTCATTAAAATGAACCAGGCATGGATCCCACAGGACTTGGCCGTACCTTGTGCAGAATAGACACATATACCGGTGTTCTGACGAAAACTGTCTTGCTATCGGATAGTGTCCGGTCACTTACTGCGCAGTACGGAGGACAAGGAGATTCACAAAATCTCCAAAGATGAACGTCGCCTGCGCAATGAGTGCAGGTTCAAGCCCGACCATCCAAGTGGACATACGGTAGCACATAGTAACAGGGCCCCTCACGGGCTCGCTTGGCTAGGCTTCAACCTCAGATGATGTGGCTTGAACCTGGAGTCACCGAGCATCGTCTTCGGAGAGTTTCAAAATCCCCTTGTCCTACGTACTGAGCAAGCGCAGTACAGGGCGGACACTATGCGACGGGGGACAGAATTCGACACATCATTCACCACTAGCCTTACCCAGCCATTCTTGTATTTTTGAACCAGTGTTGGCTACCTCGTCCTCCTCCACCGCCGCTTCCACCTACACCGCCACCTCAACCTCCTACTCCATTTGAACCTCGTCCTCCTAGGTCAAGATTATAAATTTATAGTATTTTATTTTCCCACATCTTATCCATTAAATTGAATATTTTTTTCCAGAAAGTGCGTATTCAGGGGTATTCCCACCATATGTGCGGCATCGTGCCGTTGAGTTTCTGAGGTTCTTAATGACTTCCTGTACCTCTTCTGCTGAGAAGGGGGCCTCCAGCATTTTATTTTTATTTTTTTATGTTATTTTAAGTTATTTCCCTATCCACATTTGTTTGCAGATCACTTGCCATGCTCTTAACAACATGTTGTTGCCATTTGCAGCCCTCTAGCCCTTTCCATGACCTTTTTACAGCCATTTTAGTGTTCAAAAGTCCGGGTCCCCATTGACTTCAATGGGGTTCGGAGTTCGGGGTCAAGTTCGGGTCAAGTTCGGTCCTGAACCCGGACTTTTTGCCGAAGTTCGGCCGAACCCGCCGAACCCGAACATCCAGTTGTCCACTCAACTCTAATTGTAACCTATAATTGTTTATTCTATTACTACAATATTTGGAAATGCATCTGATCTTAGTATCTGACCGCCACTACAATCGGCCACCAGTAACTAGGGTGGAACTTAGAAAAGAGTAGCGAAAATAAAATATTTGCTATTAAATGAAGAGAAAAACAAACCTATTTTTATTTAAAGCATTTGTTAACCTAAAAAAAACAAACCTGATCCCTTAACAACTTAAGGAAGGACCACCCGCCGCAGTTATATGTCGGCTGTTTGAAGAGGACCACCATTGTTATGGCAGCAGATAGCTGCCATAACCCCGAATCTTCTTCCGCGGGCGGTCCTCTTTCAGATAAAAGTGGTTACTGCGGCGGACTTGCGGCAAGTTCACTTTTATCAGGGGCAGAAGAGGCGGTGGGGACGATCAGGTCCACTTCTGCCCTCCAGTCTTAAAGGGGCTTTTTTTTTGGGTGGGGGTGGAGAATATGACATTTCTTTTTATATTAATTTTGTATTGCATTTTAGTGTAAATATGAGATCTGAGGTCTTTTTGACCCCAGATTTCACATTAAAGAGGACCTGTCATTCTTTTTTTCTATTACAAGGGATGTTTACATTCCTTGTAATAGGAATATATGTGACACAAAATGTATTTATTTTTTAAAGGACTATGTCAAAATAAAAAGTAAAAAAATATATTTTTATTCTAATCTCTAGAAATCAATTTCTTTGAATGCTATCATCAACATTGGCTATCTTGTCTATTTCAGATCAACAAGACCTGTCAGACGGGAGAGCGCAGTGCAGCCCGCATCGACGCTCACTGACACCTATTTCACCTATTTCGCTCCGGGATGAGCCAGAGCTGACCTCTTTGATGGCCCAGCAGCAGACTCCATGGCTACAGGAAGCTGCCCCCCCTATTGTGCCTCCACTGCCTCGCCCTCTACAGGAGTAGCCACAGCAGTTGCCAGTGCCACCGACAAGAGTCCTCCTGTCAGAAATCCGCAGGCTGGCCGCGGACAACAAAAAAATGTCTCTGGACATTCGGAGGTTGAACCGGACCCTCCACCTTATAATCAGGAACCATACTGATGATATGGAGAGGATGTTGGTCTGGTTCAACCAACAGCAGAACCAGGTAATGGAGCATTGTAGACTATCTTTGCTGGAAGCAATTTCCAGGCACAATGCTCCATTGCCTGGTACTAGCTCTACCACGCCGAGCAGCCGAGAACCCTCTCCTTCCTAAACCTCTCCTCCAGGACCCAAGGCAGCTATGTTATGTTGTGTTAATATATTTTCTACTTTTGTTTGTGAAAATAAAAAAAATTTTGACTAATAAAATCAGTTTTTAGTGCTTGATTTTGTTGAGGGAGACACACTGTGATAAGCCGTTGACACAGAAATAAAAAGTTTGTGATCCACAGATCCCTCCGCCTGCTCCGCAACTCAAAAGGAGTGTTGCAAAGCGAGCTGTACATTCTGTCCCCCATCTGAGGTAGCTAGCCAGACATAGGACAGAATAATGTGACAGACACTACTGTACATAGAAATGTTTATTAGGTCTCTCAAAAGCATAAAGCAAATCCAACAATAATAACTTAACAGTATTAGTTCCCTTCTGCAACGGCAGAAAACAATCCCCCCCCCCTCCCCCACACCCCCACCCAAACATATTCGGGCACATCAGGGCATACTGGGGCACATCAGGGCATATTGGGCCACATCAGGGCCTATTGGGGCACATTGGGGAACATCAGGCCACAGCGTTTACCAGCTTGTGGATTATTGTATAATTAAATGTGGCACATTGAACAACAATTGAGTATAAATATTTTTTGGGCATTTAACCACTTGCTTACCAGGCACTTAAAAACCCCCCTCCTATCCAGACTAATTTTCAGCTTTCGGTGCTCTCACGCTTTTACTGACAATTACTCAGTCATGCAACATTGTACCCAAATGAATTTTTTGTCCTTTTTTTCCCACAAATAGAGCTTTCTTTTGGTGGTATTTGATCACCTCTGGGTTTTTTATTTTTTGCGCTATAAATGAAAAAAGACCGAAAATTTTGAAAAAAACTAATTTTTCTTTGTTTCTGTGATAAAATTTAGGAAATTATAATTTTTCTTCATAAATTTTGGCCACAATTTATACTGCTACATATCTTTGGTAAAAATAACCCAAATTAGTGGATATTATTTGGTCTTTGTGAAAGTTATAGAGTCTACAAGCGGTGGTGCAAATTATACAAAATTGATCACATCTGATGTACTGGTGGCCTATCTAATTTCTTGTGACCCGAACAAGCCAGGAAAGTACAAATACCCCCCAAATGACCCCTTTTTTGAAAGTAGACATTCCAAGGTATTTAGTAAAAGGCATGGTGAGCTTTTTGATGTTGTCATTTTTTCCCACAATTCTTTGCAAAATGAATTATTTTTTTATTTTTTATTTTTTTCTACAAAATTGTCATTGTAATAGGTTATTTCTCTCACATGGCATGTATATACCACAAATGACACCCCAAAATAAATTCTGCTTCTCCTCCTGAGTATTACGATGCCACATGTGTGGGACTTTTTCACAGCCTGGCCGCTTAGAGAGGCCCAACATGAAGGGGGGGCAATCACGTGTTCTAGGAGCATAAAATACATCTAACTTGTTGACTACCTATTACACTTTTGAAGGCCCTGGAGCACCAGGACAATGACACGTGACACTGACGTGGCACTGATGACACGTGACACTGATGTGGCACTGATGACAGATGGTACTAATACGGGGCACTGATGACACGTGACACTGATGTGGCACTGATGACAGATGGTACTAATACGGGGCACTGATGACACGTGACACTGATGACAGATGGCACTAATATGTGGCACTGATGAGAGATGGCACTTATACGTGGCACTGATATCACGTGGCACTAATATGTGGCACTGATGAGAGATGGCACTAATACGTGGCACTGATGATAGACGGCACTAATACGTGGCACTGATGACACGTGACACTGATGACAGATGGCACTGATACGTGGCATTGATGACAGGTGACACTGATAACAGATGGCACGTGACACTGACAGGTGGCACCGATGACAGATGGCACTAATACGTGACACTGATGACAGATGGCACTACTATGTGGCACTGATGACACGTGACACGTGACACTGATATGGCACTGATGACAGATGGCACTATGTGTCACTGATGACATGTGGCACTATGTGGCACTGATGACATGTGGCACTGATGACAGGTGGCACTGGGGACAGGTGGCACTAGGGACAGATGGCACTGGCAGATGGCACTGGGGACAGATGGCATTGGGGACAGATGGCACTGGCAGATGGCATTGGGGACAGATTGCACTGGCAGATGGCATTGGGGACAGATTGCAGTGGTGGCAGTGGGCACAGATGGCACATTTCGTTTTTTGTTTTTTTTTACACTTACGGCACTGCAGCGGTTCATCTCCCCCTCCTCACACGCTGTCTCTGTGTGAGGAGGGGGAGTGGCGCTGAGAGATGATCTCATATGTTTACACGCCGATCGCGCTGTAAACGGCCGCTGTGATTGGCTGTTTACAGCGATCTGTGATTGGCTGTGTCCGAGGGACACGGCCAACACAGAATTTACCTGCTGCGTGCTCGGGAATGTGAAGTGGTTAATAAACTGATTGTGGGGAGGGACAGGGGCCAACTAAGACCAAGTGGCCATCTCTGCTGCAGACAGTCAGTTCAAGGAATGTCCAGAGTGAGGGAGGGGTACCCTAGCTTTGGCAAATTGATTTTCAAAAATGCTAACTGCTCCATTAGCTGGGGGGACAACTGTGATCTTTGAGGTGACAGGATGTTTCCCGTCACAGAAAACACCCACTCACTCTGGACACTTGTCGGAGGGCAGGACAGTAGCTCCTTGGCAATATCTGCGAGGGCAGGCCACTCCTCGCTCTTCTCCTGCCAACAAAAACATTGGATCTGTGGTGGGGTGCACTGGTGGAGCTGACAAATAGGACATGACAACCTCATTTGCTGAAATGGGTTTCTTGGGGCGCACTATGCTGGAGGTTCCCATTAGGGTGTCAAGTGCCTCAGCCAAGACAGAAGATGCTCTGCGACCGCTGGCAGGAGCTCTGCTCACTTCACTAGATGTCATCAATGTTGCATGGGAGAGGGTGTGTTCAATATCTTCTTCCTCCTCTTCCTCCTCTCCCAGCTCTAGCGGCCTTACCATCTGCCTTTCCCTCTGACGCACCCTGTCGATTAGTCTGTCCCACCATGTTGTCAGAGCACTGCACTGCACAGCCATTTTGCCCTTAATGCGAGGGTCACACATAGCAGCCAGCATCAGTTATGGGCAAGAGGCGGTCAAATCCTGCGTGCGCCTGCCTAATTCCATCAGAAATGTGTTGAGCAGAGCCAACACATCAGGTTAAGGGGCCACCACAAGGCAAAGGTACCTCAGCCAACTTGAACGGCTCCAATTTGCTCTGAAGGTGGTTGAAGAGTGGGAGCACATGACCAATGCTGGCATCCTCGCGGCTTAGGTGTTCTGTGACAGAGAGGAAAGGTTTGAGGACTGCCACAATCTGCCCAATTATGGCCCAGTCCTCCCTGCCTAAAGGTCTCTCTATGCCAATGTTCAATGTTATGATCACAGGCCATGGCATGGAGAGCCTTCTGCTGCTCAAGGATGCGTTCCAGCATTGCTAGGGTTGAATTCCACCTAGTCCCCACATCCTGTTTTAGGCAGTGTTCTGAAAGGCCTGCCTTCCTCTGTTCCACCCTGAGGAGGTGGCTGTCCCTCACACTTCGATGGAAGTGGCCAGCCATCTTCCGACAAGAGTCCACCACTTTGGACAGCCTTCCATCGCCGCCAGAATTAGCCTCCACCAACCGAAAACTGTCAGTTACCACCTGGTGGAGAAGGTGGGCTGAGCAGCGCACACCCACAAAACTGCCATCCCTTACAGCCTTGACCATGTTGCTGCCTCCATCAGTGACAATATAGCCAATCCGGTAGTTGCTGTCTGCCTGTCCAAACCACTGCAACAACATTTTCTGCAGGGCTTGCAGGATGTTTTGTGTTGTGTGCTTTTCATCAAGCACCTCAGCGTGCAGGAGGAAGGAACGGTGCCCCTGTTTGTCAACTGCTGACGAGGATCCAGATGTTTGAACTACATCATGGGACACCTTGCCCTGCCACCAATGTGCCGTCAGGGACAGGAAGGCGTGCTGGGCACTACACGCACTCCACAGGTCAGTGGTCAGGTGCACTGCCTGTCCACCTGCCTTTCCAATCTCCTCCTTGAGCACCCCAACACACGACCTGTATAAGGCTGGCACCACAGTTTGGCTGAAGGTCTTACATGATGGCACACGGTACTGTGGTGCAACAGCCTGCATCAATTGCTTGAAGGGCTCACATTCTACCATGTTGAAAGGTGCTCCTCCAACTGCAATAAGCTGACCGATCAGGCGTGTTATTTTTTGTACCTGTGCCCGAGACATACCCTTACTCTGAAAGCCACCAACATCTTCCAGGGTGGCCTGGTGGCTGGTATGGGTTGGATGTGGGATGGTAACAGTAACAGCATTATTTTCTGTATACTGGCTGGTGGTGCTGGTACTTATGGTGGCTGTGGCGTTGCCACTATTGGTTCCCCTTTTGGTGTTTGGAGGAGGGGCCACACTTTTCTCCCCTAACAGCACTGCTTGGTGGTGCACACGCATGTGCTGGTTCATGCCACTGTTACTGAGATGCCCTATGTCTCGGCCCCGGCTGATCTCCCTGCCACAATGATTGCATTTGGCCTTCTGACCAACACCAATTCTTTTAAAATACACCCTAATGCTGGAATGGCAGCCAGCACCAATGACACTGCCTGATTGAATCACATCCACTGCAGTGGTCACACTCTCTTCCTGAGGTTCAGCAGGAGCAGGAGGAAGAGACCTGAACATCCCAGGTATTTTGGGTGCTGTGGTGGATTGAGGCCTAATGGTTGCATTGGCCCATGATGCTGGAGGCTTTGAAAGAACTTGGGCAGGGGACTTATCATGAGAGAAAAATAGTGGGGACTGTGGGGACTGGGGAGATACATTCTTAGCTGTCGCTGGGGCCAACATGTGTAGAGGGTTGGAAATCCAATTTGTCTACGTCAGGAAAGCCTGTTTCCACCTCTTCCACGTTGCCAGGGGAAGAGTGATCCTTACAATCAGTAAACTGTGTCTCCTTAATTTCTTATGTATTAGTTGAAATTCGATATTATTTGGTAGTTGGATTTGAATAATTTGGAGCCGAAATTCGAATCATTCGTTATATCCGCTATAACAATTTCTTTCGTATTAGTTGAAAATTTGAAATTCGATATTTGGTAGTTGGATTCGAATAATTTGGAGCCGAATTTCGAATCATTCGTTATATCCGCTATAATAATTTCTTTCGTATTAGTTGAAATTCGATATTTGGTAATTGGATTCAAATAATTTGATATAATTTCCGATTGGTACGAAACTAATCGCACATGTCTAGTACACAATAGACTTTCGTTATGTAACCTTAATACGTTTTCGGATAATTCGTTATTATTCGTAGAGTGTCGCTATTCGTCAACGTGGTTGGGTCGGAGGCACTGTTTTGGTGGATTTTTGAGTTAAGTTCTGACTTGTGAGAGAGAAATTCTTTGTTTCTTAAACATGTAAATAGCATACACATTACATAATATTATGAATTATGCTCCGATTACGAATCTACGAAAACAATGTTACGAAAGTACGAATAAATCAATCTTACGAAAGTACGAATGTAACTAAATCTACGAAAATACGAATTTCGAATCAACGAAAATTAGATTAACGGAAATACGAATCTTTTTAAATCAACGAAAATATAGCTCTTCCGAAAATAAGAATGCGTCCGAATACGAAATATAACAAAATACGAAAATACGAATTTCGAATAAACGAAAATTAGACTAACGGAAAAACGAATCAACGAAAAAATAACTCTTACGAAAATACGAACGAGTCCGAATACGAACACCGACGACTTACGAATTTACGAATCGTTACGAATAAAACGGAGACGAACAGAAACTAAACAAAACTAAATTAATTTTTCTATTGTGCACATGTCTAATCCCCAAATTGTGTGCATCTTCTAAATTTGGCTTTTCCAGGGGTGACACCCCATGTGATGAAGGCAAGATCAACACAGTTTGGACATACTCAAGTCTGATCTTGTCTTCAATTTTCCAAGTTGAACTTTGTAAGTTCCTGTGTTATATATGTTATGCTTTGATACATGCCTGTTTACACAAAAGCGCCAAGTTATATTAAAGCGGAGCTGCACCCGCACAAAAAATATTAAAAGTCAGCAGCTACAAATAGTGCAGCTGCTGACTTTTAATAAATGGACACTTAAGCCCCATACACACGGTAGGATTTTCGCATGGATTCTGTCCGATCGGACAATGTTGTCGAAAAATCCGACCGTGTGTATGCACCATCGGACAGTGTACGTCGGATTGTCCGACGGACAAAGTCCTATCTCCTGCTGGATAGATTTTTGGACAACAAGGTCCGATCACACCAAATCCGATCGTGTGTATGGTAGTCCGATCGGACAAAGTGCTACGCATGCTCAGATCACATTACAAGACCAAAGCTATTGGCTACTAGCCTCTACGTAGTCCCGTCGTAGGCAACAAACGTCACCACGTTCAGAATGATCGGATTTTCCGACAACTTTGTCCGACCGTGTGTACGCAAAACCAACATCAGAAAAAGTATGACGGACATGGTCTGACGGACCTGGTCCTCGGATAATCCGCGCGTGTGTATGGGGCTTTACCTGTTCCTGGTTCCAGCGGTGTAGGCAGAATGTGATGAGAGACCGCTCGTCTCTCGCTGCCCCGCCGCCATCCTCTGTCAGGGAATCAGGAAGTGAAGACGCAACGTCTTCACTGCCCGGTTCCCTACTGCGCATGCACGAGTCGCGCTGCGCGCCTCTATTGGTCCCCGCTGTGTCCTGGGAACTGTGTTTCCCAAGACACAACAGGGCAGCTCCTGTATTATACAGGTATCTGCACCCCCCTCCGCCCTGAAAGGTGCCAATTGTGGCACCGGAGGGGGGAGGAATCCGATAAGCGGAAGTTCCACTTTAGGGTGGAACTCCGCTTTAATGTTAGTAAAGAATGTTATAAACACCAAATATGTTTCTTTTTTTGAAAAGCCTTTTTGAAAGGCACATGTGAATGTGCTTGAAGTAAAATTTGACCGTATCAACAATGTGTGGCTTCCTTATTCCAAACCCCAAAAGCATTATTTGCGTAAAAAGTTGTTGTTTTTGGTGGCAATGGGTGTTATTTACTAAAGGCAAATCCACTTTGCACGCCAAGTGCAGTTTCAGGTGCACTTTTGCAGTGCACTTGTAGTGCATAGTGGATTTGTCTTCTGGAAATAACACCCACAGTGCTTTTTAATAAACCACCTATCACGCCATTTTCATGAATCCACACATTTCTGTCATGGTGCTGAAAAGGAGTATTTTTTGGTCAGTAAATGCTCTACATACCTTAAGTAGAAAAACTAGCTGTATGTATCAGACCCACAACATGAGAAGATTATTTTATGGAAGCAGAGACTGTAACCTCATCTCGCCCAGAAAGTGGGTTTACATTGTTGAAGATAAAGGCCCAAAAATAAACCATAAAATAAGCAAGAAGACACCTACAACAAACCCTAGCAGTAAATGAAAACAAAGCTTATTTCAGTTTCCAAAATAAATTTATTAAAAAATGCCTCTCACACATTGTCTGGCATATCAATGGCCCCCCTACCCACAAAGTACTCCATATATCTGGCTCTGACTTTGTGGGAGTTTAGGGGGGGCAAGCCAGGACGTACAGCTTCAAGGGCCGTCAGGTTGGCATTTTGGGGGACGTCTGCATCAGGGCCAACAGACACAACATAGTTTGTTGAATGTTTTTTTTAAAAATTGTGCAGAATGCAGCAGGAAAGCATAATGTGATTCAGTTTATATTCCGCCATGTGGATGGGTGTCAAAAAAAGGCGGAAGCGGCTGGTTATGATCCCAAAAGTGTTCTCCACTACTCTTCAGGCTCTGGACAGCCGGAAATTAAAGACCCTCTGGTCCGGGGTGAGGGTCCCCATCGGTAAAGGCCGCATCAGATGGCTTGACAACGCAAACGCTTCATCCGCGACAAAGACGATAGGGAGTCCTTCCGCATTCTTCTCTGGAGGTGGCAAGCCCAGACTGCCACTCTGGAGACGGCTGTAAAACTCTGTCTGGGCGATGGCTCCACCATCCGACATCCGCCCATTCTTCCCCACGTCCACATAGAGAAACTCATATGTCGCCGACACCACCGCCAACATCACAATACTATTAAACCCCTCATAGTTGTAATAGTATGACCCTGAGTTGGGGGGTGGGATGAGGGGACGTGTTTCCCATCAATTGCACCTCCACAGTTAGGAAAGTCACAACGGCTGGCAAAGTGGGAGGCCACAGTCTGCCATTCCTGTGGCATTGAAGGAAACGGTGGAGTCAAAAAAGAAAAACAAATTAGTCATTTTGCACATAAACATTGTAAGCAGATTATACACAAACATTTTGGAACAAGATCAGAATAACATTTTTGCTAAACAGTATTTACAAACCAAAGTATAAGGTCCCCTTAGCAGATTCCTCACCCCACCCCCCCCACTTCTGAAGGCCCATTGCCAAAAATTAGGGGGGGGGGGATGTATTGGACAGGTAACCCTCTCTACTTCATTGAGAGCTGAATGTCTAAATAACGTGTGATAGTTTGGCCAGACCCTCCTTACTTTACACTATTTGCAGCCCGCCGGACAGGAAAGAAGTGTCCTAATCCCAAATAAAAAAAACACAAAATGCATAAATGGAAGCACATTTTGACATTCTGCTCTTACCTATCAAGCTAATAATAGGAGTAAAAATAAATAAATAACATTTAGCATTTGAAAGTATTGAGGCAGGCCCTTGCACTACATGCTTTGCTGAATTCATCCACAAATCTGACCACTAAAGAGGTAGGTATAGCGTGTATTGAGTTTGGCAAAGTCAGCAGATAGAGGATTGGTATCAGCTGACTTAGCAGTTGGGGGAGGGGGGTTCCTAATGAGTTTGGGCCACCAAAAAAAAAAGAAAATCGGGGACTCTGCATGAAGTTAAACACACAGAAAACATTTGTGGATATTTTAGGGGGTGTTTAGGGGAAACCAATACTATGGAGCAGACACAATACATTACTAAGTGACTAGGCCATAGGTGGATATGGGCCCAGAAGAGCATGCTGGGGAGGTAAGTGAAGGCAAAAATGCAAGAAGGACAAAAAAAACATTCCAAGGTTCCAGCATGCATGAGGACAGAGGGGCACAGCATATTACAGCATATTGCAATCCTGGTAATTAGGGAACAAGGAAAGAAATACAAGACATTAGCAAACAGTAAATACATAGAATGGAATAGTAAAGGAGAAATATTACCTTAATATAGTCCTCCTGCAGGACCTGTATGATGGCAGAACAGGTCTCTGGAATAATGATACCCAGAGCCTGGGGGCAGATGCCTGTGGAGAACTTCAGGTTCTGAAGGCTTCTCCCTGTCGGCAAGTATCTTAACGTGGCAACCAGCCTCTGCTCCGGAGTGATGGCTTGCCTCATGCAGGTATCCTGCCTGCTGATAAAAGGGGTCAGCAAAGCCAACAGACGGTGAAAAATGGGGTCCATCATCCTGAGAAAGTTCCTGAAATCATCAGGATTATTCTCCCGGATCTCACAAAGCAAAGGCATGTGCGAGAATTGGTCACGCTGGAGCAACCAATTCTTGGTCCATGAACTCCTCCTCGCCCTGTTCATGGACTGGGCTTGTGTCAAAGCTAAAAGCCCAACACCAAGCCCCTGCACAGCACGAACTCTAGGACGAGTACATACACGAAAGATGGCTTCAAAATGGTCGGCTGGTCAGATCGGACTAACAGAAAGCACCGATAAACAGCAAGGCCTGAAAGAACGAAATGAATACCAGAAACGAGCAGACAATAAGCAGTGAAAATCAAAGCGTCCTATATCAAGAAGATATCAAGCTATAGGCCGCAATGACCAACAAATGCAAACTGACTACACGCACTGATAAACAGATACGCACCGACAAGCACAAACTGAAGAGCAGTAACGATCTGAAGCACAAGTCTGAAAAATGCGAATCGTATGTAACCAAACTTCTACTAACATGCGATAAACACAAAATCAGCAGAAGGTGCCCAAAGGGTGCCGGACGTGGTGCTGAACTTCCCTTTTCTAGTCCCGTCGTACACGGCTTACGTCACAGCGTTCTTGAAGACCGGAAATTCCGTCAACGCTGTCCGACCGTGTGTACGCAACACCAGCTTTGGATAAAATCTGACGGAAATGATCCGACGGATATGGTCATCGGAATTTCCGACCGTGTATATGTAGCATATGACTGTATAGTTTAGCTGCTCCGTCGAATCTTCTTAGAACTTTCGACAGACACCATAAGCCAAAGATTCAACGTTTGTATGTTTTACGATGCTTTGTCGAATCTTTGTCGTTCGTGTTGAATGTATATAGTTCAAACAGAAACCCCCCCACACAACACGGGCCGCCTCTGAGGCTATCACAACACTAGAAACACTATCAAGTTCACAACACTAACACAGTAGCAGCAGATTATTATGAAAAAGTTAGGTTGAACTGTAGCTTGCTTCACTATTCTTCTGCTGCTGTGCTAATGCTTAATTGCTAAATAATTCAGGTTCTCTGACAAACGGAACAGCTAAGATTGAATGTCTTCTGAAATGATTCAGTGTGTGTCTCTTTCTGCTAGCAATCGTAAGTGAAAGTAGGTTGGCTGTATGTGTGTACTTAGTTCTAGCTATTTTACTGCTCCTCCTCTTTGGTTACAATCAGCCAGTTGTCGTCATCGAATCTCCTATCTATATCGAACTGTTGTCATAATGAAAATAAAGCATTTATTTATGTCAGATCGTTTGTTTTTCGGATTCTGCACTTTAGTTATCGTTTGTTAAAATGATAACGAAAATTCATTCGGACGAAAACGAATGCACATGTCTACTGCACATGAACACATTTAAATCCTTCAAAGACCTACAGGATGAGTTTGAGTTACCGAAACATGACTTTTACAGATACCTTCAACTCCGCCACGCGGTGCAAACACAAACTCACTCCAGTAGAATGGTACAAGTTGAGCACCCAACAATAACTTATATCCTCACCTCACAAAATAAAAAAGGCACGATCGGGGGCGTGGCCTGGCCGGGATCCGAGATGGCAGCTTGAGGTGAGAGCTCCCGCACAGTGAGGACTCAATACGCTGAATACACGGGATACAACAACGCAAAGAGAGATGGGCAGAACCAACAGAAGCACCTCAACCCCTAGATCGGTGACGGACCCCAGCTCCCAACCAGGGAAGAATATTCCGGAGCTTTTCCGTTCTCAGAAATCAGGAAAGCACGAGGCGCCGCCAGTGCAGCAGGCCTTGCAGGCCCCGCAGGCCTCATCTCCCACCTCCCACTGCAGCGGCAGCTCTGCTTCGGGGATGGATTACAGCGACAACCTCGCTCACCCCCCGAGCCTCCTTGATCTGCAGAATGATCTACAAAAAGTCGCCCTGGACATTAGACACACCATCACGGCGGCCATATCCGACCTGAAGGCGGACATCCAAACCATGACTCACAGGCTATCGGATGTGGAACAAGCCTCTCAAGCACAAGCAATGGCCATCAGGCAGGTACAAAAAACATACGATGCCCAATTACCACACATATTCGAGCTCCACCGCCAAGTGGAGGACCTCGACAACAGGGGGCGCCGCCACAACGTGCGGGTGAGAGGGGTACCGGAGAGTATCGAAGCCCCGGGATTACTGCAAGCAATCTGCACTATATTTAATGATTTACTTGACCGCCCGGAAGATACCCCTATTGAGATGGAAAGATTCCATCGCGCACTTAGACCCCCACCGCGAGACACTGAACCACCAAGAGACATCATATGTTGTATAGTAAATTTCCCCTTGAAGGAGGAAATACTACGCAAAGCCAGACTGAGGGGCCGCATTTTGTTTAACGGTTCTGAAATCAAGTTATTCCAAGACCTATCGCAAATTACGTTACAGAACCGAAGGTCCCTACGCCCCCTGCTGGACGTCCTTCGCAATCGCAACATACCATATCGCTGGAAGTTCCCATTCTCCCTGTCGGCCACAGCTAGAGGGCGCACTGCAATACTCCGAACCCCTGATGACCTTCCAGCCTTCTGTGAACAACTCGACATCCCAAACATGGACCTTCCGGATTGGTGTTCCTTCTACTTCCCGTCGGAGCCATGGAAGCAAGTTATGATCAACCCATCGCCAAAATCGCAAAGACAAAGATCCAGACGACGCGGACTGGAACTTTCATCTCCGGAGAACCGCCTATCACGCCGGGACCACTTTTCCCGCAGCCCGAATCATGCCACACCGAGACGGGACCGTCAGGAGGCGTGAAAAAGAATTTGCAGCAATCATAAGGCTTCTCGTGTGGTCAAGTAAGTGACATTGTTTTTGTTTACACTTCAGAGACCCCGCCACCTATACTGGACTGTCTCCTGTTTCGCGAGACTCTTCAACCGCAGTTTTTAACCACCGCACAGCTCCTGTAACTCCGCCTTGTCAGACCCTACCGGATCAGCGTGAGTAACTATCTTTGTTCAGACTGTCACTTTTGAAGTAAGCATTAGACCACCTAAGACCCCAAGTTATGGTCCCAGTTCCAGCACCTTCGGAACTTGAGTCAAATGCATAGAAGGGGAACTTTATGTCTGAAAGTGTCATCTTTTAAAAGGGAGGAGTGGAGGTAGAGAAGTAACCTGGTGGTATGACCAAATGAGGACTTTCTCCTTTTCTTTTTTTTTTTTTTTTTCTTTTCTTTTTATACATCTCAAATGCTTATGCCTTGTATGCCTGAATACAGGACCCAGGGGGTGACACCTCACCGTCCGCAGAACCACGACACTCTCCCTCTAAGCAGACTGTGTCGAACGACATGCTTGCATAACACCCGGCCGTATCTGACTAGTAACCCTAGTCCTAAACTTGCCGATCTGGATGGGGTGTCGCCCCTTGGGTCTCTCGTCTCTTTATGCGCCAACATTGGATGACACGCTTAAGATACCACTGCCTTACTGGCCAGGTAACACGTTTGAACGCACTATATGCATAATGATAAAAGCTGACCAGGTAACGATTACCCGCTCCTTCCTGATCCCCCTTACACCATCTGCTTTAACGACCAACTCAAACACCAGGTCATAGATAGAGCCCTTGCATGTTCCATATGATGCCTTCTTTACAGCTACGTACGCCATTGGACGGCGAATAAAATCCAATGATACATGGACCACTGATCTGGCACGCATGTTTAAACCTAGCTTACCATTAGCATTTCAATCGCAGGAGGTTTTTACCAATACACGGGTCTCTGCAGAGGAAGTCAGGGGACGGAGATGAGTTCTAGCTTGCCTATAGCTCAACTCCCGACCCCTTTAACCGTCCTCTGACTTCTTGCTCTATGTTAGACGTGTTGTGAACAACCGCAGAGCAGACCAACAGATGTGATATGTTGTAACTACTATTGTTTAAATGGTCTCTAGTTAATCCCTTCGCATTGCTTACCACACTGAGAAGCCTCTTTTACACTCAGGTTTATGTTACTGACCAAAGTGGACATGATCTTAATGCCCACCTTTAGTTTTCTTGAAACTCCCTTTTTAAGCCCCCAGAGTCCTCACGGGTGCACTGGCATCCAATCCCTCCCAGTACTCAGTCCCCCACACAGCAGTCCACAAGGACGTTTGCTGACCAGCCAGTTGTACATACTACGGTGGACTAGATTTTCTAAATCCACCTCTGGTACCCCCCCTACCCCCCCCTCCCTTTTTTCCCTGCTACATACTACCTGTGTAACCCACACTACCCCTCCCCCTCCCCCCTCTTTCTGTTCCTCCTCCCTCTCCTTCCCCCTTCCCCCTATTTCCAGTGATCCCGCCCCAGCCTGCTACCTTTCCCAACCAGGACTATATCCTCCTCACCTCCCGCTAAACCCAGCCCCCTCTTCCTAACAGCCCTTCTCCCTCACCCTCTTGGGGTCACCTCTCCACCCACTAACACTTTAAGCCCTACCACCTGCTGAACTGCGTGATAACTCATTTCTCACAATGCAGGATACTCGATCGTTTGAACAACAGCTCTCTTTGAAATGCGTCTGCTGAATGTTAAGGGACTGAACACACCTGAAAAAAGGTCGCAGATCCTATCCGAACTAAGCAAACACAGAGCACACTTTCTTTTCCTCCAGGAGACGCACTTCAAAATGGATGCTACCCCCAAACTGCTGAACCACATGTATAGGACCGCTCTCCATGCCACAAATCCGAACGCCAAGACCAAAGGAGTGACCATTTTAATCTCCAAACATGCTAATTTCACAATGTCAGACTCACTAATAGACCCTGAGGGCAGATACCTATTTATCAAAGGCACTTACAGAGACAGGCCCCTCACACTGGCGAACATATACTGCCCCAACGAACATCAGGTTTCCTTCTTTAGAAAGATAGGCGACCTCTTGTCGGCCTTTCAGAAAGGTCTGGTCCTATTGGGAGGAGACTTCAATGTCCCTCTCAACCCGATTCTAGACACATCTTCAGGCTCCTCTTCCCTTCCCTTCAGGGCACTTAAACAGATCAAACTGCAGATGCAGACCCTTACTCTACATGACACGTGGCGTACCCTACATCCGGGCGACAAAGATTATACCTTCTACTCCCCCCCCCACCAAAAGTACTCCAGGATATATTACTTTTTCCTCTCCCAAGCTGACCTATCCTTCCTAACCCAAGCCTCAATAGAACCGATGTTTCTCTCTGACCACAACCCTATCATGATAACCCTTACTTTCCCTGACTCAACCAATAAGACGAGATCCTGGCGACTTAACGCCTCGCTGCTGAAAGACCCAGTAGCAGTGTCCCAGATTCAGACATCCATTCAACAGTACTTCACTGAAAACGATTCCCATGAGACAACGCCTGTAACTCTCTGGGAAGCCCATAAATGTGTCATCAGGGGGAGACTCATCTCACTAGCTGCGGAGGCTAAAAAAAGACAACAAGGTCTAATTAACGACCTGATAAAAAAAATCAAACACTTGAAACGGCCCATAAACATTCAACATCCCTACAAACTCTCCAAGACCTGACTTTCACTCGCTCCCTACTACTAGACGAACTAGGCAAACACACACGACGAAGGTATGTCCTGAAACAGCGGGTCTTCTACGAACAGGGCAACAAAAGTGGGAGACTATTAGCCCGCACAATACAGAATGCCAAATCATCCTCCACGGTACACCACATTCGCGATCGCCACGGCACGTTACACTCTAAAAATTATGACATAGCTAAACAGTTTGAGTCCTTTTATTCCAATTTGTATAATTTGGCACAAGAAAAGCAGACCCCTGAAGCAGTTGACCTCAGGAAAATAAAGCTTAGGAAATACGTAGGCGAGTTCTCCCCCAAACCAATTACCCCTCAACAGGCAGGCTCCATTAGTGGCCCCATCGAGGCGGAGGAACTTGCGGCTGCCATGAAACAAATGAAGACAGGCAAGAGCCCGGGTCCGGATGGGCTATCACTCATTTACTATAAAACCTTCTCTGAGACACTGTCCCCCAAACTTTTATCCACATTCAACTACCTAGCAGACCCGTCCTCACAACCTGGTAGGATGTTAGAAGCACACATCGCTGTGATCCCGAAGGAGGGCAAGGATCCTACACAGGCTGCCAATTATAGACCCATTTCCCTCCTCAATACAGACATTAAGCTTTATGCGAAAATCTTAGCAAATCGCCTTCTTCCCTTTCTACCCTCACTGATATCACCTGACCAGGTGGGTTTCATCCCCGGTAGAGAAGCCAGGGACAATACCACCAGAACGCTTAACTTACACCACTGGCTGACATCTACAAGGACGCAGGGCTTCCTTCTCTCTCTGGACGCGGAGAAGGCGTTCGACAGAGTGACCTGGGACTACATGCGTGAAGTGATTAAAGGGGTCGGTCTCCCCCCTCGCATGTGTGCTTATATAGACGCCCTGTATAAATCACCCTCGGCGAAGGTCAAAGTCAACGGTCACCTGTCGGACGCCTTCTCTATCTCCAACGGGACACGTCAGGGGTGCCCGCTCTCCCCGCTCATCTTTGTGCTCACACTCGAACCTCTCCTCAACAGACTGAGAGCGAATCCAGACATAAACGGTATCCAAACAGCAAACTATGAATTTAAAGTAGCAGCGTTTGCAGACGACATTCTCCTTTCCTTGAAATCCCCACGTATCTCCCTCCCTAATCTATTAGACGATATACATCATTTTGGATCCCTCTCTGGATTCAAGGTTAATTATGCCAAATCACACGCGCTCAACATATCCCTCCCCCCCAGGAGGTCACCCATTGTAAAGATTCGTTCCCCTTTATATGGAAGAGTGAATACATCACATACCTAGGCACCCAAATCACCCCAAGCTTGTCAGACCTCTTCAGGTGCAACTTCCAGTCTACCCTTTCTAAAATCCAGAAGGATCTGCAAGACTGGGCAAATCTAAACATATCTTGGTTCAGACGTTCAGCTCTTATCAAGATGGTGATACTCCCACGAATGCTATATCTTATGCAGACAATCCCCATTCACTTACCGCCATCTTTCTTCAAATCTTACCGACAAGCGTGTACAGCATTTATATGGAGTAATAACTCCCCACGCATTAAATATACCCGTCTTACATGAACCAAAACATCAGGGGGCATTGGCCTACCTGACCTGCATAAGTATTATCTCGCGTGCCAACTTGCTAGGATAGTGGACTGGAAAGTGCACAGAAGACAAAAAACTTGGGTGCCTTTGGAAAACGCTTTTTCCCCCATCCCTCTACACTCGCTGCCCTGGATTGCAACAAAACACTGGCCACTTTCTTTAAAAACCCACCCGCTAAGAGCTTCATCACAAGGAGGTGGGGAGGGGGGAGGGGGAGGAGGAGAGGAGGGGGATGGGGACGGTATAAGCCTATGCGTTATCCCCCCGCCCCCACCCACCCTTTTTCTTTTTTTTCTTTTTTTTCCCCTTTTTGTGTGTGGTGGTGTTCGGATGGTTTAGTTGCACTAGTGTGTATGGTGAATCGCTGTTAGGTATGTGTAAAGACATCCACAGGATTTAATGGATTAACGAACTGTTATTATTTTTGAGTGACAATGTAACTGATCGAACATGTCCTTGTTTGTTTCGTTGTGTGTGTAAGTAATATATAATTTATAATAAAATAAGATTGATATAAAAACCCACCCGCTTATACACCCTTCCTTAACAGCTCTCAAATCTTTGCTAGGCACATCAAACTTCACCTCACACCCCGGACCATTGACCCCTCTTAGGGGCAACCCAGATTTCCCTCCTGGGGAAGAGCAGTCTTTCCTGGTGAATGAATGGCCCCAAACAGATCTACTAGCCCATCATTTGATATACAAGGGACAGATTAGGTCTTTTGAAAATCTAGTTGCCCAATCCCAGACTGAGTCATTCCCATTTTGGACCTATAGACAACTCCGACATTTTCATCTTTCACATAACCCGATAACTACCTGGAATAGACAACTCACACCGTTTGAAGCCCTATGCTCCCAAACATCACCACAAAGACACGTGATTTCCTACATCTACTCCCTACTCCAAGGAGCTATAGACAGGGGGCCTACAGCTGACGTAAATCGTGTATCTTGGGAGAAAGAACTTAACATATCCCTCTCAGACGACAATTGGACAGACATCTACACATACGCTCACAAAGGGACAATGAATGTGGCAGTACAAGAGAATGGATATAAGATTATCACCAAGTGGTACAGAACTCCCGAACGCCTACACAAGTTCTCACCGACTACCCCGAACACATGTTGGAGGTGCAAATCTCATGTGGGCTCAATGCTCCACATCTGGTGGGAGTGCGCCCTCCTTCAGCCCTTCTGGAGGGAGGTGCACTCTCTCATAGAACAAATCACCACATACACTTTGAATTTCGAACCAGCTCAATACCTTCTACACCACACCGCCTTACCCAAACGAGCCTACTACAAATCATTGGCCATGTTCATGGTCAATGCCGCCAGGCTTTGTATCCCCGTACACTGGAGATCAACAACACCCCCATCAATTAGAGAATGGTTTCAAAGAATCTCCAGAACTGAAGAAATAGAGGAACTGATTCATACCGCACAAGAGAGAATGCACAAATTCACGAATACCTGGGCCTGTTGGACCCATTTCAAATCCTCTGAGAAATACAAATCTTACTTTCCCAACGGACAGACCGATGATTGAGACACATACTTAATCCGTAACTGACCTTCCTTGTCCTCCTCCGGAGGACCCAGCTTGGTGGAGAGGTGACCCCCCCACACCCTTTTACTTCTACTCCCTACCCTTCCCCTCTTTACCTCCATTCCGACGTCTCTTTTTCTTCTGTTTCCCATCCCCCCCTCCCCTCTGCGCCCCCTCTCTATATGATAATAACCTACCCGCTTACTGAAGGCAAGGGATTCTCTGTTGGGCTGAAGATTTAAGGGAATTACTAATACTGAACCATAGTTGGACCTGATGATATTGGTCCCATTGGTGTTTTATATGTCCAATAATACCCCTGATCTTCAACACAAGCACTATTATGTGTACAAGCTTAACAAATGTTTACATGTCATTAACCCTTTTACGTTGTAATTGTATAACATTACTGGAACCTGAATCCCGTTGTACATTGTACTTTGTTCAATTGTTTGCTGACTTTTGTTTGTTCAATAAAATTTTTGTGGAAAAAAAAAAAAAGGCACGATCTCGCAAATATATAGCTCTCTCTTAGCCAGAACACAGGTAGAGTTGAGCGGACACCTGGATGTTCGGGTTCGGCGGGTTTGGCCGAACTTCGGAAAAAAGTCTGGGTTCGGGACCGAACCTGACCCGAACTTGACCCCGAACTGCGAACCCCATTGAAGTCAATGGGGACCCGAACTTTTGAAGACTAAAATGGCTGTAAAAAAGTAATGGAAAGGGCTAGAGGGCTGCAAATGGCAACAAAATGTTGTTAAGAGCATGGCAAGTGCTCTGCAAACAAATGTGGATAGGGAAATAACTTAAAATAACATAAAAAAATAAAAAATAAAAATAAAATGCTGGAGGCCCCCTTCTCAGCAGAAGAGGTACAGGAAGTCATTAAGAACCTCAGAAACTCAACAGCACGATGCCGCACATATGGTGGGAATACCCCAGAATACGCACTTTCTGGAAATTCTGGAAAAAATTAAATTATTCAATTTAATGGATAAGATAGTGGGAAAATAAAATACTTGGAAATTAAAAAAATGAAAAAATTATAATCTTGACCTAGGAGGACGAGGTCCATATGGAGTAGGAGGTTGAGGTGGCGGTGGATGTGGATGTGGCGGTATAGGTGGAAGCGGCGGTGGAAGAGGACGAGGTAGCCAACACTGGTTCAAAAATACAACAATGGCTGGGTAAGGCTAGTGGTGAATGATGTGTCGAATTCTGTCCCCCGTCGCATAGTGTCCGCCCTGTATTGCGCTTGCTCAGTACGTAGGACAAGGGGATTTTGAAACTCTCCGAAGACAATGCACGGTGACTCCAGGTTCAAGCCACATCATCCGAGGTTGAAGCCTAGCCAAGCTAGCCCGTGAGGGGCCCTGTTACTATGTGCAACCGTATGTCCACTTGGATGGTGGGGCTTGAACCTGCACTCACTGCCCAGGCGACGTTCATCTTTGGAGATTTTGTGAATCTCCTTGTCCTCCGTACTGCGCAAGCACTGCGCCTGCACAGTAAGTGGCCGGACACTAGCCGATGGCCAGACAGTTTTTGTCAGAACACCGGTATACGTGTCTATTCTGCACAAGGTACGGACAAGTCCTGTGGGATCCATGCCTGGTTCATTTTAATGAACATGAGCTTGTCCACATTGGCTCTGGACAGGCGGTTGCGCTTGTCTGTGATAACGCCCCCTGCCGTGCTAAATACACGTTCAGATAATACACTGGCTGCAGGGCAGACCAGCACCTCCAAGGCGTAAAGGGCAAGCTCAGGCCATGTGTCCAATTTGGAGACCCAGAAGTTGAAGGGGGCAGACCCGTCATTCAGTATGTGTAGGCGTGTGCACACATACTGCTCCACCATGTTGGTGAAATGCTGCCTCCTGCTAAGACATTCCATCTCAGCTGGTGGTGCTGGTTGTTGTGGCGTGCTGACAAAGCTTTTCCACATTTCGGCCATGCTAACCCTGCCTTCCGAGGTGCTGGTGGCGCCCCGGCTGCATTGGCGACCTCTTCCTCCTCCTCTGCCTTCGTGCTTCCACCGTACCCCTGCTTCCAAGTGGGAATGCCACCAGCAGCATGTCTACCAGCGTGCGCTTGTACTCGCGCATCTTACGATCACACTCCAGTGAGGTAATTAAGGACGGCACGTTGTCCTTGTAACGGGGATCCAGCAGGGTGGCCACCCAATAATCAGCACCAGTTAAAATGTGGGCAACTCGGCGGTCGTTGCGGAGACAGTGCAGCATGTAATCGCTCATGTGTGCCAGGCTGCTCAGAGGCAAGGAAAAGCTGTCCTCTGTGGGAGGTGTATCGTCTGTGTCCTCTGTATCCCCACAGCCACGCACCAGTGATGGACATGAGCTGGTCTGGGTGCCACCCTGCTGTGAACATGGTTCCTCCTCCTCCATCTCCTCCTTATCCTCCACCTCGTCATCCTCCAGAACTGTGCCCTTGCTGCCGGACAATTGTGTAGCTGGCGCTTGTTGGTGCAGGAACCCACCCTCGTAGCCACTTGTAAATGACTGCCCTGAAAGCTTTGGAAATGAACCCTCTTCCTCCTCCTCCTCCTCCTCCTGTGCCACATCCTCTTCCATCATCGCCTGAAGAGTTTTTTCAAGGAGGCATAGAACTGGGATAGTAACGCTGAGAACGGCATCATCGGCACTGGCCATGTTGGTGGAGTACTCGAAACAGCGCAACAAGGCACACAGGTCTCGCATGGAGGCCCAGTTATTGGCGGTGAAGTGGTGCTGTTCCGCAGAGCGACTCACGCGTGCGTGCTGCAGCTGAAACTCCACTATCGCCTGCTGCTGCTCGCACAGTCTGGCAAGCATGTGCAAGGTGGAGTTCCACCTTGTGGGCACGTCACATATGAGGCGGTGAGCGGGAAGGCCAAAGTTACGCTGCAGCGCTGACAGGCGAGCAGCAGCAGCAGGGTGAGAACGCCGAAAGTGCGCACAGACGGCCCGCACTTTCTGCAGCAGCTCTGGCATATCAGGGTAATTCTTAAGGAACCTCTGGACCACCAAGTTCAGCACATGCGCCAGGCAAGGGATGTGCGTCAAACCGCCTAGGCCCAGGGCTGCTACGAGATTTCGCCCATTATCGCACACCACCAGGCCGGGCTTGAGGCTCACTGCCACCAACCACTCATCGGTCTGTTGTTCCATGTCCCTCCACAACTCCTGCGCGGTGTGGGGTTTTTCCCCCAAACAGGAAAGTTTTAAAACTGCCTGCTGTCGTTTAGCCCTGGCTGTGCTGAAGTTGGTGGTGAAGGTGTTACGCTGACCGGATGAGGAGGTGGTAGAGGATGAGGAGGCGGAGTAGGAGGAGTTAGCAACAGGAGGCAAACTGAAGTGCCCTGCAATCCTCGGTGGTGGAAGGACATGCGCCAAACTGCTATCCGCCTTAGGCCCAGCCACCACTACATTTACCCAGTGTGCTGTTAGGGAGATATAACGTCCCTGACCGTGCTTACTGGTCCACGCATCCGTAGTTAGGTGGACCTTGCCACAGATGGCGTTGTGCAGTGCACACCTGATTTTGTCCCCCACTTGGTTGTGCAGGGAAGGGATAGCTCGTCTGGAAAAGTAGTGGCGGCTGGGCACGACGTACTGTGGGACAGCCAATGACATCAGCCTTTTAAAACTCTGCGTCTCCACCAGACGGAATGACAGCATTTCAAAAGCGAGGAATTTTGAAATGCTGGCATTCAGGGCCAGGGATCGCGGGTGGCTAGGGGGGTACTTCCTCTTCTGCTCCAGTGTTTGGGAAATAGAGAGCTGAACGCTTCCATGGGACATTGTGGAGATGGTTGGTGACCCAGGTGGTAGTGTTGCTGGCAGATCCTCTGTTTGTGGGTTGGCAGGTGTCACTGTCACTACAGAGGTGGATGAAGAGGCTGAGACTGCAGCAGAAGAGGAAGCAGGAGGAGCCAGAGACCTTTCTTGGTTTTTGAGGTGTCTACTCCACTGCATCTCATGCTTTGCACTTAGATGCCTGGTCACGCAGGTTGTGCTCAGGTTGAGAACGTTTATGCCTCGCTTCAGGCTCTGATCGCACAGCGTGCAAACCACTCGTGTCTTGTCATCAGCACATTGAAGAACTGCCACGCTAGGGAACTCCTTGGACCTGGCTTTGGTGTGCTCGGTCCCTTGCTGCGTTGGGCAGTAGCAAACGTACTGTCTAGGGGACGGATGCTCCGCTTTTGCACCCTGCTCCCTCTTCTGCTGTGCTGGTGGCTCTGTGCGACCACCGCCTCTTCCTCCGAACTACACTGGTCACCTGCATGACGTTAATTCCATGTGGGGTCAAGGACCTCATCGTCCTCCACATCATCTTCCACCCAGTCTTCACCCCTGCCCTCCTTGTCGGTCTGCACAATGGCAAAAGCAGCAGCAGTTGGCACCTGTGTTTCGTCATCATCCCAGACGTGCTGCGATGGTCCTCCCATGTACTCATCATGAAACATAAGTGGTTGGGCATCGGTGCACACAATCTCTTCCACTTCTGGGGCAGGGCTAGGTGGATGGCCCTGGGAAACCCTGCTAACAGAGTCATCAAAAAGCAGAAGAGACTGCTGCATGATTTGGGGCTCAGACTGATTGGCTGATTTGCAAGGGGGTGAGGTGAAAGACTGATGGACATCGGCTGCAGGTGCCAACTCTGAACTTTCACCAGGAGACAATATGAAGGAACCGGAGGCACTGTCAGCAACCCAATCTACTATCGCCTGTACTTGTCCTGGCCTCAACATTCATACAGCCTCATTAGGCTCGCCGAAATACCGCTGCAGGCTCTGTCGCCTACTCGCACCTGAGGAAGGTGTTTCACTAGTGCGTGTAGCTGGCACAGATCGACCACGTCCTCTCCCTGCAACAGGAGCGCCACCAGCAGCACCACGACCCGGGCCACGTCCCCTTTTTGATTATCTCCTCATATTTTCAAAATGTATGATCTCGCCCTAAATTTGTGTTTTTGCAATAGCAGAATACACCCACAGTATGTAAAGCGTGAATCTCAAAAACTGCTAAACTGCAGAAAATGCTATTGGGAAAATAAAATGTCACTACAATTTTTTTTTTTGGGACAGCACAATAAAAGAAATATCGATTGATTGTATGTCACACTCCTGGACAAAGCACTGAAATATTTTATTTTTTGTCAATAGCAGAATACACGTACAGTGTCTAAAGCGTGTATGAACATGCAGAAAATGCTATTGGAAAAAAAAATCCCCAAATCACAGCAAAATTTAATTTTTTTGCAATGTTTTTCCAATAGCAGAATACACCCACAGTATGTAAAGCGTGTATCTCAAAAACTGCTAAACTGCAGAAAATGCTATTGGAAAAAAAAAAAAAAAAAAGAAAATCACAGCAAAATTAATTTTTTTTGCAATGTTTTTCCAATAGCAGAATACACACACAGTATGTAAAGCGTGTATCTCAAAAACTGCTAAACTGCAGAAAATGCTATTGGAAAAAAAAAAAAAAGAAAAGAAAATCACAGCAAAATTACATTTTTTTGCAATGTTTTTCCAATAGCAGAATACACACACAGTATGTAAAGCGTGTATCTCAAAAACTGCTAAACTGCAGAAAATGCTATTGGAAAAAAAATCCCCAAATCACAGCAAAATTAAAAATTTTTGCAATGTTTTTCAATAGCAGAATACACACACAGTATGTAAAGCGTGTATCTCAGAAACTGCTAAACTGCAGAAAATTCTATTGGAAAAAAAAGAAAATCACAGCACAATGTTGCAATGTTTTTCCAATAGCAGAATACACACAGAGTATGGTGTATCTCTTACTAAAATATGCAGTGCAGTGATGCTGTACTGAGCTTGCAGGTAAAACTTATATTTTGTCTGGCACTGACCTCATGGCACTGTTAAAAGACTGTGCACTGCACCCCAGCCAGGGTACAATTGATTTAGGAATCTCTTGAATAATTCTCTCTGCCTCTTTCTTTTCCTTAATAAAGACACTCTCTAGTCTACTCTAGCTATGTAGATCGCTCACTGATATAACTAATTTGAAGAAAATTTAAGGAATGTGGACTGACTGACTGACTTTATCAGACTAACTCCTAAAATCCTCTCTTAGCACAGCAACCTGTCTATAGCAGAGTGACGCTGTGTGCTGTGTGTCTGTACTATATATAGAGGCTGGGTCACATGCTGCACTGCCCAATCACAGCCATGCCATTAGTAGGCATGGCTGTGGTGGCTTCTAAGGGCACACTAGTGAAACTAGCGTCGATTGGCTGCCCTGCAGCTTGTAAAAGGCGCCAATACATCGCCGAACACCGGACCCGAACCCGAACATACAGCCAATAGTTCGGGTTCGGGTCCGGGACCCGGACACCCAAAAGTCCGGTCTGGACCCGAACTTTACAGTTCGGGTTCGCTCAACCCTACACAGAATGCAACGAAACTTCCATACAGACACAGGTGGAAACTAGGAGGTGAAGACTGGGAACTATGTTTACAAACCATACCAAACGTGTCTGTATCCCCATCGGGCAGATTATCCCAACTTTTCATTTTGCACAGAACATATCGCACAGCGGTATTACTCCACAAATGGGGCAGGAGGGACTCTCCCCTATGCCCCAGATGTGAAACAGCCAATGGTGATCTTATACACCTAATGTAGCGATGTCCAAAACTCTTCAGGTACTGGAGGGAGGTGACCAATACTATATTAGCCATATATCAATCCACTGTTCGGCTTAACCCGATTACATGCTTGCTTGGAGCCATTGATGAGGACCTTTTTATCCCTCCCAAAAATATAGCTGTATCCCGGCTACTGTACATTGCTCGTAAGCAAATCGCCAGACTATGGCTGACAGCTCGCTGCCCTACAACTAAACAGTGGATTAAGCAGGTTAACAACACACTCGTAAAAGAAAAATTGACATATCAACACAGACACGCGGTCAGAAAATTTTACAAAGTCTGGCAACCCTGGCTGGATACTCCAGGCATGGCACCCTCACAGCTAGTGTTGGAAAGGTTACTTCAGATGTAAGCCACCATGTACTAATTAAAATTAGCCAACTATAGCTGTATAATGAAAAAACACCATGTAATGACACTATGGATTAGGGTAAGAATAACTACTTTGGATGAGCCCCCCTTGGAGGCTCAATTACGGGGTCAATATGTAATGACAGTGCTGGTTTTCGATCTGGTGAGAAGATATTTCCACAGTTACCTTCCCGTTGGAAGATGGTTTGCTTAGTTACAGTTTTTAAATGTGATCCAGAAATATTAATGTGTCGGTGATATTACCTTTATTATATGAAAATAGTATACAGCAACAATAACAGATATGACCATTTGTAAGTTTCAAATGCTTTATTTAAGATTGTCAGTACTAAAATTACAGCCTAAAAGCTAAGCCAAATGTATAATACTGCTTTTACCTGACTTAATTTACCACTTGAATATATTTATCTGTACTGTACATTTATTACTTTGACACAATAAAAACCTTGCTGATAAAAAAAAAAAGAGGGGCAGGAGAAGAGTTTTTGTCCAGGTCTCTTCTGTATATTCTGCAATTGTAGGGTCAATGAGATGGGCGCGTGGTCTGATATAGTCCTCGTCCCTATGTGGGCGTCTTTCAAGATGTTTAAGTCCCTTTGTGTTACGAACACAAAGTCTATGCGGGAATATTTGTTGTGGACTGTGGAAAAGTAAGTATAGTCTTTCCTGTGGTTGTGTTACCCGCCATGAGTCTGTCAGTGTCAATTAGGGATGAGCCGAACACCCCGGGTTCGGTTCGCACCAGAACCTTCGAACCGACCGAAAGTTTGCGCGAATTTTCGAACCCTATACGTTATAATGGACGCGAACGTTCGAAATCAAAAGTGCTAATTACAACGGCCAATATGCATGTTAATGTCATAAAACAGGTTTGGGGACCCGGGTCCTGCCCCAGGGGACATATATCAATGCAAAAATAACTTTTAAAAACTAATGTTTTTTCGGGAGCAGTCATTTTAATGATGCATAAAGTGAAAAAAAAAGTGAAATTTTCCTTTAAATATGGTACCTGGGGGGGTGTCTAAAGTATGCCTGTGAAGTGGCATGTGTTTCCCGTGTTTAGAACTGTCCTTGCAAAAAATGACATTTGTAAAGGAAAAAAAGAAGCCATTTAAAACCACTTGCGGCTTTAATGTCATGTCTTGTCCTGGCCGCCATATGGCTGAAAATCCTTGAGAAAAATGGCATGGCTACCCCATCAACCCCCCCCCCCCCCACCCCAGCCCCTTTGGGTCTTGTATGGATATTAAGGGGGACCCCGCACCCAAAATAAAACCCTATACCTACAACCCTATATACTCTGAACAGCAGTATATAGGTGGTGCAAACAAGACACGGACTGTAGGTTTGTTCTTAAGTAGAATCTGAACAGGTACATTATGAAGTGTAGCTCCATCCCAAAAAAATCTATTTTTAAGCTTTTTGGAGAACATAGGGAGGGGTTATCACCCCTGTAACATTTGCTGTCTTTGCACATCTGTTCAGAACATGTCACCTCACTTTCTGTCCCAATGACAAATTTTTTTGGAAAAGTGGGGTTTGAATTGAAACAAGGATTGGTGATAAAGCATCAGTAGAGAGGAGATACCTTTTTCCCAAATTAAATCTAACAGGATAGAATTTCCCTTCCTAGGGGTAGATTTCCTCTCACTTCCTGTTTTCTCTTTCCGTTTGCAAGTAGGAGTCGTTTGTAAGTTGGATGTTTGAAAGTAGGGGCCTGCCGTATATACTCTGCAGAAATTTGCCCTATTAGATGTTGGTGTAGCCACAAGACTGGTGGGCACAGGAATGGGCCCTGCTGTGAGTTAATAGATCAAGATTTGTACTTGCATGCACCTGTTGAACCGGGCAGAAAAATTGGGCCTTTGGTGGTGGTGGTGGTGGTGGACGGTGTTGCCACAAGACTGTAAGCCCTCACAGTTACTCTTGGTGGGCGCAGGAATAGGCCCTGCTGTGAGTTATTAGATCAAGATTTGTAATTGCATGCACCTGTTGAACAGGGCAGAAAAATTGGGCCTTTGGTGGTGGTGGTGGTGGTGGACGGTGTTGCCACAAGACTGTAAGCCCTCACAGTTACTCTTGGTGGGCGCAGGAATGGGCCCTGCTGTGAGTTATTAGATCAAGATTTGTAATTGCATGCACCTGTTGAACAGGCCAGAAAAATTGGGCCTTTGGCGGTGGTGGTGGACGGTGTTGCCACAAGACTGTAGGCCCTCATAGTTACTCTTGGTGGGCGCAGGAATGGGCCCTGCTGTGAACTATTAGATCAAGATTTGTAATTACACGCCCCTGTTAAACAGGGGCTGAAAAATTGTGCCTTAGGCATTGGTGCTGGTGCCACAACACTGCAACCCCTCACAGATACTGTACTCTTAGCACAGCAATGAGACCTGTTGCAAAGCATTGCCTAAAAATTGTAATTACACGCCCCAACAGGGGCTGAAAAATTGTGCCTTAGGCACTGGTGCCACAACACTGCAACCCCTCACAGATACTGTACTTGGAGCACAGCAGTCACACCTGTTGCCAAGCATCTTTTTAAAAAATTGTAATTACACGCCCCTGTTAAACAGGGGCTGAAAAATTGTGCCTTAGGCATTGGTGCTGGTGCCACAACACTGCAACCCCTCACAGACACTGTACTCTTAGCACAGCAATGAGACCTGTTGCAAAGCATTGCCTAAAAATTGTAATTACACGCCCCAACAGGGGCTGAAAAATTGTGCCTTAGGCACTGGTGCCACAACACTGCAACCCCTCACAGATACTGTACTTGGAGCACAGCAGTCACACCTGTTGCGAAGCATTTTTTTAAAAAATTGTAATTACACGCCCCTGTTAAACAGGGGCTGAAAAATTGTGCCTTAGGCATTGGTGCTGGTGCCACAACACTGCAACCCCTCACAGACACTGTACTCTTAGCACAGCAATGAGACCTGTTGCAAAGCATTGCCTAAAAATTGTAATTACACGCCCCAACAGGGGCTGAAAAATTGTGCCTTAGGCACTGGTGCTGGTGCCACAACACTGCAACCCCTCACAGATACTGTACTTGGAGCACAGCAGTCACACGTGTTGCGAAGCATTTTTTAAAAAAATTGTAATTACACGCCCCTGTTAAACAGGGGCTGAAAAATTGTACCTTAGGCATTGGTGCTGGTGCCACAACACTGCAACCCCTCACAGATACTGTACTTGGAGCACAGCAGTCACACGTGTTGCGAAGCATTTTTTTTTAAAATTGTAAGTACACGCCCCTGTTATACAGGGGCTGAAAAATTGTGCCTTAGGCACTGGTGTGGTGGCATGGATCATTGAGGAGGAGGAAGAGGATAGTCAGTGAACATAACAGGACAGTCACTCAGCATCAGCATAGGCAGTCTTGAAGGGATGTGACATTATAAATTATTCCGTTATATCCGCTTCAGGTGCCTGGTAGCTGGTGGTGATCCAAATCCAAATATGATCGGTGACAAATCCTCCAGCAGCACTGAATGTGCGTTCGGAAAGAACGCTGGAGGCAGGACAGGCCAGTAGCTCAATTGCATACTGTGCAAGCTCTGGCAAGTGATCCATCCTCAGGACCCAGTAAGCCAGAGGATTTTCGGTGGGAAAGGTGTCCAAGTCTGACCTTGCCCCAAGGTATTCCTGCACCATGTATATCAGACGCTGGCGATGGTTGCTGGAACCGATCATACCTTGGGGCTGCGGACTAAAATATTGTCTGAACGCATCGGTCAGACGTCCACCTTCCCCACCGCTCCTTCTGCTACTGACCGAAGCCTCAGCAACTCGTCGTCCAGGACCAGGAGTTTGTAACCTCCCAGTTTCTGGGAACGCGTTGCACAGACCTTTCTGCAAGGCCTCCCTGAGATGTCTCATCCTCTGCTCCCTCTGCGACGGCAAGATAAGGTCCGCAACCTTACCCTTGTACCGTTGATCAAGGAGAGTGGCCAGCCAGTAATGGTCCCTCTCCTTGATCCGAAGAACACGGGGATCCTTCCGCAGGCTTTTCAGGATCAGGGAGGCCATGCAGCGTAGGTTAGCTGAGGCATTCGGTCCGGAGTCTTCTGGGTCACTGAGGATGACATGATCGCCAGCCACCTCCTCCCAGCCACGTACAAGTCCACTGGTTTGTTGGGACTGTACATCATCCCTAAAAGACTGCTGCTGCTGATGCTGAGTGCCAGGCTCCACCTCCATGCTCACACAATCCTCCTCCTCCTCCTCCTCATCCTCATTCTCTTCCTGTGTGATGGGTGGGACAGAAGGAACACTGTCCGGATAAAGGGGGCCTTGAGAGGCAAGGAAGTCCTTCTCTTCCGGCCTCTGTTCTGCCTCAAGTGCCCTGTCCATTATCCCACGCAGCGTATGCTCCAACAGGTGGACAAAAGGTACAGTGTCACTGATGCATGCACTGTCACTGCTCACCATCCTCGTGGCCTCCTCAAATGGTGAGAGGACAGTGCATGCATCCCTGATCATGCTCCACTGACGTGGGGAAAAAAAACCAAGCTCCCCTGACCCTGTCCTGGTGCCGTAGTCGCAAAGGTACTCATTGATGGCCCTCTGCTGCGTGTGCAGTCGCTGCAGCATGGCCAACGTTGAGTTCCACCTGGTGGGCATGTCACATATTAGGCGGTTCTTGGGCAGGTTCAGCTCCTTTTGCAGCTCAGTCAGCCGAGCACTGGCATTATAAGATCGGCGGAAATGCACACAGACTTTCCTGGCCTGCCTCAGGACATCCTGTAAGCCTGGGAACCTGCCCAAGAACCGCTGCACCACCAGGTTGAGGACGTGAGCCATACAGGGCACATGGGTGAGCTGCCCCTGTCGCAGGGCGGAGAGGAGGTTGGTGCCATTGTCAGAAACGACCATTCCTGGCTTAAGCTGGCGTGGCGTCAACCACCTCTCGGCCTGCCCCTGCAGAGCTGCCAGAACCTCTGGCCCAGTGTGGCTCCTGTCCCCCAAACACACCAGCGCAAGCACGGCATGGCATCTTTATGCCTGCGTACTTGCGTAGCCCCTTGTACGCCTACGGAGCACCGCTGGTTCCGAGGACAGAGCACTGGAGGAAGAAGAAGAGGAGGGGGTGGAGGAGAGAGGTGTGTCACAACCAGTAGCAGTAGTAGAATTTTGGAGGCGTGGTGGCGGAACAACCTCCAACACTACTGCACCTTGTCCTGCATCCCTCCCAGCTGCCAATAGAGTGACCCAATGGGCCATGAAAGAAAGGTAACGTCCCTGCCCATGCCTGCTGGACCATGAGTCAGCGGTAATATGCATCTTACCGCTGACCGCCCTGTCCAGCGAGGCATGGACGTTGCCTTCCACATGCCGGTAGAGAGACGGAATCGCCTTCCGTGAGAAAAAGTGGCGTTTGGGAACCTGCCACTGAGGAACCGCACATTGAACAAACTCACGGAAGGGGGCCGAGTCTACCAACTGAAAAGGCAGCAGTTGAAGTGCTAGCAATTTAGCCAAGCTAGCATTCAACCGCTGGGCATGTGGATGGCTGGGAGTGTACTTCTTTCGACGGTCCAGCAGCTGGGGCAGGGAAATTTGCCTGCTACAATCGGACGTCGGTGTACTGCAAGTACTTGGTTGTGACACACCTAATTCTACACCTTCAGTCCTCTCAGAGCAGCTTTCAGAGAGGACTGAAGATGTAGTGGGGATGGAGATCCCAGCTGATGAGGAGCAAGGAGAGGTCCGCTTAGTTCTTTGGTGTGGGTCTTTTATGTGTGCTTGCCAACGAGCTGCATGGCAGGTCGACATATGTCTGCTCATGCTTGTGGTGCCCAAGCGGCTGATGTTTTGGCCACGCGAGATACGCTTGAGACAAATATTGCAAATAGCAGTGGTGCGATCTGATGCACTCGTCTCAAAAAAGGCCCACACCAAAGAACTTTTCTGATAACGTACAGAGGCAGCGCCCTGCACAGGCGGAGCTCTGCGGTGTTGTACAGTTGCTGTGCTGGCCTCTAGCTGGCCTCCAGGGGGCATCCTGCCTCGTTGGACATGTGACGCCGCATCCTCCTCCTCCTCGTCCTCCTCCTCATCCTCTCTCCCTTCAGGCACCCACGTGGAGTCAGTGACCTCATCATCCCCTTCCTCTTCACCACTAGAGCAAACCTGGCAGTAAGCTGCAGCTGGTGGAACAGTACTGCCAGATTGCTGTCCTTCAGCATCCCCTCTCTCTGCGCGCACACTACTGACTTCCTCAAGCTGGGTATCATCATCCGAGCCTTCGAATCGTTGGGCATCCTCCTGGAGCATGTACCCAACACTGTGCTCAAAGAGTTCGGGGGACTCCTCAGGAGGACATGGTGGGTCTAGGGAAGGGGTGGCTGATGATGCCATTGAGTATGCGTTGGCAGCTGCTCTGCCAGTACCCTGAGCCTGGGTGAGAGAGGATGAGGAGGATGAGGAGGGCTTGGTCATCCATTCTACCAAGCCTTCAGCATGATGCGGCTCCACATGTCCAGCTGCCGAAAACAAAGATGCGCGTGTCCCATGGCCACGTGCTGATGACGATGCACGACCGCGTCCACGGCCACATCCACTGGAAACAGAGCCTGCCTGCCCTGTGTTCTTGCCTCTGCACGCTCTGCCTCCCCTTGGCGGTCTTCCAGCCATTGTAGTCGGTAGTCCTGTGGGTGCTGCTGAGAAGAAAATATAGGAGCTCTGTGTGATGCCACCAACACACTAGAAGTCCTATGGGTGCTTCTGCAAAGAAAATATAGGAGCTCTGTGTGATGCCACTAACACACTAGAAGTCCTGTGGGTGCTGCTGAGAAGAAAATATAGGAGCTCTGTGTGATGCCACTAACACACTAGAAGTCCTATGGGTGCTTCTGGGAAGAAAATATAGGAGCTCTGTGTGATGCCACTAACACACTAGAAGTCCTGTGGGTGCTGCTGAGAAGAAAATATAGGAGCTCTGTGTGATGCCACTAACACACTAGAAGTCCTATGGGTGCTTCTGCAAAGAAAATATAGGAGCTCTGTGTGATGCCACTAACACACTAGAAGTCCTGTGGGTGCTGCTGAGAAGAAAATATAGGAGCTCTGTGTGATGCCACTAACACACTAGAAGTCCTATGGGTGCTTCTGGGAAGAAAATATAGGAGCTCTGTGTGATGCCACTAACACACTAGAAGTCCTGTGGGTGCTGCTGAGAAGAAAATATAGGAGCTCTGTGTGATGCCACTAACACACTAGAAGTCCTATGGGTGCTTCTGCAAAGAAAATATAGGAGCTCTGTGTGATGCCACTAACACACTAGAAGTCCTGTGGGTGCTGCTGAGAAGAAAATATAGGAGCTCTGTGTGATGCCACTAACACACTAGAAGTCCTATGGGTGCTTCTGCAAAGAAAATATAGGAGCTCTGTGTGATGCCACTAACACACTAGAAGTCCTGTGGGTGCTGCTGAGAAGAAAATATAGGAGCTCTGTGTGATGTCACTAACACACAATTGAAGTCCTATGGGTGCTTCTGGGAAGAAAATATAGGAGCTCTGTGTGATGCCACTAACACACTAGAAGTCATATGGGTGCTTCTGCAAAGAAAATATAGGAGCTCTGTGTGATGCCACTAACACACTAGAAGTCCTGTGGGTGCTGCTGAGAAGAAAATATAGGAGCTCTGTGTGATGCCACTAACACACTAGAAGTCCTATGGGTGCTTCTGCAAAGAAAATATAGGAGCTCTGTGTGATGCCACTAACACACTAGAAGTCCTATGGGTGCTTCTGGGAAGAAAATATGGGAGCTCTGTGTGATGCCACTAACACACAATTGAAGTCCTATGGGTGCTTCTGGGAAGAAAATATGGGAGCTCTGTGTGATGCCACTAACACACTAGAAGTCCTATGGGTGCTTCTGGGAAGAAAATATAGGAGCTCTGTGTGATGCCACTAACACACTAGAAGTCCTATGGGTGCTTCTGGGAAGAAAATATGGGAGCTCTGTGTGATGCCACTAACACACTAGAAGTCCTGTGGGTGCTGCTGAGAAGAAAATATAGGAGCTCTGTGTGATGCCACTAACACACTAGAAGTCCTATGGGTGCTTCTGCAAAAAAATATAGGAGCTCTGTGTGATGCCACTAACACACTAGAAGTCCTGTGGGTGCTGCTAAGAAGAAAATATAGGAGCTCTGTGTGATGCCACTAACACACAATTGAAGTCCTATGGGTGCTTCTGGGAAGAAAATATAGGAGCTCTGTGTGATGCCACTAACACACTAGAAGTCCTATGGGTGCTTCTGCAAAGAAAATATAGGAGCTCTGTGTGATGCCACTAACACACTAGAAGTCCTGTGGGTGCTGCTGAGAAGAAAATATAGGAGCTCTGTGTGATGCCACTAACACACTAGAAGTCCTATGGGTGCTTCTGCAAAGAAAATATAGGAGCTCTGTGTGATGCCACTAACACATTAGAAGTCCTATGGGTGCTTCTGGGAAGAAAATATAGGAGCTCTGTGTGATGCCACTAACACACAATTGAAGTCCTATGGGTGCTTCTGGGAAGAAAATATGGGAGCTCTGTGTGATGCCACTAACACACTAGAAGTCCTATGGGTGCTTCTGGGAAGAAAATATAGGAGCTCTGTGTGATGCCACTAACACACTAGAAGTCCTATGGGTGCTTCTGGGAAGAAAATATAGGAGCTCTGTGTGATGCCACTAACACACTAGAAGTCCTATGGGTGCTTCTGGGAAGAAAATATGGGAGCTCTGTGTGAAGCCACTAACACACTAGAAGTCCTGTGGGTGCTTCTGGGAAGAAAATATGGGAGCTCTGTGTGATGCCACTAACACACTAGAAGTCCTGTGGGTGCTTCTGGGAAGAAAATATGGGAGCTCTGTGTGATGCCACTAACACACTAGAAGTCCTGTGGGTGCTGCTGAGAAGAAAATATAGGAGCTCTGTGTGATGCCACTAACACACAATTGAAGTCCTATGGGTGCTTCTGGGAAGAAAATATAGGAGCTCTGTGTGATGCCACTAACACACTAGAAGTCCTATGGGTGCTTCTGGGAAGAAAATATAGGAGCTCTGTGTGATGCCACTAACACACTAGAAGTCCTGTGGGTGCTTCTGGGAAGAAAATATGGGAGCTCTGTGTGATGCCACTAACACACTAGAAGTCCTATGGGTGCTTCTGGGAAGAAAATATGGGAGCTCTGTGTGATGCCACTAACACACTAGAAGTCCTATGGGTGCTTCTGGGAAGAAAATATGGGAGCTCTGTGTGATGCCACTAACACACTAGAAGTCCTATGGGTGCTTCTGGGAAGAAAATATGGGAGCTCTGTGTGATGCCACTAACACACTAGAAGTCCTATGGGTGCTTCTGGGAAGAAAATATGGGAGCTCTGTGTGATGCCACTAACACACTAGAAGTCCTATGGGTGCTTCTGGGAAGAAAATATGGGAGCTCTGTGTGATGCCACTAACACACTAGAAGTCCTATGGGTGCTTCTGGGAAGAAAATATGGGAGCTCTGTGTGATGCCACTAACACACTAGAAGTCCTATGGGTGCTTCTGGGAAGAAAATTTGGGAGCTCTGTGTGATGCCACTAACACACTAGAAGTCCTATGGGTGCTTCTGGGAAGAAAATATGGGAGCTCTGTGTGATGCCACTAACACACTAGAAGTCCTGTGGGTGCTGCTGAGAAGAAAATATAGGAGCTCTGTGTGATGCCACTAACACACAATTGAAGTCCTATGGGTGCTTCTGGGAAGAAAATATAGGAGCTCTGTGTGATGCCACTAACACACTAGAAGTCCTATGGGTGCTTCTGGGAAGAAAATATGGGAGCTCTGTGTGATGCCACTAACACACTAGAAGTCCTGTGGGTGCTGCTGAGAAGAAAATATAGGAGCTCTGTGTGATGCCACTAACACACAATTGAAGTCCTATGGGTGCTTCTGGGAAGAAAATATAGGAGCTCTGTGTGATGCCACTAACACACTAGAAGTCCTATGGGTGCTTCTTGGAAGAAAATATAGGAGCTCTGTGTGATGCCACTAACACACTAGAAGTCCTGTGGGTGCTTCTGGGAAGAAAATATGGGAGCTCTGTGTGATGCCACTAACACACTAGAAGTCCTGTGGGTGCTTCTGGGAAGAAAATATGGGAGCTCTGTGTGATGCCACTAACACACTAGAAGTCCTGTGGGTGCTTCTTGGAAGAAAATATGGGAGCTCTGTGTGATGCCACTAACACACTAGAAGTCCTATGGGTGCTTCTGGGAAGAAAATATGGGAGCTCTGTGTGATGCCACTAACACACTAGAAGTCCTATGGGTGCTTCTGGGAAGAAAATATGGGAGCTCTGTGTGATGCCACTAACACACTAGAAGTCCTATGGGTGCTTCTGGGAAGAAAATATGGGAGCTCTGTGTGATGCCACTAACACACTAGAAGTCCTATGGGTGCTTCTGGGAAGAAAATATGGGAGCTCTGTGTGATGCCACTAACACACTAGAAGTCCTATGGGTGCTTCTGGGAAGAAAATATGGGAGCTCTGTGTGATGCCACTAACACACTAGAAGTCCTATGGGTGCTTCTGGGAAGAAAATATGGGAGCTCTGTGTGATGCCACTAACACACTAGAAGTCCTATGGGTGCTTCTGGGAAGAAAATATGGGAGCTCTGTGTGATGCCACTAACACACTAGAAGTCCTATGGGTGCTTCTGGGAAGAAAATATGGGAGCTCTGTGTGATGCCACTAACACACTAGAAGTCCTATGGGTGCTTCTGGGAAGAAAATATGGGAGCTCTGTGTGATGCCACTAACACACTAGAAGTCCTATGGGTGCTTCTGGGAAGAAAATATGGGAGCTCTGTGTGATGCCACTAACACACTAGAAGTCCTATGGGTGCTTCTGGGAAGAAAATATGGGAGCTCTGTGTGATGCCACTAACACACTAGAAGTCCTATGGGTGCTTCTGGGAAGAAAATATGGGAGCTCTGTGTGATGCCACTAACACACTAGAAGTCCTATGGGTGCTTCTGGGAAGAAAATATGGGAGCTCTGTGTGATGCCACTAACACACAATTGAAGTCCTATGGGTGCTTCTGGGAAGAAAATATAGGAGCTCTGTTTGCTGCCACTAACACACTAGAAGTCCTATGGGTGCTTTTGGGGTGCAATGCCGTGCTAACAGCACTGCGGTTGGTACTACTGAAATACTGTACTAACAGTAAAACACGCACCAGACTAATCCCCAGCAGCAGCTAAAAAACACACTAACCAGCAGCAATGGACGATCAATGACAGGTAGCAATGGTTTAGCAAATAAATAGCCAATGGTTTAGCAAAGTAGAGCAAATCTTTCTATATGAATGAATCTAGCAAAGACACAGAATCAGCCTGATCTCTCCTAAAGCCGGAACTCATGTGACCGGCGCCAACGGCGTGGCGGCCTTTTAAATGGTGGGGCGTGTACTAAAGCCCCTGAGCTGTAATTGGCTACAGGCGTCCTGCCTGTAGCCAATTATGGCTCTCCGAGTTTCCGGCGCTGTGATTGGCCAAGCATGCGGGGTCACAGTGCATGCTTGGCCAATCATCAGCCAGCAATGCACTGCGCCGGCCGCGCCGGCCGCAATGCATTGCGGGGCCGCTCGCATCACACGAATGTAATGCGAGCGGCCAAAATAGTTCTGGGCTCGCCGAGCGAGCGAACGCCCGGTGCTCGATGCGAACATGGGTTCGCATCGAGCACCGGGCCCATCCCTAGTGTCAATGCGTTCAACATTGTTCTAATTTTCTTAAGTTTATGATATGTTATTGTTGATCTGCCATTGAAGGTGTCTTGGAGGGGGTCCAATGGGACATTGAAGTCCTCTCCTAGCACTATGCACCCAGAAGCAAACCATGAGAGCTCGTCAATAAATTTTTGACAAAAAGTCACATGTGCAGTATTTGGGAAATATTATGGAGACACCTTTCATCCTGGATTCTGGACTAGTGGCATGATAAGCTTTGGTGAAGTATCCATCAGTCATTTTGGGGATGGAGTTTGCTTTGAAATGCGTTTCCTGTAGAAACACAAAGGCTGGCTTCACCCTCCCCAGGTGACGTTCTCTTTTGAGGAATGTTAAGACCTCTAACATTGTGCGATATCACCGTAGGATTTTTGCCCAATGAGGAGTAGATCATAGTGAATGGGGGTGTAGTGGGGAGGAGAAAAAAAAAGTGGGAAAGAAGGGGTAGGAGGGGAGAGAGGTTAAGTAGTGAAGAGAAAGTGAGGGAGAGAGGGTTAAATTACACTAAGAAAGTGGGGTCTAAGTATTTGGTAATTAGTCTCTAGATAGTGACCCCTAGAGATATCTATTTAAATTAGAACCGTGAGCTAGCGCATCAGCGAGAACCCTGTAAGAGAGGGGTGTAGCTGACGCGCCCGTGCCACAGCATCCACTTTGGGGGAAGTGGGAGGCTCAGAGCTATGACAGCAACCAATTTCTCAAGAAATATAGGTTGATTTACCACTATCAGTGATCTCCTTCCGACCCCCAGCTCCTAAGTATAAAGCCCCATACACACGGTCAGATTTTCCGACGGAAAATGTCCTATCGGACAATGTTGTCGGAAATTCCGACCGTGTGTAGGCTCCATCGGACATTTTCCATCGGATTTTCCGACGGACAAAGTTTTATCTCCTGCTCTCAAATTTTCCGACAACAAAGTCCGATCACACAAATTCCGATCGTGTGTAGCCTAGTCCGACGGACAAAGTGCCACGCATGCTCAGAAGAAATTCTGTGACGGAATTGCTCGGTCAGGTAAAACTACCATTCCTAATCGACACAGCACATTCGTCACGCTGCAATGTTAAAATGTGTTTAATGCAGCGCATTCTCTTTTTCTTTACAATGCAAGAAGAAGGACGTGTTTTAGCTGCTCCTATTCACACTGACTTCTCACAAACTTCTTTCTTTATTCTTTTTCATGATTTCTTGGCTAGATGTTTTTTTTTCGTCAGATCTTAAGAATGTTTTATATTTTTTTTTGGAGGATTTGTCATTTCTAGTGTTTTTTTTTTTTTAATCCAGATTTCCTTTATTAATATTTTTTTTTTTTGGGGGGGGGGGGGGGGGGGGGTTGTGTGTCTCAACTTTTCCAAACACCATTATTATCATTTGTATTTTTAGCATAAATTCACTCGGAGGTTGTTTGTTGTTGGTACCCCTTGTTATTTGGACTTTATGATTTGTGAAATGTACATGCCTACTCACAAATAAACTGTCATTGTTGAAAAGTAAAACACATAGGCAAGGATTTCTTGAAATCAAAAATACCTTTATTTAGGTGTCAGCAACAAACCAAAGAGAAAGGCAGCGATGGAGAAACTTGGGAAATTTGCAAAGCCTTTGACCCCCACGGCAGACATCATATTTTTAGGTTCAAAAATTGGTGGCCTGAGGAGTATTTAAAGAAAGAGATTGCTGGGTCCTAGGGTGGCAATCAAAAAACACCCAAATTAATTAAAGTTAATTAAAGAATAATTTTTCCGAGGAAAAAAGAGGGGAATGGACTTTATAGGCACAAGTTGGATTTTTACACAAAATTTATTGAAAAAATATATCAAAAACCAATGTTTACATACAAAGAACATATAAATATTGACAAAACAATACTTGAAGACAGCATTAATAGGAAAGGACTCGGGGACACCCCCCTATGGGTTTTGACAGTGCCACCACGTTTTTCGCTAGATGTGGGATTGGTGTACATATGTAACTTGCAGTACAAACACTCCCACTTGGCTGTGGACTGGCCCAAAAGGGATGATCGTCGGTCCTGCCGATTAAAAGAAGCTTATGCTCAACATGTTTCGCGACTTAGTTGTCGCTTCTTCAGGAGCTTCTGTTTACTGCAATGCCCAAACCAGTTCTCCAGTCACTTTCACGTTGCCAGATTCCGTCCAATATCCACAGGGTAGCCTGATGGAACCACAGAAGAAGGCGCCCAGAAAATACCCCAAATGTAGTATCTTAACCCCTAAAATGAGCTCTCACAACCAATGAGGCCCCAGAGGCAAGATACTGGTGTGCAGGATGTGTTATGGGGACAGTCGGATGAAACGTATCATACGTAGTAAATTTAAGAGGATTAACTCCTCGTATGGTGTGGAACGCTGACCATACAGCTTGATTGAGATCCACACTTGGTTGGATGGTCGCTGCTCATGGAACCGCTGATGGTAGCCAGATGGTGCGGCTTTTAAAAGCAGGCCTGTGGAGTACGTATCTTAAAGCGGTTCGGCACCCAATTCATTTAGTAAATCTCTTTGCCTTCCAAATCAGGCAAAGAGTACTAAATGAAATGTTTTTTTTTTTTTTTTTTTTTTACTTACCTTGTAATTGAAGACTTCCGGTCTTCTCTCTCTGCGGCGGCGGGCGGGGTCTCTGCGTCGATCGTCGTCACGGCGCACTGTCTCCTGGGATCTGGTGTCATTGATCCCAGGAGTCAGTGCGGGCATCTTCCGAAATCTCGCGAGATTTCGGCCACATCTTCCGAAATCTCGCGAGATTTCGGCCACATCTGCCGAAATCTCGTGAGATGTCGGCAGATGTGCCGTTACTGCGCACGCGCGAGTAACGGCGGTGCATGCTGGGCCATCTAAAGTTCCTGTGGGTGTTTCACATGCCCACAGGCAAGATGGCCCCCAGCACTAAAGAAGAAGACGAGGAACTTCATCGGACGAAAACCGGCGGCGATCGAGATGGAAGATGGAACAGGTGAGTCCCCTAATAAAGGTAAGCATACTTTATATTACGTCCTAAAAAAAAAATTTTTTTTACAGAGTGCAGAACCGCTTTAAGGGAGTGCAATCTGGTCCTGAAGTCCAAAACATCCAGAACTGCAGCAGATGCCATCTATGTCCCCAGGCTGTGGTCATACGAGAGGCTCCATCTTCTCTCAGACCAGACTGAATCCAGGTTGTCACACTCTGGTCTTCCTTGCACGCTTCCTTCCATGCTGTGGCTGTGGTGCTGGAGGTGTGGCAGAAGGAGGAGGAGGAGGCGGAGCATAGTCACTCTCGCAAACATGTGTTGCTGGGGTCATCTCCCCAGCCACCCCCTTATTTAGTATCTTGAGGATGACCTCCTCACACATGCTGCGTTGCCCCGCCTCCATATCCTTGAATTTAGTGGCAGCCAAGGAGGCAAAGGCCTCCTCGTAGGTGGGTGTGGCATGTAGTGCCGCTGAGGCCTCCCTTATCAGCCGGAGCGCTGACTCACCCACCTCCCCCACCTTTCTGGCCCTTTTGTAGGGAAGGCGGAGGGGAGGGACTTGGTATACAGTCAGGCTCCTAGGCCTACCCACCTCTTGGCTGCCACTAACCCCTGCCTCCTCCTGACTGCCACATTCCACAGCCACCTCCTGGCTAAGGTCTTCCTGTGTATGAAAAAGGGACATAGTTTGAGTTATTGGTTCATCAAACACACACAATTTTCATCTATTGACTGTTGTAAAATGTTTACAAATTGAAAACCATACAATTCTCAGCCCAGCAGTTTAGATTCTTGCCCAAAATGTCTCCAACACTACTGTCTGTTGATATGTCAAACACTTTAGTAAATAAGCAATTGGGGATCCTGAATTAAGTGAACATCATTAATTTTTCCAAAAAATGGGTACAAAAATACTATTCGTGGCTCAAGCTGGGCTCCTCCACCTCTTCCTGACTGGAAGGCCCAGGTTGGTCCTCGGAAGCCTCATCAGGGGTGGCATGCGTGGAAGGACGCGTGGAAGGAAGAGTCGAGAGTGACTCCCTGACATCAGCCTGGTCTTTGAGAAAATGGAGCCTCTTATAGTACCAGAGCCTGGGGACATATACCTCATCTGCTGCAGCTCCAGATGCTTGGGACTTCAGGACCTTATTGCGCTCCCTGAAATACGTACTCCTCAGGCTGCCAATTTTGGTTCTTAACTTATCAGCGGTTGCCGTGGGGATCACTGGCAATACAAATTCCAGAAGTTTCTTCATCGCTGCCTGCCTCTTTGGTTTGTTGCTGTATAGCGGGTGCTTCGCCTGCCACAAAAGGGGCATCTCTCTGTATTTATCAATGAACAGGGGGAGAAAGCTGACGTCATTGAAGCCAGCCATATTCTCTGCAAGACACAACACCAGACAAAACACAAAATAATGTCAGGCTAAACTCTCCTAATCTTCTCCATAAATAAGCCTCAATGTATAAGCAGTCTAGGCTAGTGATGTACCAAGTTCAAATTGTACCTTCGTTATAGCGATCGTCTTGTGCGTCAGCTCTCTCTCCCCTCTGCTCACAGATCGTCGCTACGACACATGCGTGTGACGTTTTATATACAGTGCGCATGCGTCAAACTCCGCCCGCCCCTGACGATCTTTCTCGTCTATTCCCCACCCCTTCTCTTTACGGTGCAGTGGGGAGAGCACATGGCGGGGACACAGCAGGTGCGCCATAAATATTACAGCAACGAGGAGGAGGACGAGGAAAGGCCGGAGGCAGAAACGTCCCGATCCCGTAGGCTTAAATTTAAGGCCTCCAATATGTCTTTTGGAGAAATGTTGGAGATGGTGGACATATTGAAGAGGAGCAACTATGATGGGAAGTATGGGCCTTACCTCAACCCAAATGTCAGAAAGGCCAAGATCATGTCTAAAGTTGTGAGGAGGCTGTACAATAATTTTGGGGTACAACGATCCAAGGAAGAACTGAGGAAACGCTGGTCAGACCTGAAACTGAGGGAGCCCGATCAGTACAGAAAGATCAAGCGAGTTCTTCAAAAAAGAAAGTAGTTGTCGTGTGTTGTGCTTTTTTTTTTCTTGCTTGCAGTATGTGGTTGTTTTTTCTATGTTGTACATTTGAAAATGGCCACTGTCATGTTCGTGTGTCCATTCGATCGTACTCAACCTCGATCGTTCGGCCACTTATAATACAATGTTTGGTGAAGTTTTTAGTGACAGGAACTTTGTTGTCAATAGAGATGTCATCAAGAATGTAAAGCAAATTTCTTCAATGTAAAGGAGAGGTCACTCAGTAGCTGTTTACCCATCTGGACTCTAGAGCACTAGTGCTGGGACACCCAAACACCCTTTTCATTATGTTGTTCCACACATGTGCTCCAGTGGATACTATAGGGGTGTCTCCATCTGACAAACTTCAACCAAAAAGGTAGTAAGTTTTGCACCTTTCCAAAGTGACTACATTAATGTTGTTGTCCTTTGAACCTGGCCAGTGGCCACAAACAACTATTGACCGTCACTTCCAAGCAATGTTTGACATTTCCTATTTCTGCCCTCAATAGATTGTTGTGCTAAGTATTCCTTTTGTACATTCTCATAGGGGAGCGAAGACTCGGGACGTCTGAGGACACCAGGAAACCCACACCTCCCAAAGAAGGGGAAATACCAACACCAGAAGCAGAGGAGGAGGAGGAAGGAGAGATAATAGAACTTGGAGAACTTGTCACCACAACAGGTGAGTGTGGGAGAACCCAGCTACTGGTAAGCTGCCTCTTTTACAATAGCCATTTTTTTTTTGTTTGTTTGTTTTTTTAGGTGATGTGGATGTTGTGGAAGAAGAATCGCACTTTACCACTGAAAGTGCACACGTACTCATCGGGGAGATAATAGTGTGCAATCGAGATCTAGATGATATCAAGAAAAACATCAATGATGTTCAACAAAAAATGAAGAACATCATTGATGTTTTAGCGAAAATCTGAAAACGCACAAAGTAATTAACACACATTTGTGGCTGTTTCACACAAAAATTTTAACTTAATAACTGTGCCAAATTTGGAAGATGCACACAGTGTGTCAGCATGTGCTAGCTCCCATCATGGTGGATGAATGACAAAGTTTTGGGGGTGCAACCACTTTACTAACTACTAAAGTGGGTGAGGTGAAGGGGTTGCACCCCCAAAACACGTCCATTGATCCCCATGATGGGAGATTGCACATTTGAACATTCTAGGCATGTGTTTTAGCATAAAATGCCCATTTTGATACCCAAATTGTGTGCATGTTCTAAATTTCACTTTTCCAGGGGTGACACCCCATGTGATGAAGGCACGATCAAACACACTTTGAACATATAGTCATGTCTGATCTTGTCTTCACTTTTCAAAGTTGAACTTTGTAAGTTCCTACGTTCAGTCTGTTATGTTTTGCTACATGCCTGGTTTTCCCAAATGCGCAATGTTAGTAAACAATGTTCTAAAGACCAAAGATCTTTTCAGTTTACAAAAGCATTTTTGAAAGGCACTTGTGAATGTGTTGTAAGTAAAATTTTTACAGCTAAAAAATGTGTGGCTTCCTTATTTCTAAACACAAAAGCATTATTTATGTCAAAAGTAAATGATTTCGGTGACAATGGGTGTTATTTACTAAAGGCTATTCCAGTTTGCATTGCAAGTGTATTTTCCGGTGCACTTTTGCAGTGCACTTGTAGTGCATAGTGGATTTGTCTTTTGTAAATGACACCCACAGTGCTTTGTAATAAAAACACGTAGCACGCCATTTTCAGGAATACACACATTCCTGTCATGGTGATGAAAAGGAGTATTGTGGGTGTCAGTTATGCACTACAAACCTTTATTAGACAAAATATTAGGTATCACACACACATGAGAAGATTCTTTTTGGGAAGAAGAGACTGTAACCTCCTCTCGCCCAGAAAGTGCATTCCCACTGTTGAAGATAAAGGCCCAAAAAGGTCCCTTTTGAGGTCCCTAATTAATAACTCTAGAGGCATTGAATTGAAATATGAGGCTAGCCAGGAGCTAATCCACTTCCTTGATTTAAATATTTCAGTTAAGGATGAAAAGTTTGTTACCTCGACTTACTTCAAGGCAACAGACAGGAACTCCTTCATCCCTACAGATAGTTGTCACTACGCCCCTTGGCTCAAATCAGTCCCTAAGAGCCAATATATGCGACTCAGGCGCAATTGCCCTGACATTAATGAGTTTCATCTACAAGCTGGTGTTCTAACTGAGCGCTTCTTAGAAAGGGGCTATCAGGAAGAGGAACTAATACATGTTTTCAATTCTGTAAAAGACCTCGATAGGTCCGAGTTGTTGGTCGAGGGTGGTCCACGGAGACATGAACATTTCCGGGTGGAGTTCCATTCATTACCACCTATTCGGTCCAACATAGGAGTATTAAAAAACTATTGAACGCACATTGGCATATTGTAAGTAACAATGCCATTCTCAAGGATGTATTACCGGAGAGACCTCATGTGGTCTTTAAAGGTGCTCCGTCCTTGAGAAATCAGCTTGCTCCAAACGCTATAGATCCACCGAATGTTTTTTTGATCAGATCACAGGATACTATAAGTGTGGCAGGTGTAGGGTTTGTTCACTAAATAGTATCTCCCAGAGACGTACCACCACGTTCAGTTACACTGCTACAGGGACCAGTCATACCATAAAACCAATGATCTCCTGTGCTACCACAGGGGTGGTCTACATGTTGCAGTGCCCGTGTGGCCTGCAATATGTGGGCCGTACCAAGCGCCCGCTTCAAGTGCGCTTGAATGAGCACATTACCAACATACTGGCGGGTTTTTCGAAACATTCCGTTTCGAAACACTACTTGACACATCACAGTAAGAATCCATCCAAGACACTTTTTCTTGGGATCGATAAGTTTAGGCCCAATTGGCGAGGTAGCTCCCTAGTTAGGGAAATTTCAAAATTAGAAATGTCATGGATACATCGCTTAAAATGTTATTCACCGCATGGATTAAACATCGAAACGGATGTCAATGCCTTTATCGATAATTCCTGATTTAGTTATTTGTATGTTTTCACTATCTACACATAATCCGAGATGCGGGATTTGGTTTTCACTATAGCAGGGGTATTTTTCTTAGATTTAATTATTTGTATGTTTTCACTATCTACACTTAATCTGAGATGCGGGAGTAGGTTTCACTATTCACTATAGTTGGGGTTTTTTTTTTCGATTTTTTTCCATTTTTTTTTTTTTTTTTTTTTTTCCTTTTTTACACTTTTTACATATTTAACCTCTTCACACTTTCTCCATTTTTATTCTAATTTTAATTTTAATTTTTATTTCTATGTATTTATTTTTATTTCAATATATATATTTTCATATTTATTTTTATTTATTTGTATATCTAGATTGTGTTTCCTTCTTTCTCATTCCAAAATTCAAACCAATAACTTTGCACGGGATAAACTTCCCTCACTAGAGGTGCGTTGCACCTATTCACTTTTTCTATTCCACACTGGTGTAGTCGAAATGTGTCACCACACAAATCATCCTAATATTATATTATTATACAATCTATAGGATCACCAAATAGGTATTTAATTTAGCCATATTACCATATATGTCATTATATACACATTACCACGTATCATATTCACGTTTTTTGATGTAAATATGCATTGTTCTATACCCTTGGATTATCCATCATGATTGGCCACTATTACATGCACGTGGTTCTAAATACAGGACCACATGAATTAAGGTTTCAATACTAGCCATTTAGATTTAGGTTTTTGATAACGTAAGTGAAATATGAGGAGTTTTTAGCCATGTCCACCAAGGGTTGCCGGTTCCTTTCTTTATACCATTTGGGGAAACTATGTATTCGCGCTTTACTGGTTTCCCCTACTGGTTTTTCCATTGTTTCCTACATTATTCTTTAGGTTATATCTCCCATATGGATCCATAGACAATCCAATGTAGTTTTGGATTGGGAGGTCTGCTATCCGACCATTCTATATTAATTACATTAAGATATGCCCCCATTTAAGATGGCAGTTTTTGTCTGCTCCACATTGCCAGATTATGATTGTGGGACTTCAGCCATGCCCCTAGTCAAGATGGCGATGCCCCTAGTCAATATACTGCGGTGAGGATGCGTGGTAGCGGCGGCCGATTCTGCCTATATTGCGCGTCCCTGTACGCATGCGCCACATGGCGAGGTTGAGATATAATTTGATATGCCCTTAACCAAGATGGCAACAGTGACGTGTTTCCACTGCGCCGGAGCGCAGCTACGTAGCATTGACATCCCACCCCGCCCACATTGTGTGATTCTAAACACAGGTTATGCCTATAGCCAAGATGGCAACTGTGACGTGTTCCCACTGCGCCGGAGCGCAACTACGTAGCAGTGACAGCTCACCCCGCCCACATTGTGTGACTATACACACAGGACGTGAGATTCCCAAGCGAACGGTTACATTCAGGTACGATGTCACTAACACTGACCAAAAGCCTATTCCCCTATAAACGCTCTACATAGTGCATCATGAATATGGCCACACAGGAGTGGCGGCTCACCCCGCCCACAATGTGTGACCATACATACAGGATCTCTAAATTTATTGTGCACGGATGGATCCAGGCATGATGCCATGAACACTGATCGCCAAGTTCTTTATAAACACCTTACATATCCCTGATCTGTCATTATGATTATTACATGTAAGAACCATTTGTACATTTAATGTTCACTTTATAGTTAGAGAGGGAGGGTTGCCAATATTAAAGATGGCGAATATAGCCTCGCTCCCGCATGTCAGAGTGAGGCTGAGACTATTTAATGGTGATTTGTCACAGCATTGCCCGTTCCCCATTGAGAAAGACACATTTGTCGAAACTGGTCTTGGAGGGCATGCAGTGACGCCACCATACGACTAAGAGGAGGACGGGCTCCCATATTTGCCGGCCGGCATCTTTTTTATACATGCACCTATAACATTTGGATAAATGTAAGTGCTTCTTGTCTTGTTTTAATAAATTTTTTATTATCGGATTTAAGCTATGGGCTGCCTTTTTTCCTCCACTCCCCATATGGATCCCATGCGAACAAGTGGTCCCCTATAACCCTTATTACTTGGAGTATCAACTGTCACCACGGGAAATCAGAAGGAACCGCAGCCGTTGATCGTCTAATATCATAGCAGAGCCTTCTTACCTCTGCTTTCTGGTAAGCAGCTAGTTTGTGAGGGTGTCGGTCACTGTGTTCACCATTGCCTTCATTTCCAAGTCACCGGGGTGCTGTATTTGTTTACTTCTGAACGCCAGGATCATCTCCTTCACCACCGATTTGATTTTTTTTTATTTGTTGATACATTTTTACTTGGACATTGCTGAACTGTTTATCTATGTTCTTGCCATTATCTTTAGGACATTGTGCAGGTAGAGACTGTTAACCCTAGGGGCCATCAGGGTTCCTGGGTGCGGTGCAAGTTCTTACCATTGAGGACATTACATCCTGTGGGGCACATATTGGTTTTTAATTTATGTTAGGTATCATTATATTTTTACTTTTTGGCGCAGCTTTTCCTTTCTACATGTGTTTTTGTGTATGTATCCCACATTGAGCAGCAGCCTATTTTTATTATTTATTAGCTGTAGCGCGGTTTTTACTTTGTTATACACCTACAAGAAACAGAAGCTGTAAATGACAAGAAATCCTAGGTCTGGTAAAAAAATATATTTATTAAAAAATGCCTCTCACACATCGTCAGGCATATCAATGGCCCCCCTACCCACAAAGTAGTCAAAAGTAGTCACAAAGACGAAGGAGAGTCCTTCAGCATTCTCCTCTGGAGGTGGCAAGCACAGACTGCCACTCTGGAGACACCAGTAGAACTCCGTGTGCTCAATGGCACCACCATCCGAGATCCGGCCATTCTTCCCCACGTCCACATACAAAAACTCGTATGTCACCGACGTATGTCTCGTATGTCACCGACACCACCGCCAACATCACTACACTATTAAACCCCTTGTAATTATAATAGTAGGACCCCGAGTTGGGGGGTGGGACGATGCAGACTTGTTTCCCATCAATTGCACCTCCGCAGTTAGGAAAGTCAGTTATGAAAGTCCCAATGGCTGGCAAAGTGGGAGGCCACAGTCTGCCATTCCTGTGGCGTGAAAGGAAACTGTGGAGTCAAACAAGAAAAAAAAATTTGTCACTTTGCACATAAACATTGCAAGCAGATTAGACACTAACATTGAAAGTATTTGCACCCCAAAGTACAAGGTCCCCTTAGCATATTACTCACCCCCCATCAATCCCCCCACTTCTTATGGGCCATTGACAATAACTAGGGGTTTGGGGGGGGATTGGACAGGTAACACTCTCCACTTCATTGATAGCCAAATGGCTCAATAATGTGTGCTAGTTTGGCCAGACCCTCCTTACTTACCACTATTGGCAGCCCACAGGAAAGATAAAAGAAGCTTCCCCCCCCCCCCCCCCAAAAAAAAAAGGGAAGCACATTTTGACATTCTGCAATTACCTATCAAGCTAAAAATAGGAGGAAAAAACAAAAAAAAATAAAAAAAAAACATTGTAAAGTATTGAGCCAGCTCCTTGCACTACATGCTATGCTGAATTCATCCCTAAATATGACCACTATAAAGAGGTAGGTATATAGTGTGTATTGAGCTTGGCAAAGCCAGCAGATAGAGGATTGGTAACATCTGACAGAGCAGTTGGGGGAGGGGGGTTCCTAATGAGTTTGGCACCCCAAAAAATTTAAATAAAGCAAAGGGACTCTGCATGAAGTAAAACACACAGCAAACATTTGTGCATATTTTAGGGGGTGTTTGGGGGAAACCAATACTATGGAGCAGACAAAATACATTGCTTAAGTGACTAGGCCATGGGTGTCTATTGGGCCAGAAGAGCATGCTGGGGAGGTAAGTGAAGGGAAAAAAGCATGAAGGACAGAAGGGGCACAGCATATTAGAGCATATTGCAATCATGGTAATTAGGGAAGGAGGTCAAAAATACAAGTCATTAGCAAACAGAGCATACATAGAAGGGAATAGTAAAGGAGAAATGTTACCTTAATATAGTCCTCCTGCAGGACCTGGATTATGGCAGAGCAGGTCTCTGGAATAATGATTCCCAGAGCCTGGGGAGAGATACCTGTGGAGAACTTCAGATCCTGAAGGCTTCTCCCTGTCGCCAAGTACCTCAACGTGGCAACAAGCCTCTGCTCCGAAGTGATGGCTTGTCTCATGCAGGTATCCTGCCGGCTGATAAAAGGGGTGAGCAAAGCCAAAAGACGGTGAAAAACGGGGTCCGTCATCCGGAGAAAGTTCCTGAAATCATCAGGATTATTCTCCCGGATCTCACGAAGCAAAGGCATGTGCGAGAATTGGTCACGCTGAAGCAACCAATTCTTGGTCCACATACTCCTCCTAGCTCTGTTCATTGACGGGTCTTGGGTCAAAGCTACAAGCCCGACACCAAGTCCCTGTACAGCACGAACTCGGCGACGAGTACGTACAGGAAACATCGCTCACAAACGGTCGGCTGGTCAGAACGGACAAACAGAAAGCACCGATAAACAGCAAGGCCTGAAAGAACGAAATGAATACCAGAAACGAGCAGACAATAAGCAGTGAAAATCAAAGCGTCCTATATCAAGATATAGGCCGCAATGACCAACAAATGCGAACTGACTACAAGCACCGATAAACAGATACGCACGACAAGCACAAACTAAAGAGCAGTAACGATCTGAGTCAGAAAACTGAGAAGCGCGAATCGTAAGTCCCCAAACTTCTACTAACACGCGATAAACACGGAATCAGCAGAAGGAGCCCAACGGGTGCCGGACGTGGTGCTGAACTTCCCTTTTCTAGTCTCGTGGAAGACGACTTATGTCACGGCGTTCTTGTGTGTATATATATGTGTATATATATGCATGTATGTGCAGGCGTATATGTATATATATATATATATATACTTATGAAGATATTTTTTTTTTTTTTCACAACAAATTCAAGAAAACCACATTTGAGTAAGAAAGCACAAGGACGGAGCCCTTGCACAGAGCACAGAAGGTGGGAGGAGGGGAAGGTTGAGGGGGATGATGGGAGATTTAGAATCGGTTGGGGAAGACTGCAGGACATACACACTTTCATAAGGAATTATTTTAGACACCTTTATTCGGCAGGGGGGATGACACTAAGGACACGCAGTAAAAAAACAACTCCCAACATTTAGGGGAGAGGTATTATAACACCTGAATTAAAGAACTTGAACTTTTTCAGTTTTTTTTTTTTCCTCTCTCTCTGTTAGCGCATCCCTCCGGGGACGGGGGCCGCCGGAAGGGCCAATCTCCAGACCACGGGGGTATTAAATGACGGGACAGACTAATGAAATGTAATCAGCAAAATGTAAATGGTATAAATAAAATTATTAATAAAGATTTAATTATAAAATAAAAAAAAATGTCACGGCGTTCTTGAAGACCGGAAATTCCAACAACGTTGTCCGACCGTGTGTACGCAACACCAGCATCGGACAAATTCCGACGGAAATTATCCGACGGAACTAGTCATCGGAAAATCTGAGCGCGTGTACGGGGCATAAGAATTATATGTTATACAGTGCTTTTTGTGAACGGCAACCGTGACCCCCAAAGGAGGTTAAAAAAAAAAACAATTAGACTCATTTACATAAGCATATTTTCTACCCTATGTGCCATTGACAGGCAAACCATTAATGCTGACAGTAAGCTGGTCAAAGGTGATCCTTTCTTTGCACGGTAGTTCATAAGAGTGGATGCAATGTGAAGACCCATGGTTTGTATTTTGAGTTTCAGCGTCTTTTGTGTGACAGGCCCATTTAAGCTGGTGTCCAGTTCAGGTGCGGGCTTAACGCCTCTGTAATGTGGATGGTAATAACAATCTGCTTTATGGGGAAGGGTGCGATGTGGTGGAACCCTGGTGTGGGGTTGAGATACCGGGTGTAAAGTTCCTCCTCTTTCAAGGTAAATTAAAGTTCATACCTCAAGTGTGTGGAGTTCGGCGGTGGTCCCGCATCCCAAACCCTGTTTGGGGGGTCTATACATCTGTCCTCTATCTACTTATAGGATAACCTGTGTGAAAAATTACCTGTCAATTTCAAATGGGAAAAGACAAAATGAGGGGAAGAAAACGTTTTGCTCCCGCAAATGGGCCAATGTTCAGAAAGGCCAACAGGGCCTGTAGGACTCCAGTCAGTGCAATGGTCCTGATCCTCAATGTTTCAGCCTGTAATGGTGAAGTTAGGCTCAAGGGCACATAAGTGAGTGAATCAGCCTCATGGTTTCTTTCCTTCAATCTTGGCCTGAGTCAGGCTGCAGTGCCCTGGAAGCATTGGAGTGCTTAGGGGTAGAGCTAGGACCTGGGTTATGTTGTTTCTGGTATTTCCCACTTTTGTTTGGAGGTTTAGTGGGTGTGGAGTGGGGCGAGACCTGAACACCCTGTGCTTTTGGTGGTTTGAAAAATTCCTGATATCAATCAGGCAGATCAACAGGTAGAATCTGCAAGTCCTGGCAAAAGTCCTGAAGGTCATTAGGTGTGCGTAGGTATAGTTGCCTGCCCTGGAAGGTCACGTTTAGAGCGAAAGGGAATTTCCATTTACAAGGAATATTTTGTCTGCATAGTATCTCCAGCAGAGGGCGCCCTGCTCACCTGTTGCTCAGCGTTATAGGGGAGAGGTCCTGAAATATGGAAATCTCTGTGTCATTGAATGTTATGTGATCATTGCGTCTCGCTTTGGCCATAATTTCCTACTTTAGTTTAAAGTTTGGCAGACAACAGATTATGTCCCTGGGGGGAGCCGAGTCTTAACTGAACTCCTCATCCCCACGAGGCTGCGCCATCTTGGATTGGGCCTTGAGGCGGCGAGGCTGTGCTTTAAAGATGTCCTGGATGCATCTGGAGCCCGAAAGGGGGTGCAGAACGGCGGGAGCGATTGACGAAATTGTGGCAGGTGAGTCTGCTCATTTTAGCTGCAGTTCACGATGCCGCTTGTGCTAAAGGAGCCAAGGGTTTAGCGGAGCTCTTCTAGTCTGCTGCCATCCGCTTTGCGCGCCAAGCCATGCCACCCTATGTCCCTTTTTCATACACAGAAAAGCCTCAGCCAGGAGTATAAGGGGGCTACTTATAATGATATACCATTTTAATAGTGATTGAAATTAATATGCTTAAACTTTCAGAGTAACAGCTTTTGAACAAAGCTGTTATAAGTGTATACTGCTTACTATGTAACAAACTGACAAGTGTTGACATATCAGGACGCATCTGTTTTGTGGTTTATTAACTCTGTACTTCACCAGAGGATATGAAACTAGCTAGGACCAGTGACTTAGGAATTTGCGGTCATGTTAGCAGATGTGTACAGATAACGAGAATTAACAACCATCACATAACTAACCTTTGCCCTATATTCCATATTGCAAATTAACAACCATCACATGACTAACCTTTGCCCTATATTCCATATTGCAAATTAACAACCATCACATGACAAGAAGTTGTTAATGTATGCATATGTGTATGAATCTGATTGGTTCTTGGGAGGGCTGTTCCCCCGTCTGCATTTCCCATAAAAGAGGAACGTAGTGCCTATTAAACTTTGTAATCATTCTTCACGTACCATTGAGTGTATGTGTGATGTTTATCCACCGGTGATTTGGGACCTCCGCTTCTACCATCCCTGGCCTAGGCATTTAGAATACAAGGAGAAAGACGTGTACCTTACAACTGGTGTCAGAAGTGGGATGTCTTGTGACAGGTAAGTGATTTTGCCCTTTTTACCTTTTAAGGTGAATAGGTGTAAATGCTTACGCTGTCCAGATCATCGCCACAAATTTAGTTTAAAGGGGTTGTTGTGCCTTCGCGGCGGACTAGGTTGGTCCCCCGGGAGGTTAAAAGGACACGCAGGTAGTTACGTAGGTTATTTGGGTATTTAAAGAGAGTCTGACTAGGTTGGTCTGACTATAAAAAACTATTGTAAAAGAGATTATTATTATTATTATTTTAATCACCGGGAAGTAGCAGATTACGCCCGTGATAAAAGGTTTGGTTGAGCGGACGCCCATTAAGTTTTTTGAGAAACAAAAAGTGCACTATAAAATTGAACAAATGTATGGTTTTATAATGATCATTTAAAATAATTCTGTTCATAAGATTTACAGTATAAGACCTATAGAAATAAGTATAAAGTTTTGTTTAAGATATATATATATATATATATGTGAGACTTCTTTTTCCACAGAACAGCGTAAGTACCTAAAAATTTTAAGAATTGCATGTTGTATAAAGTATAAGAGTTAAATGACTTCTGAATATGCAGAACCTGATTGTAGTGACATAGTTCCACCTTGTCCACATTGTACTATAGGATTACTGTTTTTTAAAATAGAAAATAGGTGGGTTCTATTAACCAATAGACCAGGGGGGCTATTCCTGTAGATTAGGGGTAAGAGGAATATATCCCGCCACAAAGAAAGGAACCATAAATCGAGTACTAAGGGTAAACCTTCACAGTCCCATTAGTCCATCTGATTTAACAGACCAAGCAGACTACCCAATTGTTCGACAACAAGTGATTACCCAAACGGTTGTTATCACTTGTGCCCACATACTAGTCATACTCTGCCCACTTTGTTAGATGGGGAATTCTGTGGCCACCCCAGGATCGGACATAGGGATCCCGTGCCCGTATGAATATATTAAAAACAATCTACCCGGACCACAGGTGGAACCTTTCTGGGCTCAAGTCCGGGAAAGATGCCACCAGTTAGGTATTCATGATCCGGGACCACAAGGTCCTTGTTCAGAGGAAGATTGGAAGGAAGTTAGCAAAATTTGTCAGACGCATAAGCATTCCTACCCCCCGTGTAAATCTAATGACCCTCAATACATGAAAGATTGTTATCACTCATGGAGCAAATGTTTAAAAGATTATAGAAAGAAATATGCTAAAAAGACTCCTGCAGTTAAAACAAATGTATCCGCCCCTACCTTTGAACCCCCTCCACCTTATGTCACTGTAAAAATGGACTCAGGAGAGCCTGGTCCTCGCCTCCAATTATATCCCTCACTAGAACCTCATGTCCTCGCAAGGAAACTCTATTGGTATAAATGGGACCCCTGTTACCCATCCCATCACTCCACCATTACCTGTAACCACTCCCGAGGGGCAACATTTGTGCAATCAATCTTTTGCTGTGTTGACCTCCTGTCCTGTATCCCTTATGGGAAGGGACCTGTTGTCCAGTCTAAGTATCACTATTAAATTTGACAAAGAAGGGTCACTAACTGCAAGTTCCCCTTTCTGTGACCTGACTGGTCCTAAACGACACACACATAAAGGATTCTTTATGTTACTGCCCGCTACTTTAGAGACTCACAAAATCTGGGCAGAAAACAAAGGTAGCGTAGGATTTATCAACTGCACACCCTACACTCCCCAATTACGTCCAGATGCACAGCCACAATACCACAAGCAGTATCCCTTGCCCCCAGAGAAAACCAATGGAATTGCACCACAGATTGAAGAATACATACGCTTAGGCATTTTGAAACCAGTAATCAGCCCCTGGAACACGCCCATTTACCCCGTAAAAAAGACCAGTGGCGAATGGAGGCTAGTCCAAGATCTAAGGGCAGTTAATAAACAAGTACTACCCCTCCCGCCCTTGGTATCTGATATAACATTCATTTTTTCATGCATACCTGCAGATTCCCTATGCTACACAGTGATTGATTTGGCAAACGCATTTTTTAGCATCCCTATTGCCGAAGAGGCTCAGCCTATATTTGCCTTCTCATGGGCCGGCGCGGGTCAGTTAACTTGGTCGCGTTTACCGCAAGGGTATGTAGACAGCCCCGCCGCCTTCTCCATGGTACTCAACGAGACTGTCAAGTCTTGGACTTCCGAGCATGGGTCGGTACTAATACAGTATGTGGACGACTTGCTCTTGTGCAGTCGTTCTGCTGAAGATTGTGCGGTCGATTCAACATTACTGTTAGAACATCTGGCCGAAGCCGGCCACCTAGCCTCAAGGAAGAAAATACAGTGGTGTCTACCACAAGTAGAATACCTAGGATGTATTCTGGACAAGGGAACCAGGCTAGTGTCCCCCAAACGTGCCGCAGCCTTACAAGCTCTCAGTCCTCCAAAAGACAAAGCAGCTTTGTTGTCATTTCTGGGCGCAATTGTATATTGCCGCCAGTGGATTCCTGACTGTTCTCATTATGATAGTATCCTACGAGAGGCTGCCGGGTCAAACGCCCCTAAATTGATAGACTGGACAGAAGACAGAAAAAATGCTTTTAATGCTCTTATTAAGAGTTTGTCCACCGCCCCCGCCCTGGGATTGGTGGATTATGGTAAAGCCTTCCAGTTGTACTGTGTAGTTTCAGGAAAATCTTTTGCTGCAGTACTTGCACAATCTCATGGTTCAGGGTATCGTCCAGTGTCATATTTATCTAGAAAACTCCCTATCCAAGTCCAGGGCATGCCGTCCTGTCTTCAGAATGTCGCTGCCTGTGCCATGTCTGCACAGGATGCCAACAAAATAGTATTGGGACACAAAATGACACTGTACACCACTCATTCAGTTACCCACCTCATACAGAATATGAACACACAACACATGACTTCCCAAAGACTCAGTGGATACGAGATCACTTTGTTAAATACTGACAACTTGGTACTTAAATATGTTCCGAATAGCAATCCAGTTGTACGTTTACTACATTCCATGTTACGTTTACCACACGAACCTGATCACACACATAATTGTGTAGAAAAAGTGGAACAAGTCACTTCACCAAGACCTGATCTTTCTGACATTCCAATTATAAATGCCGAAAATGTTTTTGTAGATGGTAGTTGTTCCCGTCCCTCTGACTCTACATTTTTAACTGGCTATGCTGTAGTTCAGCTGCCACATACAGTACTAGAGGCAAAACCATTGCCCCCTGTTTCTGCCCAAGTAGCAGAACTAGAAGCTCTGACCAGAGCCTGTATTCTGTTCACAAACAAGGAAGTCAACATTTATACAGACAGCAGATATGCATTTGGAGTGGTACATGATTTTGGTGTGATATGGGCCAATAGAGGATTTAAAACAGCAGACAACAAACAGATAGCTAATTCAGAGCAGATCCTTAATCTACTGCAAGCAATTCTGCTCCCTAAAAAGGTTGCTGTTATAAAAGTAAAAGCCCACTCATCAGACAATAGTATAGTATCAAAAGGAAATGCTTTCGCAGACAGAGAAGCAAAAAAGGCTGCTGCCAGTTCACCTAATTCACCAGCCCCTACCACAATCTTCTTTAAAGAGCACTTCTCATCCCCTGATTTCAAAACTGTTGTGGCCCAAATGCAGTCAATGGCCACAGATACAGATGTCCATTTCTGGGCAAATGAAGGTTTGACCAAAGACTCTGAAGGTCTTTGGACAAAAGAGGGGAAGATCCTGGGTATACCTGAAGCTAATTGTATCCTAATTTTATCCTACCTCCATGGCCCAGGACACATAGGACCCGCCCCTCTTGTAAATATATATTCAAAATCTTTTTGCACAAATAATTTACAAAAACAAACTAAGCTTCTAACTAGAAGCTGCTTAACTTGTGCCCAGAACAATGTTCAAGGAAAAAGACATGGCCTACATGGCCATCTACCTCCACCCTTGGGACCATTAACAGATTTACAAATAGACTTCACACACCTACCAAAGCAAAAGGGAAACTTGAGGTGCCTCTGCGTAATCGTTGACAAATGGTCAGCTTGGGTTGAGGCAATTCCCTGTACCGGAGAAACCGCAAATATAGCAGCGAGATGCTTGTTAAATTATTGGATCTGTAGGTTCGGGATACCCACAACCATATGGTCCGACAGAGGACCCGCATTTAGTTCCTCAGTGACCCAAGTTGTAGCCAAATCTCTGGGGATGCAATGGAAACTACATATTCCCTATCATCCCCAGAGTGCAGGAGTAGTAGAGAGAATGAACAGGAACATCAAAGACAAATTAAAAAAGGCTACAGGAGGTACTCTAAAAGGTTGGTTGGAACACTTACCTTCTGTCCTTTTTCAGATAAGAACCACCCCCCATTCCAGGACAGGATTATCCCCTTTTGAAATTCTAATGGGAATCCCTGCAAATATAGAATTACCCCCATTAGACCCAAATTCTGACATTAACGTTTATTCCCAACAGGAAGTGTACGTGAAAAGTCTGGTAAGTATGCTTCATGAAATAAATGAACAAGTTTCTGTCACCTTTTTTCCTCTTTCAACAGAACCAACCCACCCCTTCATCCCAGGGGACAAAGTACTGATTAAGCAGCTGGCTCACAGGAAAAGAATTGGACCAATCTACTCCGGACCGTGGAAGGTGGAAAAGGTATCCAGGACCGCGGTACTAACGGACCTAGGCAACACCTGGATCCACGCCAGCCGACTGAAGAAGTGTCCCCAGCTCCCCTCAACTCCAGAGCCCCTAACAGTAACTGAGGATACACTCTCTTCAAGACAGCGACAAGATCTACAAGATATTCAAGAAGGCATAGGACAAATCTCCCTGAAGGATACGATGACTTTACCTGGAAACAAAACAGATCTTTCTATCATCAGGACAAGTGAAGAAGAATAGTGAATTTTGAGGACATTAAAAATATATATATATATATAATGCTTTCAACATCAGTATCAGGGAAGGCCTTGTGCCTCTGGTGCTGTCTAATTCTGGTAGTGTTCTTACCCACTTGGCTGATAGCTAACTGTATATACCACCCAGAGGATTTGGGACCACTCAAAAGGAAATGTGGGATTCCCAAGTCAAATAACACTCCTATAGTAAGACATAGAAGAAGTGAACCCCCCCAAGAGTTTTCTGATAAAATGTTGTTGTTGAAATTTAAATATAGCTATGCCCAAAAATCAGGTTTTGAAAAGTGCTGGATATGCAGTAAACTACATCCCAGTACTGCCAGAGTTCCTTTAATGGCCATACCTTTAAATTTTACCTCACTCCTAAACGGCACACCCCCTATAGTTCTTACCGACGTTACCAGGAAGAGTCCTAACAAAACCCTCACTTTTCAAATCATAGGCAGAAGCCATTATCCAGATTGGTGTTTCAGGTTAGGGAATACCACCAAAGGAGCCGAAGTTTGTAAACAATCAAAGCTTAATATCTCAATGACAACATTAAATGATACATTCTATGTAACCCAAGATCTTACTCTTAATACCACCCTGTATCAATTTCTGAGTATTAATACCACTTCTCCCATGGCTCAGCTTCTGGCTACTCTTACACTATCTGGTTTGTCAGACCAAATGTATAAGGTACTGCGTGCACGCCCTTTAGCACTAGGGAACAATATTTACATTTGTTGTGGAAAGCTCTGTCATCCCTGGATTCCTATCCAGCCCCAAGGATGGTGTTATCTAGCAGCCCTGGCCCCACTCATGGGTGTATTGGGAAACAATGAAGGTACTCACCTCCTTGAAGCCAGCATCCACCCCAGGTACCCCCTTAAACATCGCAATAAGAGAGAGATATTCCTGGAAAAAGATATGGCATGGGCATGGTTCCCCTCCTGGACAGGATGGGGAATAGATTTAATGAAGAGACTAAACAATTACACTGGAATCATTGATGAAATCTTGGAAAAGAATTCCGATGACATCACAAAATTAAACATAGAAACCAGGGCAATAAGGAAACAATTAGAACTACATGATTTAGCTATAGAAAGCATGAGCGCAGCCCTTACCGGCCTTTGTGAAATTACTGAAGATTATGAATGCTGCACTTGGATTCATAATACCAGTATTGAAGTACCAGATTATTATGACATAGTTGCCCAACATCGCAAGGAGGTAAATAAACTCCAGGATGAGGCAAGGAATATTGGAAAAACGTGGGATCCTTTCTCCACAGGTTTTGGCCTAGGGGGACTAACCTCCTGGTTAAAAAATACTGCTATGACCATTGTTATGATATTGCTTTTTATTTTGTTCTTATATGCTTGTTATAAAATAGTTGGATGTATCTGTAAGAAGGGTGTAAAAACAAGTTCAGAGAGTTTTAAACTGACCTTTATCACCAAGGAACAGACTGTGTGGTATGAGAGTCAAGAACACGAAACCACAGAGTACCAGACTTGTGCTATAAAATAAGGAAAGGGATGATCATTATGTTAAATCAGAATGATCAAAGGGAGGATTATAAGGGGGCTACTTATAATGATATACCATTTTAATAGTGATTGAAATTAATATGCTTAAACTTTCAGAGTAACAGCTTTTGAACAAAGCTGTTATAAGTGTATACTGCTTACTATGTAACAAACTGACAAGTGTTGACATATCAGGACGCATCTGTTTTGTGGTTTATTAACTCTGTACTTCACCAGAGGATATGAAACTAGCTAGGACCAGTGACTTAGGAATTTGCGGTCATGTTAGCAGATGTGTACAGATAACGAGAATTAACAACCATCACATAACTAACCTTTGCCCTATATTCCATATTGCAAATTAACAACCATCACATGACTAACCTTTGCCCTATATTCCATATTGCAAATTAACAACCATCACATGACAAGAAGTTGTTAATGTATGCATATGTGTATGAATCTGATTGGTTCTTGGGAGGGCTGTTCCCCCCGTCTGCATTTCCCATAAAAGAGGAACGTAGTGCCTATTAAACTTTGTAATCATTCTTCACGTACCATTGAGTGTATGTGTGATGTTTATCCACCGGTGATTTGGGACCTCCGCTTCTACCATCCCTGGCCTAGGCATTTAGAATACAAGGAGAAAGACGTGTACCTTACAAGGAGGAGGCAGTGGACAGTGGCAGCCAGGAGGTGGCAGGGTAAGTGGCAGCCAGGAGGTGGCCGCACCCAGTAGCCTGCCCGAATCGCAGGTCCCACCCCTCGACTTTGCACAAAAAAGTGCCAGGAAGAGGGGTAACCTAAAGGAGGTAGCAATTGGCATACTTCTGAAGGCTACTGAGGCCCTCAGAACCCCCCCCCCCCCCCCCACCAGTGTTCAAGAGGACTATGCCTACATGACAGCCTGCAAAATGCTGGAAATGGAGGAGGGTCAACGCCTCTTATGTGAGGAAGTGATCTTGCAAGCCCTAAATAAGGGGTTGAGGGGCAAACTCACAAGCCAAAGGCACATTTGTGAGTTAAACCATGGGCCTCCTCCTCCTCCTCCACCTCCTGCCACACCTCCAACACCAGAGCCACAGCCTGGAAGGAAGTGTGTAACCAGACCAGAGAGTGATAGCCTGGGTTCAGTCTGGTCTGGAAAAAGATGCAGGCTGTTGTATGACCACAGCCTGGTTACAGATATGTCAACTGCTGCTGTTACTGATCTCTTGTAGTCATCGACCAGATTGTGCTCACTATAAGAACTCCTCAGACCACCAATTTTGACTGTGTGCCCTGGGGTACAAAGGCTTCACAAATTTCAGCTGTTTCTCCAGCATTTCCTTCCTCTTTATTTTGCAATGACCCAGAATAAATGGCTATTTCTTTTTCACAAATAATTGCCTATGTGTTTTACTTCAAAAAGGACAGTTTGTTTGTGAGTAGGCAGGTACATTTCAAAAATACAAGGTCAAATTAACAAGGGACACCAGCCAACCTCCTTGAGGTAAAAAAAATACAAGATAATAATGGTGTTGTGGTAACTTGACACACAAAATGAGAAATAATATTATGGAGAGCACTAGAAAAAAATGCAGATCTTGATAAAAACATTATTATGGAGATTTGACGAAATTTTTTTTTTTTTATATTATTCGTAAGATCACGAGAAATAATAAAGAAATCAGTTTGTGTCTGAATATGAGCAGCAAAACAACTTCATTCTTCTAGCATTATAAAGAAGAGAATGCGCTGCATTAAAAGATGTTTATAATTTGCAGCGTGACGAATGTGCTATCTCCAGTACGAAAGCTAGTTTTACCAGACCGATCGCTTCCGTCTCGTAATTTATTCTGAGCATGCATGGCACTTTGTGGGTCGGAAATTGTGTACATACGATCGGAATTTACGCAAACGGATTTTGTTGTCGGAAAATTTGAGAAACGGATCTTAAATTTTTTTGCGACGGAAATTCTGATGGAAACTGTCCGATGGAGCCTACATACGGTCAGAAATTCCGACAACAAGCTCCGATCGCACATTTGTGTAAGCGGCATTACAGTGTTTTTTTTTTTGTAACGTTTGAAGCAGTCGCTGACAGTCAGGTGCTCTTTTTCCTGTGAGTCTCACTATTGTACCAGTAAATTTAGAGACCAAAATGTCAAATAGAAGGTACAGTAGTGAAGAGGCCTACACGTTTCTGAGCATGACAGACAGTGAAGAGGAAGTCGCCCATCTGTCAGATTCCGGCTCAGAATACGAACCTGTAGACAGCAGCAGCACCCTGACAGATGGCTCTTATGACGGAGTAGTGGTCCCTGCCAAGGTCAGGCATACCCAACACCATTCTTCTGCTGTCCTTGAGGTGCAAGAACTGCAGGAGTCTTGTATGGAGCAGAGAGCCAGTACTAGTGCCACTCATCCTTCTGGTGAACTGGCAAGTACATCCTGGTCGTACATCCAGCACTGTTGTAACATTTGACGTAGCAAGTCCCACAAATGCAGTTCAAGCTGGAGAGGTGGATAGCACGAGTAGTGTCCCGTTACCACCAGGAAGAAGACAAACACAGGCCCATCATAGTGCCCTTCCTGCTGCATTAGCCAATCCTAATTGGGAGCCCACCACTTCTGCGGCACCCTTACTCCCCCCCCCAACCCGGCCAACCCAGAATTCAGGTGGAAAGAGTTGATTTTATTTCACTTTATTTTTATTTGCTGTTTTTCACAGAAGATCTCTATAGATCTATTGTGGACCAAAGCAATTTGTATGCTGATCAATTCAACGCCACTAATACCCAGAGATTGGAGACCTATTACGGTCTCTGAATTTAAGACCTTCCTGGGCCTATCCCTCCTCATGGGCATAACTAAAAAGAGTGAGTTGCGGTCATATTTGTTCACTGACCCAATTCACCATATGCCGTGTTCTCTGCCTCCATGGCCAGGACACGATACGAGCAGATCTTGCGGTTCATGCACTTCCATGATAATGAACTCTGTCGTCCTCGGGGTGACCCTGGATTTGATCGGCGCTACAAAATCCAACCCCTCGTAAACCACTTCAACCAACAGTTTGCAGCCTTGTTTACTCATGTCTGCGTTGATTAAGTTTTCTGGCCGCTTGTCTATCAAACAGTATCTTCCCAGCAAGCGTGCCAGATATGGGGTCAAGATGTATAAGCTCTGTGACAGGGCAACAGGCTATACATATAGTTTTATGGTTTACGAGGGAAAAGATAGTCACATAGAGCCAGAGAACTGCCCAGACTACATAGGGAGCGCTGGTAAGATTGTGTGGAACTTGGTGTCACCCTTATTCGGAAAGAAGTACCACTTGTACGTGGACAATTATTACACGAACGTGACACTTTTTAGTCACCTTTTTGATTATGGAATTGGCGCATGTGGCACCACACTAGGTTCAGATGCCTGCAAAGTACCTCTCCTGGAAGTTCAGTCCGGTCCAAGCTGGCGCCGTCTCACCACGTTGCTCCTTCTGATGACTGTGATGCCGGAAACTTCAGAAATCCTGGGCTCGCTGGTCCAGCTGACTGTGCTCTGGAGCTATTCAGAGGCCGAGTCGATTCCGCTCCATGCCTTGTAGGCCGCAGTTTGTCGGTCACACACAGACCTAACTGTAGGCAGGCCTTGAATGGTGTCCCAAGAGGCCGGAAACATGCCATGCCTGTCCCTTTTATATCCGTACACAGAAGGCTGTTCTGTGGCTTGGGTTTGGGGGTAAGTGAACTGGGCATTGTGGGTAGGTAAATCCCAAACTAAGTTAAACATATGAGTCACTTCCTCATTAAACTACACAGTCCATAATGCATTGCAGCGCTGTGTTTCAAGCATTGAAGGAAAAATGTCTTGACTGAGTTTTAACATAAACAAGGACACTAGAGGGAGCCATTCCCTTACTGAAAGCACATCACATATTTGCATAGTAGCTTAGGTGGCAAAAACTCCTGCGCTACATACTCCCCCCTACTTTGAATCTTTGGTACCCAAAGATATTCAAAATTTGTGACATGCTACATGTTTTTGCCTTTAAGCGGTGACACAGAACTGACAGAGGAGCCTCCCACCAATTATCATATGAAGGGAGGCTGTTCTGTACACCTGCAGCTGACACAGTGGTGTCTTGTACAGATGTGCCAGAGGGTTAGGTGGGGTTGTTCTCCACTAAAATCAACAGTGAAGGAACCAGGCATGTCAGAAGTTCTTCTTGCAGCAGGGCAGATCTCTTTGGAGCATTTGCCCAGCTTGTCATAGGTCAGTCTCTTAGGTGGCTGGATAATTCTCTTTGCTCTCTATTCCTTGGGTTTTGTGGCTATCTGCACACCGATGTGGTCCTTCTCCACCTTAACCTCTGGTACTTCCGTATGACTGGGGGACAAAGAACCCTCAGAGTCTGCTTCCGGCATGGGGTGTGTATAATCTTCGGGATCTTCTGAAGGCCAGTTTTGCGGGACAAATTCAGGGGCCTCTGGTCGGATTGGAGAATCCCACTATCTGTCACCTCTGTGCTACTGAAAGAATTGGCATCAACCTCTGGCATGTGAGATTACCATAACAGCCTATTCCCATCTCTTCTTTCTCACTGCCTTCATCATTTGTAGCAATAGGCCTAGACTGGGACCTAGTCACTGGTCGAGGTCTCTGAGAGGTGGTGAAGGTGGATGGTAAATCCTGCTAGGGTTTTACCTGGACTGCTTCTGATAGGGGTGGTTCCAATGCCAAGTCTTTAATGGCCCTGTACTTCCTTCTGGCCGAATCTGGTATACTGGCAACCCTGGGAGTTGTTTGCATATAACATAGGGCTGTGATTTCCAATGATCAGCCAATTTGTGCTTCCCAGGTATGCCCAGATTCCTCAACAACTTTGTCTCCCGGTTGTAGGTCTTGTACTCGCACCCTGAGGTCAAAATGTCTCTTGTTCCTCTGGCATCCGATGCAGATTGAGCCTTTTCATAGGCCGTTTACAGGCTTCTCCGCAGTCTGTCCACATACCCTCTGTGAAAAGTTGCTGAGGTATGGTCCAGAGATGTGCCGAAAGTCAGATCCACTGGTAACTGGGCTTCCAGTCCAAACATCAAGCAGTATGGAGAATATCCTGTGGCATCACTTGTAGTACTGTTGTAAGTGTGCACTATGGCTGCTATATGCGTACTCCAGTGTTGTTTCTGCTCAGAGGTTAGCGTTCCTAGCATGTTTAAGAGAGTTTGGTTGAATCTCTCTGGTTGAGGATCTCCCTGAGGATGGTAAGGAGTGGTTCTGGATTTGTGGATGCCCAACAGATCTGAGTCTTTTAATGAGACTACTCTCAAAGTCTCTTCCTTGGTCTGAGTGGATACGCTGTGATAGGCCATAATGGACGAAGAATTTTTCTACTAGGATCTTGGCCACCGTAGATGCCTGTTGATCTCTTGTGGGAAATGCCTGGGCATAACGGGTGAAATGGTCAGTCACCACCAGGACGTTTGCCTGCCCACTCAGGTCAGACTCCAAGCATAGAAAATCAATGCACACCAGGTCCAATGGTCCTTGACTCTCTAGGTGGCCCATTGGAGTGGCTTGTTGAGGTAAAGTTTTTCTCTGAATACATCTAAGGCAAGAATGGCAGTAACTCTCGACTTTGGTCCTCATATAGGTCCAATAGAATCTGTCTCTCACAAGTTTTGGACCCTAGATGGCCATGATGATCATGTAGAGCTATCAACACCTTCTCTCTGTTTCTCTAGTAAGGACAACTGCCATTTCTCTTCAGAATCTTTAGTGGGGCCCCTTTGGTAGACCACCCCTTGTTGCAACTGCAACCGATCCCACTCTCAGTGTAATAAATGGCCTTCTTTCAATGTGTCAACAAGAAGTAAATCAGGGCGTTTTCTCTCTAGTGCCTTCAATGCCAAACTGTAGAGGGGGTCTTCCAACTGGTCCCTTTGCAGATCCCATTTTGAAAGTTTTGGCAGACCTTCATCTCCGACTTGGGTGATGTTGCAATAGCCTCTGGGCACTCCAGCAGCTGACACTCCAATTTCTTCAGCCCTAGCTCCACCTCTTGCTTGCTGTTCTGCCCCTTCACAAAGGGCCCTCACTCCCTCAGGGGTGAGATGGGTCCATTCTTCTGGAGTCTCGGGAACAGTGGGGTCTTCTCGACAAAGCATCTGCATCCTTGTTCCTGACCCCGGTCTATACTTCAAACTGAAGGTAAAACCAGAGAGGGCAGCCAACCATCTATGGACTGTGGCATCCAGCTTCACAGTAGTAAGTATGTGAGAGGGTTATTATCTGTTTTGATTATGAACTCTGCGCCATATAGGTAGTCCGTCAGTTTTTCCACTACTGCCCACTTCAAGGCCAGGAATTCAAGCTTGTGGGTCAGGTAGTTCCTCTCAGCAGGTGCCAGGCTCCGACTCACATAAGCAACAGGCCTTAAGTGTCCGTCATGCTCCTGGTACAGCACTCCACCCAACCCATATTGACGGGCATCTACATGCAGTTCGTAGGGTTTAGCTGGATCCACGTAGGCCAATACTGGAGCAGTTGTAAGGCTCCACTTCAACTTTTCGAAAGCCTCTTCACACTGAGTAGTCCACTGCTCTTGTATAGGACTATTTGGGCTTCCTGGGCCCTACTGCTGGTTTTACAGGCTTAACTGAATCTGGATCATCGTCTTCCTCCTCACTTCTCAATAGCTCATTGAGTGGGCAAGCTATTTTAGTGAAGCCCTCGACGAATCTCCGGTAATTACGAGCAGAATCCCAGAAATGACCTAAGCTCGGTCACATTAGTGGGTCTCGGCTAGGAGGTGACAGCTTCCAGTTTCTGAGGATCTGTAGCCACCCCTTCACCAGACACGATGTGGCCCAGGTAATTGACTGAAGGTTGGTAGAACTGGCACTTTTCCATGAAGAGCTTTAGGCCTTCGTAATGGAGCCTGTTCAGGCGCTCTTCATGCTCTTCCAAAGTCTTGCCAAAATGATGATATCATATAGGTATACCAATACTTCAATCAGGTTCATGTCACCCACAGTCTTCTCCATCAATCTCTGGAAGGTGGCTGGGGCGCCAAACAGACCTTGAGGTATGCGGTCAAACTCAAAGAAGCCTACTGGGGTAATGAAAGCGGTCTTCTCCCTATCTTCAGGGTGCATGGGGATTTGGTAGTATCCTCTTTTCAGGTCCAGCACGCTAAACCACTTTGCCCCCCGACAGGATCTGTAGGGCATCTTCTATCCTGGGTGTGGTATATTGGTCAGGAAAGGTCCTTCGGTTCAATGTCCTGTAGTCAATGCACAACCTCAATGACCCATTCTTTTTCCTTACTACCACTATTGGGGAGGCATATGGACTCCAAGACGCTCAGATAATTCCTGTTCTCTTCAGCTCGGCCAGCTGTTCTCGCAGGTACTCCAAGTCCCCCAAAGGAATCAGTCTGACTCTTTCTCGGAAAGGCTTGTCTTCCTCCAGGCGGCTCCGGTGATGGGCACTTTTTGCGCGCCCAATGTGGAACTCACTCTTCGAGAATGCAGTTCACCATGTTAAGAGCTGGGTCTTAGCCCTTTCCATCCAGGCAGGTGTGAGAGAAGTATTCTTTGGGTAAAATGCTTCCACAGGGATTTCATCCTTCTCTCCCCTTGTCAACTCACAAGGCGAGACTGGGGTAGCCTGGTTTACTTCCCCTAGCATCTGAGCTGGCATCTTCACAAGTGCAGCGCTACAATCTCCTCCCTCTACACCAGGACTGCAAAGTCTAAACCAAGACTGACACATGCAGACGGCCAAGACACAGAGTTTATCTTCCTACACTCTCACTCCAACCAGCTGACAAGACAGCCCCAAAAGCCATCAACCTCTACTCCTTCGAAAGGATATTGCGAGCAAGACCTCCCAAATCATTCTTTTCATTCTAATATGGGGAACTACTGATCGCGGGCAACTCCAAGGACACTTTGAGCAGAGGAGTGGGGATATCTTGCTGGCAAACATAGAGACCCGGGCTGGGGTATAAGCCACAGGCGAATTTCATCTCCCTAAAAAAAAGAGATCAATACAGCTGGCAAGCGACAGTTGTTTCTCAGGTGGAGGAATCTTTCTATCCCAATTCATCACTATTCCTTGGGTGTTTTATTGTTTTAAGTCACAAATGATCAGTGAATTGAAGATCTCTTATATGAACTTTTTCCGGAAGCATTACATAATCATATAAATTTTGGTTTCTTCAATAGCTTTGGTGTGGACACTTTAATAGGGTTTTCAGCCCTCAAACAACTGTGATCCATGTTTCCATATGTTTTAAGTATCACAACTTAGTTTTTCTGAGTTACATGTTCACATTTTGCAGCAATATTGTTTATCACTTATTGTCAAATGGTTTGGGAGCTAGCATAGCCTCCATTGATACTGACAGAATATATTTGTGAATATGTGTCACTATAATTATTTTATTTCACTCAGCACAGCTTATCTCTTTGTAATTGATTTATTGTGTGTGTGTCTTACATTTTAAGTCGCAGCAGGATTTACAAATTATTTATCACATTATACGGTAGAGTGGTTTATAAGACAGCACAGTATTTTCACCTTTCACATCTTCACAGGTGAGGCTGTGGTATTGCAAACCCTGACTGAGATTCTCCTGTGACTTCTCTGTAGTGCCTTAGTTGATATCACCTCTGGAATTATCTCCAACCCCTTATCTTCCTTCTGACCGCCCGCATCAAGGACGATGAAAGGGCCTGGTTGTTTCCAGCTCAGCTTGACGGATGCTCTCAAACAAGCTACTTCACCGGGCTGTATCAACCTCTCACTTCGGTCCAAGCACCAGATCTTTCCCACTCCTTCCAGTGGGGCCTTTTGCTCTTGTACAAGCTCTGATAGGCTTGCCTCAACTTAAGGTGCACACTCGCGGTTGGAGTGCCTTGGTCTTGGACTAGAGGTGTTAACAGTCTTCAGACCAGGTCAGTATTGGGTCCGATGATGAGGGAACTTTTGTCAGCCCCTGGTGGGCAGGGACAAACCACTGCCAACGTATCAAAGGTCTCAGCCTTTCCAGCCACGCCACGGGTCAAAGGTCAGCTTTATTGGTAGATAGCCATCATAAGGGAAGTTCTGGGTACCCAGGCCCCATATTTCCAGCTCTTCCAACTTCTGTAGTGGTAAGTGTTTGAGATGCTTGTCGTAAAAGTCTCTGTAGAGAAGAGTTACTTGAGCTCCAGTATCCAAGAGGGCCTTCGTATAAATTCCCTCTATCTGGATGGAGACAATTGGAGAGGGTCCCACTAACTTGGAAGGGAACCCGTGGGACATGACAGATTGGGCCTGTTCAGTGATATGTATCTTGGCCCCTCTCTTGTGGAGGCTCTGATCTGGCTTGAACCTAAGTTGAGCTTTGGGAGTCTGGTATGCATTGACTTCCTGATGCCCGGCTGCCCGAGTTGAAGGCAGTGGGACACTGAGTCAGTTATGCGGCGTACACACGAGCGGACTTTCCCACGGGAATGTCCGCCGGACTGAAGTCCGCCGGACAATCCGCCCGTGGGTGGGCGCCGACAGACTTTTCCCCCCCAAAAGTCCGGCGGACTAAGTTTTAAGTTCAGACTTAAAATTGTCCGCTGGACTCGCGAGTCCGGCGGACAATCCCACGGTCTGTGTGCTAGTCCGCGGGACTTTTGGAAATGAACGGACTTGCCGACACAAGATCGGAAAGTCTGTTCATTTAGAAGTGACTTCAGGTAGACGGACTAGCGAAGGCAGTGAATGCCGCCGCGCTAGCCCAGTTACCTGGCATGGATTTAAAGGGAATCCCTACGCCGAAAAAACGGCGTGGGGGTCCCCCCCAAATCCATCTCAGACCCTTATCCGAGCACTCAGCCTGGCTGGCCAGGAAAGGGGTGGGGACGAGCGAGCCCCCATTCCTGAGCCATACCAGGCCGCGTGCCCTCAACATGGGGGGTGCCCTGGGGAAAGGGGGGAAGAAGAAGGAAGAAGAAGAAGAAGAAGAAGACGGTGACAGCGGCAAGAACAGAAGAGACCCCGGAAGACCCCCGAAGGCGGAGCGAGACCCCCAGACGACGACGGCGGCGACGAAGAAGAAAGCTGGGCTCCTCCGCTCGGTAAAAGAGCTAGGTAAAAGAGCAGAAGAGAGCGGAGGAGTCCAGCGAGAAGACCCCCCAAGACGGAAGAAGATCCCCGGAGCAGTGCAATAAAATATTTAAAAAAAATTGTGTGGGTTTTTTATTTACACTTTTACACCTTAGGTGAATGGGTAGGGGTACATTGTACCCCATACTCATTCACATAGGGTGGGGGGACGGGATCTGGGGGCCACCTTATTAAAGGGGGCTCCCGGATTCCGATAAGCCCCCCGCCCACAGACCCCGACAACCAACGGCCAGGGTTGTCGGGAAGAGGCCCTTGCCTTCATCAACATGGGGACAAGGTGCTTTGGGGTGGGGGGGCCCTTTCCCCAGGGCACCGCCCGTGTTGAGGGCGCGCAGCCTGGTACGGCTCCGGAGGTGGGGGGGCTCGTCCCCACCCCTTTCCTGGCCGGCCGGGCTGCATGCTCGGATAAGGGTCTGAGATGGATTTGGGGGGGACCCCCACGCCGTTTTTTCGGCGTGGGGATTCCCTTTAAATCCATGCCAGGTGACGGGGCTAGCTCGGCAGCATTCACTGCCTTCACTAGTCCCGTCTACCTGCAGTTACGTTCTAAACGAATGGACCTTCCTCCGTGTGTTGGGCAAGTCCGTTCATTTCCAAAAGTCCCGCAGACTTTTTCCCGCGGAGAAGTCTGGGCGTGTGTGGGCAAGTCCACACGCTCGGAAAGTCCGGCGGACCTCCGCTGTAAAGTCCGGCGGTTTGTCCGCTGGACTAGGTCTGGCGGACGATCCCGCCGGAAAGTCCGAGCGTGTGTACGCCGCATTAGAGGCAGCTACTGGAACCCTCGGTGGGGCCTTTAAATCCTGATGTAGTTCCTTTGTATCATTGGATTGTTTGGAGTTAGCCGAAGTAGTAGGGCACCCAGTTGACTCCTTCACTGGGGCACTCTCAAGTTTCCCGCCAGCTTTTGGCATTGTGTCTCAGGCTTTACTGGGCTCAGACACACTTGGCGATAATGTCCAACTCCTCCACAGTTGAAGCAGATGCCTTGTTTTGCTGGCTTCTCTGTCCAAGCGACCGTAGAACCTGTCTACTTCAAGGGCGATGAGACTTCATTGCTCAGTGGAGCAATTAGTTTGGCAGTCAACAGAGCCATCATCTCCAACATCTCCTTTTTGCATCTGGAGCAGCTTTTCCAGTTTAGAGTCACATCTTGGCAGGTGTTGGATAGGTGGGGACCAAGACATTGGATCAGTAGTCACTGTCAGGATACTGGGTTCTTGAGAAGACTGTAAGATATTAGACTGGCATTCTTTTGGTCTGATTGTGTTGTGGGGCTGAGCTTTCTTTTGCTTCTTCTCCCTTTCATCTCCATCTTGGCTGCCTCATTAGTTTCTTCTATAAGCACCTCATCTGGAATGGAAAGATCATCCAAATACTGCCTTAATTGGAACTTGATACAGTCACTTCTCAGTCCCGTAGCCACGGACCTTAGGATTTTTTTTTGTATCAGTTCCGTCACAAAGTATTCATCCGAGTCCTCTCCTTGTGGTCCTTCAACTCGATGGCTCTGAACATGAAATCTTGATGAGTTTCTCTATTGCTCTGTGCCATATTTATCAATTGATGGTACAGTTCAGAAGCACTTTCCTCTTTATAGTAGCTTTTTAATATTCTCCTGAGTTGTACTAGGGTCAGTCCATTCTTCATCTCCAGCACGCCTCTGAGACTTAGGCCGGGACTGATAGCGTTGACCACAGTTTCCACAATTTTGGATTCCGGATACCCTTTGTGGAATCCCACGTCGGTCTGGTGCATCAGGTTTGTGTAGGACAGCTTGGTATTTCTCTTCATATAAAATGTGCAAAGTGAGTACTAAAGCGCTGATAGGAGAATAAAAATATTAAAAATGTTTTAGAAAACCAAATAAAATAGATAAGATGACCAAATGATATGCTGCACCATTAACCATATGACGTCTTTTTGTTCTCAGGGGTATATCTGAATGATGGGTGAAGCTACAGACATCATTCCAATATTGCCGTCTTCAGCTGGCGATTCCCTGCACCATAAGAATGATCATAGCGGCTGTTCCGCCGCTTGATCATTCTTACGGGCGGCGAGAGGGGACGCCCCCCCCCCCCCTCCCGCCGCCCTCCAGTGCTTCTACCGACTCACCGCTTCCATCGGTGAGTCGGACTCAGGATCCGCCGGCCCCCGGATGAAGATCATAGAGATTTCCGGCGGACCAGATGGTCGCCGGAGTCTCTATGATCGTTCGGAGGCCGGGCGCGATGTTATGACGTCACGCCCGGCTTCTGCATTCAAAAAACGGCGTCACCGCGGCTGGGAAGCGGTGATCGTTTTTTTTTTTTTTTTTGATTTTAGGCTTCCCAGCCTAGAGGTGAGATGCGGGGTCTTATTGACCCCATATCTCACTGTAAATAGGTCCGATTGTGTCATATTCCTATTACAAGAGATGTTTACATAGGAATAAAAGTAATCAAATATTTTTTTTTTTTTTTTTAAAGGTGTTGAACTAAAAAAATAAAGTAAAATTAACAATAAAAAGAAAAAAAAAAATTTAAAGCGCCCTGTCCCTGTGAGCTCGTAAGCAGAAGCGAACGCATACGTAAGTCCCGCCCACATATGAAAACGGTGTTCAAACCACACATGTGAGGTATCGCCGCGAACGTTAGAGCGAGAGCAATAATTCTAGCCCTAGACCTCCTCTGTAACTCAAAATATGTAACCAGTAAAAAATGTTAAAGCGTCGACTATGGGGATTTTTAAATACCAAAGTTTGGCGCCATTCCACAAGCGCATGCAATTTTTAAGCGTGGCATGTTGGGTATCTATTTACTCGGCGTATCTTCATCTTTCACATTATGCAAAAAAATTGGGCTAACTTTACTGTTTTGTTTTTTTTTAAAGCAGGAAACAGTTTTTTTCTGAAAAAAACGCGTTCGAAAAATTGCTGCGCAAATACTGTGCAAGATAAAAATAATCCCTTGAGAAAGTCACGTGACCTGTAATGACACGCGTTGGGAGGAGGAGCCCAAGTGACAGTGCTAAGCACAGCACAGCACAGTGAGGAGGAAAGGGCTGACAGCCCCCTATCTGAGCCTGACCATTAGCAGGATTTGAACGCGCAAACACCTACTTGGTACATGTGAGTTGTATAGCTGTAGGCAACCACCTAAAAGATCTTCTTTGTTTGATAGTTGAATAGAGCGCTGCGCAATGGTTTTTTGTTTGTGTCTTTTTCTCTTTTATATCATACCGGAGCAAGATATCAGGAGGAACCAAAAGGAAAAAAGCCCTACATTCCCAGCATAAAGGGAAGTTTCTTTTTTTCTCTCTTTTTTTTTTTTCTCTAGCATTTCTAATTGTGTCCCGGATATCATTAGTGGATGTGAAGAGTTATTTCATTAATTATCTAACTCATTTAATGGACTGCTATCACCTATGGGATTAATATAATATTTAACTGGCGGCCGTTTACCCATTAATTCATCAATTAATTAGCTAATCCATCAGGTCAAGCCTGTATTGGCTTTTGGAATTTATATATCCCCATATGCATCACTGGCATAAACTGGATATTTTCTTTTCTTTGACACATTATAACACATACTTGTTTTTACTCACATTTTGAAGCACTTTATTTATTTAAAACACATTGTATTTATTTTTAACACATTGTGTATTTATTTATTTATTAAATTGGTTACAACCTCATTGTAACTTGAAGTTTATATATATATATTTTTGTGCACCTGGGATTGTCACGCAAGCACTTATATATTTTATTATACCATGACATTTGTCTTTTAACCTCACCTGCTGATCTAAATAGACTAAGGTTGATATTGCGCACTATTTATACTCTAGTATTTATTTGGTATTTCTCTTCCTTTTCACCTATCCGACCCGCAATCTTAAAGTCCTTCCTGATTGTTACCTCTGGCAGGTTACCTTGGGGAAGTCTCTCTCTGACTGAAACAGGTCCTTGCCTTGGATGACTGTCTCTTGAGCCCATGTACTTGTTATCTAGCTCTCTAATCTGCTCCACCATCAGTCTCTTTGAACCTCTTTTCTATACCGTGATACTGCTGTCTCAGGTGAGCTAATGGCTGCTCCGGTTGGGGATCTTTCCGGTGAAACTTGTGGGTTTCTTTAACATCCCTCTTCTTGTTCAAAGGGGGCTCTAGTCCACATTTGTTTGCAGTCGACTGAAACCAAGGCTTCCCTGTAGCTGACTCTGTTTGTCTGGAGCTGGAGAGGTTTCTTTCCTGCCTCTAGGGGTGTGTTATGCAAAACTTTGTTTTGTTAGCCAGTTGCACGCTTGTGCCTTTGAAGTTTTCAGGGACCACCTTTCTCCACTCCAACAGTGCATAAGTGTGAGAGGTCCCACGATCTTGTCTGACGACAATCACCCATTCCGTCCGGTCTGGGGACAGTGCCTTCACAACTTGACTGACCTGTTCTTCCTTCCAGGCTTCTCCTGGGAGTTCAATCGCAACACTTGCTTCTGAGCGGGCGCCTTCTGCTTTGCACCACTGAACCACAGTGAGGGGGTCCATTCTTGTGCTAATAGAGGTGCCCTCTGTGGGGGTTTTGATTGCAGAGTCGCAAAAATCATGGACGAGCCCCCACGTGTAGCACTTACCCCCTAAAGTGCTGCTGGTAATTGATTGGGCCTGCGCTCTGCCTCTCAACGCCAGAAAATGGCCTCGACCCCCCCCCCCCCCAGGCACAACTGTGTGTGTGTGTGTAAGACCCAATGGGTAAGAGCAACACAGAAATAACACAATATACCTGGGTATCCACTACTCCACCAGCTGTAATGAGTAATAGTCTCAGACACCTTGTAACTTAGTCACACAAACAGTTTACTGGAAATTTGTTCACATATTAGACATAGTGATGATAATTCTGATCTCCAGAGTGAGAGTAACATCAATCAAGGTGTGCGTGTGTGAACCCAAAACTTTGATGGTCACTTGCTTTGAAAATGCAGACAGGCGACGACAAGTGGGACTTATGCTCAATATGGTAAAACCTTGACACCGAGCACTTTCCCACCCCCGCCTCAGAGCATACACGCACCAAATTAATAATGCAACATCGGGTGTAATACAATAAGGTAATACAATACAGATATTTATCTCGCCTACTCAAGGGCTCCCCCTAGGTTGCAATGCACTTCTCAATATTGTTAAAGTGGGTTATAATGCTATATAACCACAGGTAAAAGTTGCTTGTCTTCTTTCTTCAGCTAGCTTATTAGACTGATAAAAAGTATACCGCGCTAAATGCTAAAAAAAAATGACATACAGGCAATAAATGATACAATGGTAACAAATAAAATTAATCAAACAGTCCCCAGTGAAAAAAATGTGCTTGTGCTAGTGAAACAATATACAATGCTGTGACTTGAGCAATAGATAGATAATTCCGTGCTTCTTAAGTGCTTTAAATAGGGTGCCCCCCTAGTAGATGTGCACTCACCCCTGGGAGTGGACCAACTATCGCTAGTTAGGTCAAATGCGCGTGTGGGGCGACCCCTATGGATATCCTCTGGACCAATGATTGGCAGCGGTGAATGTTCCTCATAGAAATAAATAGAATAGAAAAAGCCTCATTGCGCAGTACCGTTGATAAAGAGCTTTTTATTCCAAAAAATATAAAGATATTCAACTCACATGTATGAGTGCCTAATGTCCTGGCACCCGGAGTGAACAGCAGGTATAAGTAAATCCGTGAAATCCGCCTGGTTGGTTCATGCAGCTACTGGCTCACAACAGGCTTGATTTCCAGATTGAATGTGTAGGCGGAAGTGTGTCACAATAAAGTGACTCAGCCTCTATGCATTTCGGCCTATCAGATTGGCCGTCCTCAGGAAGTTACTTGAATGGCGTCCCAAGAGGCCGGAAACATGCCACGTCTGTCCCTTTTATATCCTTACCCAGCAGGCTGTTCTGTGGCTTTGGGGCATCGTGGGTAGGTAGTTCCCAAACTGAGTTAAACATATGAGTCACTTCCTCTTTAAACTGCACAGTCCATAATGCATTGCAGCACTGTGTTTCAAGCATTGAAGGAAAAAATGTCTTGACTGAGTTTTTACATAAAAAAGGACACTAGAGGGAGCCGTTCCCTTACTGAAAGCACATAACATATTTGCATAGTAACTTAACCAGTTGCTGACCGCCCGCCATCATATGACGGCGGGACGGTGCAGCTCTCGTGGCGGGCCGCCGTCATATGACGGCGGCCAAAAAACACGGCAGTGCGCGCGATCGCGGGCGCGCAGCCGTGCTCTGTCGGTGCCGGAGTGTGTCCCGGAGACACACCGCGTCACCGACAGGGGTGAACAGCCATTGGGCATGGCTGTTCACCATGTGATCAGCCGCGATTACGTCACGGCTGATCACATTGGGGAAGTCCCGACTTTAGACAGCGCATGCGCGCGATCGGGAGCGCGCAGCGCGGTCATGTCGGTGGCGGCGTGTTCCCAGGAACACTGCTCGTCACCGACAAGGGTAATCAGCCAATGACTGATGGCTGATTACCACGTGATCGGCTGTGATCCATTCACAGCCGACCACTAAATGTAAACAAAGACCGGTTACTAGCTGTTACCGGCTATTCTCTCCTCACACACCGTTACCAGTGTGAGGAGAGAACAGCCAGGAGCAGTGAGTTACCGATCTTTGTCTGTACTGTACTGTAGTGCATAAAACACAGCCAAAGAGAACCTGTCACATCGCCCCCCCCCCATTACAGCTGTCACCCAACAGTCACCACAAAAGTGTCCACAAAAGTGCACCTGTCACCCGTCAGTGTCCACAAAGTCCACCTGTCACCCGTCAGTGTCCACAAAGTGCACCTGTCACCCGTCAGTGTCCACAAAGTGCACCTGTCACCCGTCAGTGCCCACAAAGTGCACCTGTCACCCATCAGTGCCCCTGTCACCCATCAGTGACCATCGGCAGTGACCGTCATCAGTGACCGTCATAAGTGACCGTCATCAGTGACCCAGATCTGTCACCCATCAGTGCCCACAAAGTGCACCTGTCACCCATCAGTGACCATCGCCAGTGACCGTCATAAGTGACCGCCATCAGTGACCGTCATAAGTGACCGCCATCAGTGACCCAGATCTGTCACCTATCAGTGCCCACAAAGTGCACCTGTCACTGTCCAGAGACTGCCGTCAGTGGTTCACCCGTCACCCACCAGTGACGTCACACGTCACCCGTCACCCACCAGTGAAGTCATTCGTCACCTGTCACCTGTCGCCCATCACTGACCGTCATTTGTCACCAGTCGCACAGCCCATCACAAAGCATGTCCAAAAGATTATATACAAGTGAGGAGGCATTCCAGATCCTCGCCATGACTGATGAGAGCAGCGGGGAGTTCTCATCAGATTCAAATGCCAATTCCGATCGTTCAAATTCAGCATTTGAACCGATCGAAAGTAGTATATCGGCAAATGAATCGGAGGAAGAATGGATCCCTCCTAAACGAGCACGGCGTTCTGGAAACCAGGCAGCCACCAGCAATATATCCCAGGATCAAATTCCCAGGCCCAGTACCAGTTCTGCCGCCAGCGAAAGGCCACAAGAAATGCCCAGCCCCAGTACCAGCACTGCCGCATCATCACGCCCAAATGCCAGCACAGGAACAAATCCCCCAACTACCAGCACTGGAGTGCCACGTCCCCCAAGAGCCAGGGCCGCTACATACCTCCCAGATGGTCTTGCCAATCCAACATGGCTGCCTTCCAACTCAGGATCAGCAAGAATCCCCCCTTTCACCGCACAGCCAGGTGTGCAGGCCAATACCCCAAAATTTTCCCCAATTGATTGTTTTCATTTATTTTTGCCCGACACTTTGCTGCAACTCATCGTGGACCAGACCAATTTATATGCCCAGCAGTATATAGCCAACAACCCCGAATCATCTTACGCCCGTCCATTTGAGTGGAGAAGCTTGACTCTGGAGGAGTTCAAAGTGTTTATGGGCCTCACCATAAACATGGGGCTTACCAAAAAAAATGAAGGACATGCCTATTGGTCCACCGACCCCATCCACCATATGCCCATTTATTCTTCCGTTATGTCCAGGTCCCGATACAGGATGATAATGCGCTTTTTCCATTTCAGGGACAACAGCCAGTGCCCTCCCCGCAATCATCCAAATCATGACAAATTATATAAAATTCGCCCACTCATTAATTTCTTTTCCCAACGATTTTCAGAACTCTATGTCCCCGAAAAGCACATATGTGTCGATGAGTCCCTGGTACCCTTTTCAGGCCGGCTAGGAATAAGACAATACATTCCTAGCAAAAGGGCCAAATACGGAGTGAAGTTTTATAAGCTTTGCGAGAGAGCCACGGGATATTTGTATGCTTTCCGCATATACGAAGGAAAAGATTCCCAGCTCCAGCCCCCTGAGTGCCCGGCCTACATGGGCACAACTGGTAAAATCGTATGGGACCTGGCATACCCACTGCTGAGGAAAGCATATATACCTGGATAACTTCTACACCAGCCTGCCCCTTTTCAAACACCTATATCTCGCAGAAACCCTGGCCTGTGGAACCTCAAGAAAGAATAGGATGGGCTTCCCACAAGCCATAGTAAACAAGAAATTGCGAAGGGGAGAAAGAGCAACCTTGCGATGCGACGAAGTGCTGGCTTTGAGGTGGAAGGATACCAGGAATGTGTACATGATTTCCACCATCCATGATGACACTACAGTGGAAGTTCAGAGACGACAAGGTCCCATCGTAAAGCCAAAATGTGTACACGATTACAATCTGTACATGGGGGGGGTGGATTTCAATGACCAAATGCTTCAGCCCTATTTAGCAACTAGGAGGTCCCGTTTCTGCCCACTTCCTAAAATTTATAGAAAACGTTGTCAGGTCCCTCATCTACGGTCAAAGACCCCCCCCAGAAAACCTTCGCTCTGATGCCGTTAGCCGACTTCACGAACGCCACTTCCCGGACCACATTCCACCATCTGAAGCGGGCCGAAGACGCCAAAAAAGATGTCGAGTATGCAGCAAAAATGGATTTAGAACTGATACCAGCTACCACTGTGTCGACTGTCCCTCCGAACCCGGCCTTTGCATTGGTATATGCTTCAGACTATATCACACATTCCTAAATTTTTAGCCCATATTCTTAACCATTTCCCCATTTTCAACATCTGTGCTGACCATTCCCCATGCTTCCTCAAATATCCACTGCCTTCCACGTGAACTGACCCTGGCCTGTTTTTTGACTATGCCTCTGCCAACCGTTTGCACTGCTTCCACGTGAAATGACCCTGGCCTGTTTTATCAACTACGCTTCTGCCTATTGCTTGGACTGCTTACATGTGAACTGACCCTGGCCTGTTTTATCAACTACGCTTCTGCCTACCGCTTGGACTGCTTGAACGTGAACTGACCCTGGCCTGTTTTATGAACTATGCTTTTGCCTACCGCTTGGACTGATCTGTTGCCCTGCTACTGTAGTACACAGGGGTCTCACATGTGAGGGGCTCCAGAAATTTTTTTCCGGATGGAGAAAACAATTTTTTTGTTGTCTCCGGGTTTCTTAATTTCCGGATTAGGGTCTGGAGCCCGGAGGCTTCATAGAGATTTGGGTGGGTCGAAGCCTCTACCCCTGTGGCCCTGTGCACAGGTCTTACCCGATTGCGGCCCTCAGCCTGCTGCTGACTTACTGCCACTATCTCCCTGCCTGCAGCATAAACTGACCACACCTGGACACATTTTCTAAAGGACAAATGCTTTGGCTGTGCTGATGATATCCTTGTGCTGACTATAGACAATATTCCTACCTGCTGCCTGGATAATTATTATTGTTGCTAAGCACATCCCTGTCTGCTGCCTGCTGCCTGCTGCCTGCTGCCTGCTGCCTGCTGTCTGCTGCCTGCTGCCTGGACCAAATCCCTCTTCTGGGGACACTACAAAAAACACAGGTAATACTTTTTTTTTTTACCCTTTGCTCAATAGAATTTATTTTGGAGTGTATTTTTTGGTATGTAAATGCTATCTGTTAGAAATATAAGGGCCTTCAAAAATAATAGGTTGTCAGGAAATTAGAAGTGCAATTTATGCTTGTAGAACGCCTGAAGGTGCTACTTCACTGGCGGGCCTCTGTATGTGGCCAGGCTGTGTAAAAGTCTCACACATGTGGTATCACCATACTCAGGAGGAGTAGCAGAATGTATTTTGGGGTGTCATTTTTGCTATGTACATGCTATGTGTTGGAAATATCTTAAAAATGGACAACTTTGTGGAAAAAAAATGTGTTTTCTTTTTTTTTCCACATATTCCAAAAACCTCTGGAAAAAAATGAACAGTTCAAAAGACTCATAATGCCTCACAGATTATACGTTGGGGTGTCTACTTTCCAAAATGGGGTCATTTTGTGGGCGTTTCCATTGTCCTGGGGCTCCAGGGCCTTCAAAACTGTAATAGGTGATTGAGAAATGAGATGTGTAATTTATGCTTGTAGAACGCCTGAAGGTGCTACTTCACTGGCGGGCCTCTGTATGTGGCCAGGCTGTGTAAAAGTCTCACACATGTGGTATCGCCATACTCAGGAGGAGTAGCAGAATGTATTTTGGGGTGTCATTTTTGCTATGTACATGCTATGTGTTGGAAATATCTTAAAAATGGACAACTTTGTGGAAAAAAAATGCGTTTTCTTTTTTTTTCCACATATTCCAAAAACTTCTGGAAAAAAATGAACAGTTCAAAAGACTCATAATGCCTCATAGATTATACTTTGGGGTGTCTACTTTCCAAAATGGGGTCATTTTGTGGGCGTTTCCATTGTCCTGGGGCTCCAGGGCCTTCAAAACTGTAATAGGTGATTGAGAAATGAGATGTGTAATTTATGCTTGTAGAACGCCTGAAGGTGCTACTTCACTGGCGGGCCTCTGTATGTGGCCAGGCTGTGTAAAAGTCTCACACATGTGGTATCACCATACTCAGGAGGAGTAGCAGAATGTATTTTGGGGTGTCATTTTTGCTATGTACATGCTATGTGTTGGAAATATCTTAAAAATGGACAACTTTGTGGAAAAAAAATGCGTTTTCATTTTTTTTCCACATATTCCAAAAACTTCTGGAAAAAATGAACAGTTCAAAAGACTCATAATGCCTCATAGATTATACGTTGGGGTGTCTACTTTCCAAAATGGGGTCATTTTGTGGGCGTTTCCATTGTCCTTGGGCTCCAGGGCCTTCAAAACTGTAATAGGTGATTGAGAAATGAGATGTGTAATTTATGCTTGTAAGAACGCCTGAAGGTGCTACTTCACTGGCGGGCCTCTGTATGTGGCCAGGCTGTGTAAAAGTCTCACACATGTGGTATCGCCATACTCAGGAGGAGTAGCAGAATGTATTTTGGGGTGTCATTTTTGCTATGTACATGCAATGTGTTGGAAATATCTTAAAAATGGACAACTTTGTGGAAAAAAAATGCGTTTTCATTTTTTTTCCACATATTCCAAAAACTTCTGGAAAAAAATGAACAGTTCAAAAGACTCATAATGCCTCATAGATTATACGTTGGGGTGTCTGCTATCCAAAATGGGGTCATTTTGTGAGTATTTGTACTTTCCTGGCTTGTTAGTGTCTCAAGAAACGAGATAGGTCTTCAGTACATCAGGTGTGATCAGGTGTGATCAATTTTCAATGATTTGCACCATAGCTTGTAGACTCTATAACTTTCACAAAAACTAAATAATATACACTAATTAGGGTTATTTTTACCAAAGATATGTAGCCATATACATTTTGGCCAAAATTTATGAAGAAATATTACTAATTTGTAAAATTTTATGACAGAAACAAAGAAAAATGCATTTTTTCACCAAATTTTCAGTCTTTTTTAATTTATAGCACAAAAAATAAAAAACCCAGTAGTGATTAAATACCACCAAAAGAAAGCTCTATTTGTGTGAAAAAAAGGACGCAAATTTAATTTGGGTACAGTGTTGCATGACTGAGTAATTGTCATTCAAAGTGTGAGAGCGCTGAATGCTGAAAATTGGTCTGGTCAGGAAGGGGGTGAAAGTGCACTGTAGGCAAGTGGTTAAGGGTGGCAAAAACTCCTGCGCTACACAAAAAAAAAAGATTTTTTCTAAATGCTGTGCAAAAAATTCCAGGACAGTTCAAAACCCCCCAAATTACCCCTTTTTGGAAAGTATACACCCCAAGCTATTTGCTGATAGGCATGTTGAGTCCATGAAATATTTTATATTTTGCCACAAGTTGCGGGAAAATTTACAAATTTTATTTTTTTTTGCACAAAGTCGGCGCTAAATGTTATATTGCTCAAACATGCCAAGGGGATATGTGAAATTACACCCCAAAATACATTCTGCTGCTTCTGAGTACAGGGATACCACATGTGTGAGACTTTTTGGGAGCCTAGCCATGTACAGGACCCCGAAAACCAAGCACCGCCTTCAGGCTTTCTAAGGGCGTAAAATGGTGATTTCACTTCCTTACTACCTATCACAGTTTTGGAGGCCATGAAATGTCAAGACAAACCCACCCCCCCCCCCAATGACCCCATATTGGAAAGAAGACTTCAAGCTATTTGCTGAGAGGCATGTTGAGTCCATGGAATGTTTTATATTTTGCCACAAGTTTCGGGAAAATGTATTTATTTTTTTTCTACAGAAAGTTGTCACTAAATAATATATTGCTCAAACATGCCATGGACATATCCTGAGTACAGGAATACCACATATGTGAGACTTTTTGGGAGCCTACCTGCGTACAGGACCCCGAAAACCGCCTTCAGATTTTCTAAGGGCATAAATTTTTGATTTATTTTTGAAGCCAAACACCCCCGGTACGGTTCGCAGCAGAACATGGAAAAAAATTTGTTCGAACACGCAAACACCGTTAAAGTCTATGGGACACGATCGTGAAAAATCAAAAGTGCTACATTTTAAAGGCTTATATGCAAGTTATTATTGACATGTATCAATGCAAATAAAAGTTTTAAAAACAAATGTTTTTTTGGGAGCAGTGATTTTAAGAATGCGTAAAGTGAAACAATAAAAATGAAATATTCCTTTTAATATCGTGCCTGGGGGAAGTCTATAGTATGCCTGTAAAGTGGCACAGTTTTCCAGTATTTAGAACAATACCACAGCAAAATTGCATTTCTAAAGGGAAAAAAAGTAATTTAATTGTCGTCGGGTCCCAGCAATATAGATGAAAATCATTGAGAAAAAAGGCATGCCCCCCCCCCCCAGCCCATTACAAGGCTCTTTGGGTCTGGTATGGATATTAAGGGGAACCCTGCACCCAGATTTTAAAAAAAATTGCGTGGGGGGGCCCCAGGCACTATATACTTTGAACAGAAGTATATATACTATACGGCCTGCCCTGTATACTCTGCAGAAAATTTGGCCTTAGATGTTGATGTTGGTGGTGGTAGAACTCTGTAACCCCTCACAGTTACTCTTGTTGGGTGCAGGAACAGGCCCTGCTGTTAGATATTATTTCAAAAATTGTAATTACATGTCCGTGTTAAACAGGGGCAGAAAAATTTGGCCTTGGTTGGTGGTGCCACAACATTGTAACCCCTCACAGATACTCTTGTTGGGTGCAGGAAAGGGCCCTACTGTGAAATATTTGAACAAAAATTGTAATGACATGCTCCTGGTAAACAGGGGAAGAAAAATTGGGCCTTAGGCAGTGGTGGTGGTGCACTAAACCAAAAATATTGTTGGAAGATAGCATCATCAAGATTGAGGAGGAATAGGATAGTCACTCAGCATAGGCAGTCTTCAAGGGATCCCACATCCATAGAAAAATCAAGCAGTTACATCAGCATCAGGTAATTGATAGCTGCTGCTGATCTGATTTTTATGAATGTGAGACTATCAACAGAGTCTGTGGACAGGCGCACTCTATGATCCGTTACAAACCCTCCAGCAGCACTGAAAGAACGCTGGATGCAATCCAGGCCAGAAGCTCAATTGCATATTGAGTAAGTTCTGGCCAGTGGTCCATCCTCAGGACCCAGTAACCCAGTGGATGGTATGTTGGAAAGGTCTCCAGGTCTGCTCTTGCCCCTAGATATTCCTGCACTGTAATGCAGACGCTTGGCGATTATTGCTTGAACCAATCAGACCTTGGCTCTGAGGACTGAAAAATTGTCTAAAGGCATCAGTCAGCTGGCCACCTTTTCAACCGCTCTTCCTCTGAGTGAACGAAGCCTCAGCAACACGTCTAGCACCCCTCAGAGCTGTGTGGGACTACCTATAATCCCCTCAGAGCTTTTGTCACCTCCTACTCTAGTTTTGATCATTTCTCCATTCATTCCTATGGGACAAATTTCGCCGCAAAAATTACGATATTTCGTGAATCATTTGGCGAAACGTTCCACAAAGTAATAGCACACCATTCGGGAACAATCCGCACGTTTTGGTATATATTCGGTATATGTAGCATAAAAACTGTGGGAGGAGTTAGGGTGGTAAATTTGGCTATAAGAATAATAATAACTAGAAAATAACTAGAAAAGATGACGTGTTCTTGCCTCCACCTACTGGAGTGGGCGGAGTAACTGGGTGGAGTGGCTTGAGTAACTAAACTTTTATTTTTTTTTTTTAATGATTTTTTTTAAATGTTTTTTTTTATTTTTATTTAATTATTTCTAAAAAAAATTGTTTTCAAAAATTATTATTTTTTTTTTTCAAAAATTATTTTTTTTCAAAAATATATTTTTTTTCAAATTTCCTAATTTTCATATTTTTTTCTAAAATGATTGATTTTTTTTTTTTTATAAAAAAACATTTTTTCTAATAATTTTTTTGCATTATTATTATTATTTTTTTTTTAAAAGAAAAATTTTTTTTTTGAAAATAATATTTTTCAAAAAATATATTTTTTTAAAGAATATTATTTTTTTTCAAATTTCCTATTTTTTTTTTCTAAATTTTTTTTATTTTTTTTTTTCAAAAATGTTTTTTTTTTTTTAATGATTTTTTTTAATTATTATTTTTTTTTAATCCCCCTCCACTGTGTGGGACTACCTATAATTCCCCTCAGCTTTGTGGGACTACCTATAATTCCCCTCAGCTGTGTGGGACTACCTATAATTCCTCTCAGAGCTGTGTGGGACTACCTATAATTGCCCTCAGGGCTGTGTGGGAGGAGCTATAATTCCCCTCAGAGCTTTTGTCACCTCCCACTCTAGTTTTGAACATTTCTCCATTCATTCCTATGGGACAAATTTCGCCGCAAAAATGACGATATTTCGTGAACCATTCGGAAAAATGTTCCACAAAGTAATAGCACACCATTCGGGAACAATCCGCACGTTTTGGTATATATTCGGTATATGTAGCGTAAAAACTGTGGGAGGAGTTAGGGTGGTAAATTTGGCTATAAGAATAATAATAATAACTAGAAAAAATACAATTTCTGGGGAAATTGTGTGACGTGTTCTTGCCTCCACCTACTGGAGTGGGCGGAGAAACTGGGTGGAGTGGCTTGAGTAACTAAACATTTATTTATTTTTTTCAAAAATAATTTTTTTTTTTTAATGATTTTTTTTAAATTTATATTATCAGAGAGACAATACATATTCTTATGTTCTATTTATATACCTCACACACAAATTCAATCCTTAAGATATTTCTCTATTCTCTTTATCCTCAAAAAGATACAACTCTCTTTATAGTCCCTATTATTTTTGTATTTATATTTTTCACCACATACATAGTTTAGATAACACTATATCACTTCTACACACAATCATTCTGACATACTAGACGATCGACATATTCTTATCACTACCACAACAAGAGATTCTTCTCTATATTTATTACTAACGAACTTACTACGTCTATGATCTTACAACTTTATCTCTGATGCTACTTTACTCTACGTGACAGAAGTGTCTCATCTTGATTACATATCTTTTATTGTATATAGTTTTTGTGTAACTGTGTTGTGTTGGATGTTTCAATACTTTGAGTTTGTACGGACGAGCGTTCTCTTAGAATGTGTCAATGATGGAGAGGAGTATTTGACTAGGTGTTTTTACGTTAGAGTGTCACGGTTTTATAACTGATTGTGTGGGACCATGGGAGCTGTCTGTTTTGTAGTAGGTTCTGACTATACGTAGCACTGACTACTGTATTAGATGGGTGCACATTCACATCAATGTGGGGTTGGATTAATGCGGGACTCAGCTACGGGTGACATTGGATCACGAGTGGGTCTGTATTTATTCTCGGAGGAGGTAGGGTATGCGATATTTGGGGACGGTTGATGTCAGGAGTCTGGGTCTTGGTGCACGGTATGGTGTGATTAGTGGTTAGGGATGTTATGTAGGTGTTTGGTTTTTTTTGAGGTAGGTATACAGTGTGATCACACTATACATATCGCACACACTATGTAAGGAACAAAACTACATTGTAATCTTAGACACACGCGAGGGTCTAGCTTATTCATAGGCTTTGTTATAATGTGAAATATCATGTCTATCATAGGCTGTAGAGGTGTCTGAGAACTCAGACTAGAGTCAAGTATTCACAAGTGGTGCAGATTTCATAGAGAATAGTGGGGTGGGGTGTCGTGGCTGACTTTTCTGATTAGCATTAGTTCACGGACTCAGAGGTAGGAGGGTAGTAGACAGATCATATCATTTGTTGTTGTGTAACGTGTTGGGCAGGGAGAGACACACATTTCTCTGGTATCACACATCTGTTGATGCGTACACTATCATATCTGGAATTGAGAGTTTATGAGGTAACTGTTTTTTTTCTCTAGCATGTTTTGAATTATTTCACTAATAATGTCTTGTGGTTAGATGGATAGGGTATGGAGTCCTGAGAGTAGTCTTGATATACACGCTACATATTGGGTGATGTTGCTCATGGTGTGTGGAGCGGCACTGACATGTCTAGCAAAAGTAGATTTATATCGGAATGACTAGCTTTGGTCAAGGGAGTGGAGTGGGTCTCATTACACAGTGATTGGGTTCATAACGACTTTTGATAGTTGGAGGGTTGGTGGTGCGTACTTCCAGTGAGAGAGCTACAGACAAACACTAAGGGTTTCAGAGGCAGGGTAGTAGTGGACTGAAGCAATAAACGCGTGGCGAGATGTGGAAGAGGTCATAGTGGAAGAGAGAGTATTGTATTGTGAGCGGCATAATAGACAGGTTCGGTGGTGCAGAGGTAGATGATTATAGGGAATTGTGAGGTCACGTATTGGGATTTAATAATATGCACAGCAGCACTATATCTTACAGGGGGAGTGAGGTTATGCGACTATACACGTTCACACTCGGCGCCAGAGTGATCTATGTTAGTGAGGCAGAGCGAACAATGAAACAACAACAGTGTGAGTGGGTAGGTGTCAAACAGGAGAGATTATTGATGGAAGTTGGAGATAGTATTTGGAGAAGAGAGTTTCTCTTCGTCTACCGTTTGGGTATTGGTGACACGGGTTCAATGGGAGAGTTTTATAGGGGAATATAATGGTTGTGAGTACAAGATTATGAGGGTAACTAACTGGAAGTATAACATGGGATAGTGCAGATTTAATTGCGGAACCGTTATGGGAGAGTAAGGAGTGGTGATTCTGTTAGCGGGGTGGTGGGTGGGGGGGGTTTATAGCATTGCAGGGAGAGATCATTGTATGTTAGTATTAGATGTGTGTAGGTGGTGTAGGTCTTAATATGTGTGTGTTGAGATACAGATGTCTTGGATGGATAGGAGACTCTATGAGGCGATAGATACAAGATCTGTCTTCTCTACTTTGCATTACTAGAGGGTGTCATGTGTGAGGAGTAGAGGTGGATCGGAGCAACATGGAGAACGACAACACATATCAAACGTAGGAGGAATGACGATCATTAGACCATGTCTTTTCGATATAGGTGGACTGACGCGAGTGAGACAGGGAGGGAGTTTACAGTTTATTGTGGGTGGGGACGAGGCATTTCATTACTAGGGGAGCTGGTGGATCACGTTCTCATTTGTTGGTGGGGCGTGAACAGTCAGGTTTTGTAGTGGAGTGAAACTGTGGCAGCACGAGACTCTTTGGTTGTGACGATGGGGATCGTGTATCTTCTAATGTGGGGGTTGATGGAGCAGGGGAGCATGGTGTGAGAGAACATATGAGATGTGGACGTGACACATAGAAGGACACTGGCGAGTGTGGAGGCGGTGAGTGTGATTGGTAGTCTGGTGTGATATATGGGGTGAGCGAGAGTTCGGGTACGTGCGGGGGGAGGGTGTGATTTACTTATTTTGTAGTCGTGTGTGACACACAACTGTTATTAGAGGATCTGGTATGTATGACGAGTGGGAGACACTAGAGGGTGTTTTCAGTATGATCTTGGTAGTAGTGTGTCGAGCATATACACTTGGAATCTCTTGGTGGGTAGCAGACGAGAATTTACTGGCAGATCTGGGGATATGTGTAGGAAGTGATCACTATTGGGGTAGAATGTACTGTTGATCAGATGGGTGACTTATAGAGTCGAGTCACATAGTATTCAACACGTGTATGACAGTACGTTGGGAGTGTACAGACCATTTGGAGTGAGTGGACAGGGAGGGTTATATGCACTGGTCTATGGGTTAGTTATATGGTGAGTACAGGTGTGAGATACACTTTTAGGGTGAGGTGGGTGAGGACTAAGCGATGGGTACATGTCTTCGGGGTGGCGGCGACACACGATATGTTATAGGGGGGGGATAGGGTTGTGCGGTCTCGTGGAGACACTCCTCAAGACATTCTTAGGTCTACGCGTAGGGGGGGTGACTGGTACTGAAACGGGACTTGATAGAAGCATCATCATTTGTTGGTGGGGTAGGCACAGGGAGGTGAGTCATGTTAGGTTGATGGAGTGAGATCAAGACATGTGGATGGGTGAGGAGGAGAGATCACAGCACTATGTGACTATATTTGGTGCTCGACAAACATTGTGTGGTAGGGAGGAGCGGTGGTGCAGTGTATTAAGTGGTTTTTTAGACACAGATATATATCATGTTACTAGGGGGTATAGGAATAATGGTCAGTGGATACAAAGGCGCGCGTGCGTGTCTTTATAGTAGAGGGTGAGTGTGGTGTGTCTGACTAGTTAAATTCAACAAGTTTGTGTAAAAAAGACGTATTATTGTTGGGTGAGTGTTAATACAACTGACAGCAAACAAACTGGCATAGGGAGGGTAGTAGGTGTACTCACATTTTATCTTCAGTGAATATTATGGATCACAAAGATCAATGGCTGAAGGTGGATGGGGTCATTAACACACATGTTTGTGAGTTATCACACAGCATGTTGTATAATGCGGTGGATAGGTCGGACTAGCAAGTGTTCTCGATCACAGCGCGAAACACTTTGTGCGGGGATGGTGAGATACGGATAATTTGACGACTATAGAGAGAAAACATATAGTGGGTTACGGTGAGTCGGGACACAGGGAGCGGGGCTAGAGAGTAGAGAGCAGAACAATCAACAGGCACATGACTGTGTGTCCAGAGGGTGAGGTAGAGGTTGATACTAGTAAAGATGATGTCGCGCACACAAGCACATGATATACATGGGGGGTGGGTGTAATGTCTCCAGAAATCTGTCACTGAGACACCGGCGAGTCACGGTATGTAGTGTTAGAGGGTATTACATGTATAAGTGAGTAACGATCGAAATTGACATGTATCAGAGGTGTTGAGTGCAGATGCCTATTTTCAACAGTAGTTTATACAAAACAGGACTGATGTATAGGTGTGGGAGTTCTCAACGTATCGGTGTAGGTAGTCACTAATGTTGATGAGGGCACACACGGGGGGTGTGATGTATGTCATATCAACTGTGTTTCTTGTGCGTGACTCACCATACATGTTGGAGAGGGTGGGTGAGTCATGCAAGAATCAGGCGTGAGGCGAGGGTGATCACATGATGCACATACAATGGGCTTACACAAGTCACACGGGTATACATGTATCTCGTTATTTTTAGACGCACAACACTGATTTCTCTTGGTTCGTTTGTTGGTCACGAGCGTTGATTAATTGACAACATATTAGTTTAAATATACAGTATGTTTCTTATGATACTGTACTGGGGATGGTGGTGGGGCGCATGACAGTGGAGACTCTCGACAGCAGTAGTTGGGAGGTAACACTAGTGATATACGTGTGTCAGTCAGGGGGAGAGGATTGTTAAGACGGATCAGATCTTAATTTAGAGGTGTGGTGGCTGTTGGATGTATAACACAGTATGCGCATTTTTGCTGGTGATAGACAACACTTGGTAAGTTGTTACCAACGTTGTGTTGTAAAGGATGGGGAGTCCGTCTCTTTAGATTACACACGATTGGGAGGGGGTTTGGGTAAGGGTTACTGGGGTGTTAGTACATTGTGAAGAGAGACGCAAGCTCAGTATTGTGTGAGGAGGGTACTGGGAGCTGGATGAGAGTGGTGGGATTTAGGAAGCGGTACATAGTGAGAGTCATATCTCTTCTCTTCACGTGGGGGTTACTTGTCTGTGTTGGAGTACGCGGGATCCTTTTTGCATAGGCTGGGGGTAGGCACTTGGGCACGGTTAAGTGTGACTGGTATGAACTGTACTACACTATGGTGGACTAGAGACGAGGTGGACTATGGTTTAGGGGAGAGTGACTGGATTGGGGGAGTATGCATTTTCTATGGGGTGAATGATGTTTGTAGAGAACACATTTTGAGGCTACACTTGAGGATAGTAGTAGTTATCTGGTTTTTGAGTGGATTATATAGTGATGTGTGTGTGAACACTGTGTAGGGTATGCCAGAGGGAGAGGGGGTGACACACAGAGAACGAGATGGCAGGATGATATTATCGGAGATAACGCGAGGTCTGATATCTTGGTATGGGCAGGGACAGATGGGGAGACGTAGGGTGTAGTACACATGTTACTAGTGAGTGAGGTGTGCGAACGAGTACTTATATTCTTTGACACGGTGTAGGTGAGGAGATGGATAGTAACACATCACTGTTTCTAGATTGGGGGGGGAGAGAGGGAGTTGAGGCGACACACGTCTATATTTATTATTCTATAATCACAAGGGTGGATCTCTACATGAGAGTGAGGGGGTGGGGTAGAGAGGGAAGGCGTGAGGGGATATATTGTGTGAATGGGGGTATTGAGGTAAAATCTCATTGTGTCACACGGATGGGTGGAGAGTCACAGGATGTTAGGGGGACACACGCATTGGAAGTATCTTGGGTAGATGGATCACACACAGCTCTCAGAGATTGGTGAGGCAAGAGAGGGAGGGTATAGAGAGAGGAGAGTTGTGTGATACATCTCTATGTATGAGGGGAGAGGTGGACGTCTTTCTTCTAGTGAATGGTACAACACGTATATTGTGGAGGTGATGGCATTCTGGGAGATGAAAGAGAGGGGTGTGAGTAGATCTTGGGAGGTAGTTCATGTATGGCGGTGTGGGTGTGCATTTGTGTGTTGGGGGGAGTTTTGGTGGTTTTGTGGGGGGGGGATTTTGGGAAACTGGATGGGGGTGCATGGGGGGATAGAGGGATAGCACAAGTAATAATGACTACGGCGCGAGGGACACACAAGCGCGGATTGGACGGACGGTGGTCTGTGTTGGTGAGGTATAGAGAGGACAAGGGTGCGAAGGTGACTCGGGGGAAGATGGTAGAGGGCATTTGTAGAGTTAAGAGTGACGTGACAAAGAGAGGTGAATGATGGAGGAGGAGGGGAATATGAACTCTTAGGGGATATAGATTAAGTAACAATCATATGTGATAGACGGAGGGGTGGAAGAGGGGTCAAAGTTTTGAGAAAACATGTGTGAGGGGAATGGTTTGGGAGACACAAGTTAGGTTGAGAACGAGAATTGAGGGGGGCGGAGGTATAACATAGGAGGTGACAACTGGATCTGTGAGGTGTGGGTATCGGTAATATTGTCACAAAACAATAGTGTGAGGGGGGGGGTAGTAATTTTTTGTAAAAGATGTGAGGGGGGGTAGTAAGTGTTGTAACACGCAGAACTGGTGTAGGGTGGGTGGTAAGAGGACAACGAGAGGCTTTACTTGACAAAGTATAAAGTTGGGTGGTGTTGAGGGTATCAGTGAGATTTGAGCACACACTAGCGTGTAAGAACAGATGGGGGTGGATACAGTGAGCAAAGAGGTACACGTTAGTGTGTGATGTGATTGTGCACACGTGAGAGAGTGTAGATGCAACATATATGTGGTGTGAGAGAACACATTTCTTGCGTTAGTATTTCTTGCAAGGACAGAACGGACACTAGTGTTAGACATAGGCTAGCGTGATATGGTGTTGATTTAATGGAGGGATTTAGTAGTTGGTTAGTAAGTGTTGGGAAAGATTGAGTGGGGGGGGGGGGGGGGGGGGGGGGGGGGGGGGGGGGGGGGGGGGGGGGGGGGGGGGGGGGGGGGGGGGGGTGGTGAGTGTTGGAAAAGATTGAGGGGGGGATAAGAAATAGTGGGGGGGTTATGAAATGGATGTAAGTGGGGTATTTGTATAAGATTTTTTAGTGTGGGAGGGGTTAATGGGGGAGGTTTTTTTTAAGGGAAAATTTGGTTGTGATATATGGAGGGTTATTGAAGATAGGGGGGGGTGTGTTTGAGGGGTGTGGGGTGAGGTTTTTAGGGGGGGTGGTGGGTGGGGGGTTTTTGGGGAGTGTTGTTTTGTTGTTGTTTGTTGTTTTAAGTGTTTATTTTTATTGTGATGGGGTATTTTGTGTTAGTGGTAGTGGAAGAAAAATAAATTGTGGGTGGGGTAGAGGATATGGGGTGGTGATGGGTGGGCTTTTGGAGGAGTTTATTTAAGTTTATGGTTTCTATCTATTGTAGGTGAGGTATTGAAGACATGAGAGTCTATTTGTGTGGAGGTCTCGACTATCTGTGCTGTCTTGAGTCTCATCAGCAATAGGTCTATCGGATTGTGATATATACTAGAGTTTATGTGTTCATTCTTTGGAGATCAAAGACTTTTGGGAGAACATAATTTACATAGTCTTTTGTGTCGGAGTGCTGGGTCACCTCTCTCTGAGTGTGTGTAGAGGTATATGACGGTGATTTGGGGAACTTAGAGGTAGATCTATGCACGAGTGATAGTATCATATATTTTTGTAGGTGGGTTTATGTGGGGTTGTTTTGGTTTTTGGTGGTGATTTTTTGTTGGGGGGGTGTGAATTTTTTTTGTGGGGGGGTGGGGTGATTTTTTTTTGGTGGGGGATATGGGTAAGTTTGGGTGGTAGTTTTGTTTGATTTGGTTTGGGTAGTGTAAGTGTGGGTGTGATTTTTGTTTGGTGGGTGGGTTGTGGGGATTTTTTGTGGTGGGGTGATTATTTTTTGGGTGAATTTTTGTGGGGGGGTATTTTGTGGGGTGGTGTATTTTTTGTTGGATGGGCGTACTCTAGTTGTGATCTTCTTTGTGGTGGGCTTGTGCACATCTACTTCACTTGAGTTGGGGTCAGAGGGTGTACAGTTAGCTCTTGGACACTATTAGTGATAGATACTATCAGATTCACAGTCGACACAACTGGGCACACACTAGGTCGAGCACGTGATTATGGGTAGGGAGGACCACTTATACACGGGTGGCACGTGGTTAGAGTTAGTGTGATGAGACAGGGTCTGGGTCTGAGTCTCTGGGACGGGGTCTAGTGTAGAGAGAGAGATGATGTCTCATAGGAGAACAATAGGATGTCTAGTATAGTACAACACAAGGTCACTGGAGGATTGTTCTATAGCATGACACTGTGGAGCAGTACAAGATGTAGATTGTGTTGTATCTACTGAATATGTTGAGACATGAAGGCGGTGATCAAAGGGACACAGGTAATATGAATTTGAGGATCAAAATATACGAGGGATGGGAGTGGGACTGGGTTGATATAGCAAACATGTGTTCTAGTAACCACGACACTGTTGGAGGGGGGGGGTATTAAGTGTTGAAAACAAGATGTGAGGTGGGGTATTAAGTTTTGAAAAGATGTGATGTGGAGGGAAGCTATTAAGGGGTTAGTGTTTTTGAAAAGATGTAAGAGGGAGCGAGGGTGATGTAAACACCTGATAGGAGGAAGCGAGTGAGATGTCGGCGAGTGGATGAGTCTACCTAAGTGTAGAGAGGTGTGGGAAACGTAGATGGGTGACGAGTGGGGAGAGTTACATGGTACGAACAAACGCATGGTGGATAGTGAAGTGCGACAACACAAGAGGAACACAGAGTAATGTTATCTCTGAGTGTGGATTTAGATGTCACTAGGAGAGTGAGAAGTGATTACTCAGTATAGTGAGTAGTTTCTTGGCAAGGGGTACTTTATTCACGCATGTGGAGATAGAGATCAGAGTCTAGTAAACTGTGTGTTCTAGTGCTTGTGAGGACGACGTGACAATTTTAAATCAGTGGGGTGGGTTGGGTGACAGTGCATTTGAGGAAAGGAGATCTAAGGAACTGACACACAGGACGCGGTGTATCATCGAGGGACAAGATACAGAAATGGTGCGGGTCTATGGGTGACAGACACACTAGAGAAGTGGGGGGGATAAAAGACACTTGGTAGTGGAGTAATATAGGGCGAGAGAGACAAAGAGATGTTTGGGAGCGGGATATCACAGAGGGTTATCTGGAGGTTATTACATCTAGATACATATATATTAGTGTGGTGGTGTGACATCAAATTTTGGTAATGTGACATGGTACAGGTGAGAGAATTGAACAAAAGTGGTATTCAGTAGGGGGGGTGTATGTGGAGGGTGTGGGTTGATTGTTTTTAGGGGGTGGTGTGTGAGGGATTTTGGGGGAGGGGTGTTGTTTTTTTTGTATGTGTGTGTTGGTAGTTGATAGTATGAGTGGCGCTGGTGCATCCTCAATTGAGTCGAGGTATGTCGAGGTAGATCGTTATACACATAGACTTATAGGATTTCTCTGTACTTACTTGTGTTTTGTGAATTTGGGGTACATGTACATACACTGTCGGGGGTATGAGATGGGACATTTTACATAGGATTGCTTACAGGACTGATGTACAATTGTCACATTCTTTTAAGGTAGTTAGTTCAAACGGCTGGTAGCAGGTAGGCTATGTGCTTGTCTAATGTTCATTCGAGATTTTTCTATCTATGGAATTTATTAAGATTGTGGAAGTTTAGAGGGAGTCTATAAGAGCACATGTGGTTAGTCAGGCACGGGACGATCACAGGGGATTAGTAGCGCACGCAACAGCGACTGCGTTCGCAAGTTCGAGTGTGACATGATGTGGAGAGCAACTGAGTTGCATGTTTGGGGGTGTACGCGTGACAGAGGTTGTGTCCTAGTTAGCACAGATGTGGGGAGGGCCTTAGAATGACATGAAGTACATTGCACTACTAGGGGGGTATAAGTGAATGGAGACAGAACAAATATAGAAGGTGAGTGTCAGCTAGAGTAAATAGAAGAGGAGTATAATTTTACACAAGGAGTAGGTAGCGACTGATGAAAAAATCAGTAGTATTGAGTGAGGAGAGGGGTTACATCTTTCAGTGACACAATGACACAAATATGTCGTGAGAATATATGGGAATGGATTCAGTTGACTGGAGAGAGAAGTGAGTCTCGAGTGTAAACACTATCAAAAGATGTAATTTGGAATGAGCAGACTTGGGGGAGACACTAATGACATTGTGTGTAACAGCAACAGGGACACATTTAGGGAACACAAAAGTATGAGAGTGATGAGCATATCGCGTCTATTGATTGGTGGACAGGATTATTAGCGGTGAACTCAGAACAGATATGTACTATATGGAGGGCGACGAGTGTTTATGAACACATACATCATTGACGAAACACAACATAATAGGGGGGGGACTCATGGGAGCATGACTGGGCTCTGCAAGGATGAAATAAACTAATGGGAGTGAAATGGACGTATCTGGTGTGAATAATAGTTCATCTGGAGTGGAGAGCGCAAAATCACACACATTGGGATATCAGGACACGGATGTGGACACAAACTCACATCTCTGTTGGGGACACGATTAACAGTACAAGTTGGCACATATGTTAGTTAGAGGATATTCTTTGCGCCATCACAATATTGTGGCAGTGCGGAGAATAGTAGTCTAGTTGGACATACACAAATTGACATGGGGATCTTGCAGCTGGGAGAGACGGTACAATATCATGAAACATAGACAGACCATGGTTATTGTGAGTGCGTGAATAGAATAGTACACGAGACACAATTAGTACACTGGAAGGAGTGGAGCACAATTGAAGGAGTAAGATCTCATTCTTAGGAGAGAGATGCCACATGAGGGAGATATGCAATGGCTGGAGATCCTTTAGGGACACACTACTTCTTTGCGCGTTATAGGTATGGGATATAGCTGGCATGGAGTATACATTATGTAGCGCTACAATGATGGGATATAGTATTATGTGAGGGTAAGTATACAGGGAGGGAAGTTAGAATGACACTGAAGTAGGGCACAAAGCATTTCTTGTGCGACGAGGCGTTCATGTGAAATGTTGGATATGATGTAGATTGCAGATAGGGGTTACTGGGTGTGTCGCGAGCGAGCATAGATCACTTAACTTGTGATTCTACATATGACGATAGGTATGTTCAGGGTAATTGCAGAATACAAAATGGGTGCTCGATTGTGGGGGCTGTGATTGATATGTTATACAGTAGGCACATGCACAGAACCAATAAGTAGGGTGGGTGAGGAGTGTCTGAAGATCAAGGTGTGTAGGTGCACTGTCGATGGAGGGATCAGTGGTTAGTCATTTAGGGGTACTCGCTATCAGATCGAATAATCACATGAGACACATTAGCATCTTTGTTTGACGAATGAGACTAGGGAGGACGTCATCAGGAGGGGGTGTTCAGTGTGTGTGCGCGAGTGGTACGGTATTATTCTGTTCGGATAGCATCACACCTTAGTGGGTGTGCACACACAGTATCTCTTTGTTACAGATGGTGGTCAAGCGCGGACATACATACTATGATTGTATTGACACGTAGACGTAGATCTAGAATTTATTGGGACACACACAGAGGAGAGACACATAGGAGGCACGAGGTTCTGAGTTAGAGTTCTAGGAGCGTGTGAGGACTTGAGGGTACCGTTAACCAGTACGTACGCTTGATCAAACGGACCTTAGGCAATGAGAACAGCAGTCCGCGATGGGACATCTAGACTCTCTCTACTCTTGGTCATTGGGTGTACGAGGGGGGAGCGCAATATACTCTTTTTGGGGGTGGGGGATGGTGGGAGGTGTGGGGGGGGGGTTTGGTGGTTTGGGGTGGTGGGGGGTGGTGGGGTTGGGGGGATGTGGGGTGTGGGGGTTTGTGGTGGGGGGGGTTGGTGGTGGGGGTGTTTTGTGTGGGTGGGGGTTATGGGGTGTGTGGTGGGTTTTTGGGATTGGTATGGTTGGTGGGATGTGGGGTGGTGGGTTTGGTTGGGGGGGTGTTGTGTGGTGTGGGGGGGGGGGTTGTGGGGGTTGGGATGTTTAGGTGTGGGTGGGGGGGATTTGGGATGTTGGGTTGTTGGAAAAGATGTGAGGGGGGGGTAGACACAGTGTTGAATAGAGAAGTGAGGGGGGGGTAGTACAGTTAAAATATTTGATGGGGGGTATTAAGTAGATGAAAAAGATGTGAGGGGGGGGTACATAAGTGTTAAAAAGATGTGAGGGGGGGGTAGTAAGTGTTAAAAAGATTGAGGGGGGGGTAGTAGTAGTGAAGGAAAAGCTGTGATGGGTGGGTAGTAAGTGTTGGAAAAAAGATTGAGGGACAAGGGTAGTAAGTGTAGGAAAAAGATGTGATGGGGGTGTAAGTTTTGGAAAAAGATGTGAGGGGGGGGTATAAGTTTGTTGAAAGAAGATGTGATTGTGGTAGTAAGTTTTGAAAGATTGAGGGGGGGGGTAGTGATTATAAAAGATGTGAGGGGGGTATTAAGTTATGAATAAGATGTAGGGGGGGGTAGTAAGTGTTGGAAACATAAGAATGGGGGGTAGTGAGTGATTAAATAGATGTGAGGGGGGGGTAGTGAGTTTTGAAAAATATGGGGGAGTGTGGGGGTATAATATGAAAAAGATTGATGGGTGGTAGTAATTTAAAAACCATTCGGGAACAATCCGCACGTTTTTGGTATATATTCGGTATATGTAGCGTAAAAACTGTGGGAGGAGTTAGCGTGCAAAATTTGGCTATAATAAGAATAATAATAATAATAATAATATATATGTGAGATAACAATAAGTGATCTTGCTATGCAAGAACACTTAATAACTAGAAAAAATACAATTTCTGGGGAAATTGTGTGACGTGTTCTTGCCTCCACCTACTGGAGTGGGCGGAGAAACTGGGTGGAGTGGCTTGAGTAACTAAACATTTATTTATTTTTTTCAAAAATAATTTTTTTTTTTTTAATGATTTTTTTTAAATGATTTTTTAGATTTTTATTCAATTTTTTCTAAAAATAAATTTTTCAAAATTATTTCTTTCAAAAAAATTTTCAGATTTTTTTTTTTTTTAAATTTCATAATTTTCATTTTTTTTCTAAAATGATTAATTTTTTTTCTAAAAAATTTTTTTTATTCTAAAAAAAATTTTTTTTTTTCAAAAATAATTTTTTTTTTAAAAACAATTTTTTTTTTCAAAAATAATTTTTTTTTTAAAAAAATTTTTTTTTTCATATTATTTTTTTTTTAAATGATTTTTTTTTCTAAAAATGTTTTTTTTTTTTCTTCAAATTTCCTAAATTTTCATTTTTTTTCTAAAATGATTGATTTTTTTTTATAAAAAATATTTTTTTCAAAAATATTTTTTTTTAATGATTTTTTTTTTAATTATTATTATTTTTTTTTTAATTATATATTTTTTCTAAAATTTTAAAAAAATTTTTTTCAAATTTCCTAATTTTCATTTTTTTTTTTCTAAAATTATTTTATTTTTATTTTTTTTATTATTATTATTTTTTTTTAATTATTTTTTTTTTTCAAATTTCATAATTCCCCTCAGAGCTGTGTGGGACTAACTATAATCCCCCTCAGAGCTGTGTGGGACTACCTATAATCACCCTCAGAGCTGTGTGGGACTAGCTATAATCCCCCTCAGAGCTGTGTGGGACTACCTATAATTCACCTCAGCTGTGTGGGACTATCTATAATTCCCCTCAGAGCTGTGTGGGACTACCTACAATCCCCCTCAGAGCTGTGTGGGACTACCTATAACCCCCCTCAGAGCTGTGTGGGACTACCTATAATCCCCCTCAGCTGTGTGGGACTACCTATAATTCCCCTCAGAGCTGTGTGGGACTACCTATAATTCCCCTCAGCTGTGTGGGACTACCTATAATTCCCCTCTGAGCTTTTGTCACCTCCCACTCTAGTTTTGAACATTTCTCCATTCATTCCTATGGGACAAATTTCGCCGCAAAAATGACGATATTTCGTAAACCATTCGGAAAAACGTTCCACAAAGTAATAGCACACCATTCGGGAACAATCCGCACGTTTTGGTATATATTCGGTATATGTAGCATAAAAACTGTGGGAGGAGTTAGGGTGCAAAATTTGGCTATAATAAGAATAATAATAACTAGAAAATCTACAATTTCTGGGGAAATTGTGTGACGTGTTCTTGCCTCCACCTACTGGAGTGGGCGGAGTAACTGGGTGGAGTGGCTTGAGTAACTAAACTTTTTATTAATTTTTTCAAAAATGATTATTTTTTTAATGATTTTATTTTTTAAATGATTTTTTTTTCTAAAATGATTTTTCTTTTTTTTTCTAAAATGATTGATTTTTTTTTGTAAAATTTTTTTTTTTTCCAAGAATGACATTTTTTATTTTTTTTCAAAAAATTTTTATTTTTTCTAAAAAAAAATTTTATTTTTTTAAAAAAAATTTTTTTAATGATTTTTTTTTAATTATTTTTTTTTAAATATTTTTTTTCTAAAATTATTTTTTTTACTTTTTTATTATTATTATTTTTTTTTAATTATTATTTTTTTTTTTAAATTTCATAATTCCCCTCAGAGCTGTTTGGGACTACCTATAATTCCCCTCAGCTGTGTGGGACTACCTATAATCCCCCTCAGAGCTGTGTTTTTTTATGATTTTTCTTTCCAAAAAATGCTTTTTCTAAAATGATTGATTTTTTTTTTTTAAATATTTTTTTTTTTCAAGAATGACATTTTTTTCCAAAATTATATTTTTTTTTTAAATGATTGATTTTTCTAAAAAAAAATTTTTTCAAAATATAATTTATTTTTTCAAAATATTTTTTTTTTCAAATTTCCTAATTTTCATTTTTTTTCTAAAATTATTATTATTATTATTTTTTTTTAAAATTTCATAATTCCCCTCAAAGCTGTGTGGGACTACCTATAATTCCCCTCAGCTGTGTGGGACTACCTATAATCCCCTCAGAGCTGTGTTTTTTTTTAATGATTTTTTTTTTCCCAAAAATATTTTTTCAAAAATTGATTTTTTTTATAAAAAAATTTTTTTTTTCAAGAATGACATTTTTTTCCAAAATTTTTTTTTTAAATGATTTTTTTCCCCCAATTTTTTTTTAATGATTTTTTTTTAATTATTATTTTTTTTAAAAATGACTTTTTACCAAAAATATTTTTTTCTAAAAATGATTTTTTTTCAAAATATATTTTTTTTTTCAAAATATATTTTTATTTTTCTAAATATATTTTTTTTTCAAAAAAATTTTGTTTTTAAATTTCCTATTTTTCATTTTTTTTTAAAATTTCCTAATTTTCATATTTTTTTCAAATTTCATAATTTCCTTTTTTTCTAAAATTATTATTATTATTTTTTCAAATTTCATAATTCCCCTCAAAGCTGTGTGGGACTACCTATAATTCACCTCAGAGCTGTGTGGGAGAAGCTATAATTCCCCTCAGATCTGTGTGGGACTACCTATAATTCTCCTCAGCTGTGTGGGACTACCTATAATTCCCCTCAGAGCTGTGTGGGACTACCTATAATCCCCCTCAGAGCTGTGTGGCTGATCATGGGGGGTCATAATGTTTTGGCCGATCATGGGGGGGTCATAATGTTTTGGCCGATCATGGGGGGGTCGTAATGTTTTGGCTGATCATGGGGGGTCATAATGTTTTGGCCGATCATGGGGGGTCATAATGTTTTGGCTGATCATGGGGGGGTCATAATGTTTTGACTGATCGTGGGGGGTCATAATGTTTTGGCTGATCATGGGGGGTCATAATGTTTTGGCCGATTATGGGGTTGTCAGCTTTTGTCACCTCTCACTCTAGTTTTGAACATTTCTCCATTCATTCCTATGGGACAAATTTCCCCGCAAAAATGAAGATATTTCGTGAACCGTTTGGCGAAACGTTCCACAAAGTAATAGCACACCATTCGGGAACAATTCGCACGTTTTGGTATATTACTTGTCTATGTAGTGTAAAAACTGTGGGAGGAGTTAGGGTGGTAAATTTGGCTATAATAAGAATAAGAACTAGAAAAGCTACAATTTCTGGGGAAATTGTGCGACGTGTTCTTGCCTCCACCTACTGGGGGGGGTCATAATGTTTTGGCCGATCAAGCGGGGGTGTCATAATGTTTTGGCTGATTATGGGGGGTCATAATGTTTTGGTCGATCATGGGAAGGTCATAATGTTTTGGCTGATTATGGGGGGTCATAATGTTTTGGCTGATTATGGGGGGTCATAATGTTTTGGCTGATTATGGGGGGTCATAATGTTTTGGCTGATTATGGGGGGTCATAATGTTTTGGCCGATCATGGGGGGGGTCATAATGTTTTGGCCGATCCTGGGGGGGTCATAATGTTTTGGCCGATCGTGGGGGGGTCATAATGTTTTGGCCGATCATGGGGGGTCATAATGTTTTGGCCGATCATGGGGGGTCATAATGTTTTGGCCGATCATGGGGGGTCATAATGTTTCGGCCGATCATGGGGGGGTCATAATGTTTTGGCCGATCATGGGGGGGTCATAATGTTTTGGCCGATCATGGGGGGGTCATAATGTTTTGGCTGATCATGGGGGGGTCATAATGTTTCGGCTGATCATGGAGGGGTCATAATGTTTTGGCTGATCATGGGGGGTCATAATGTTTTGGCTGATCATGGGGGGGTCATAATGTTTTGGCTGATCATGGGGGGGTCATAATGTTTTGGCCGATCATGGGGGGGTCATAATGTTTTGGCCGATCATGGGGGGTCATAATGTTTTGGCTGATTATGGGGTTGTCAGCTTTTGTCACCCCTCACTCTAGTTTTGAACATTTCTCCATTCATTCCTATGGGACAAATTTCCCTGCAAAAATGACGATATTTCGTAAACCGTTCGGCAAAACGTTCCACAAAGTAACAGCACACCATTCGGGAACAATCCGCACGTTTTGGTATATTACTTGTCTATGTAGTGTAAAAACTGTGGGAGGAGTTAGGGTGGTAAATTTGGCTATAATAAGAATAAGAATAAGAACTAGAAAATCTACAATTTCTGGGGAAATTGTGTGACGTGTTCTTGCCTCCACCTACTGGAGTGGGCGGCGTAACTGGGTGGAGTGGCTTGAGTAACTAAACTTTTTATTTATTTTTTTCAAAAATGATTATTTTTTTAATGATTTTTATTTTTTTAATGATTTATTTTTATTTTTTTCAAATTTCCCAATTTTCCTTTGTTTTCTAAAATGATTAATTTTTTTTTATAAAATTATTATTTTTTTCCAAGAATGACATTTTTTTTATTTTTTTTTCTAAATTATTATTTTTTTAATGATTTTTTTTTAATTATTTATTTTTTATAAAATTATTTTTTTTTACTTTTTTATTATTGTTTTTTATAAATTTCATAATTCCCCTCAGAGCTGTGTGGGACTACCTATAATCCCCCTCAGAGCTGTTTTTTTTTTTTTAATGATTTTTTTTTCCTATAATACCCCTCAGAGCTGTGTGGGACTACCTATAATTCCCCTCAGAGCTGTGTGTGACTACCTATAATCCCCCTCAGCTGTGTGGGACGACCTATAATTCCCCTCAGAGCTGTGTGGGAGGAGCTATAATTCTCCTCAGACCTGTGTGGGACTACCTATAATCCCCCTCAGAGCTGTGTGAGACTACCTATAATTCCCCTCAGACCTGTGTGGGACTACCTATAATCCCGCTCAGAGCTGTGTGGGACTACCTATAATTCCCCTCAGAGCTGTGTGGGACTACCTATAATTCCCCTCAGAGCTGTGTGGGACTACCTATAATCCCCCTCAGCTGTGTGGGACTACCTATAATCCCCCTGGACTACCTATAACCCCCCTCAGAGCTTGTGAGACTACCTATAATTCCCCTCAGACCTGTGTGGGACTACCTATAATCCCCCTCAGAGCTGTGTAGGACTACCTATAATCCCCCTCAGAGCTGTGTGGGACTACCTATAATTCCCCTCAGAGCTGTGTGGGACTACCTATAATCCCCCTCAGCTGTGTGGGACGACCTATAATTCCCCTCAGAGCTGTGTGGGAGGAGCTATAATTCTCCTCAGAGCTTTTGTCACCTCCCACTCTAGTTTTGAACATTCCTCCATTCATTCCTATGGGACAAATTTTGCCGCAAAAATGACGATATTTCGTGAACCATTTGGCGAAATGTTCCACAAAGTAATAGCACACCATTCGGGAACAATCCGCACGTTTTGGTATATATTCGGTATATGTAGCGTAAAAACTGTGGGAGGAGTTAGGGTGCGAAATTTGGCTATAATAAGAATAATATATATGTGAGATAACAATAAGTGATCTTGCTATGCAAGAACACTTAATAATATATATGTGAGATAACATTAAGTGATCTTGCTATGCAAGAACACTTAATAACTAGAAAAGCTACAATTTCTGGGGAAATTGTGTGACATGTTCTTGCCTCCACCTACTGGAGTGGGCGGAGTAACTGGGTGGAGTGGCTTGAGTAACTAAACTTTTTTTTTTTTTTTTTTCAAAAATGATTTATTTTTTTAATGATTTTTTTAAATGATTTTTTTGATTTTTATTTAATTTTTTTCTAAAAAAAAAAATATTTTTCAAAAATTATTTTTTTTTTCAAAAATTTTTTTTAATTATTATTATTATTTTTTTTTAAATGATATTTTTTTTCTAAAGTTATTTTTTTTTTCAAAAAAGAATTATTTTTTTCAAATTTCCTAATTTTCATTTTTTTTTCTAAAATCATTTTATTTTTTAAGTTTTTATTATTATTTTTTTAAATTTTTTTTTTGATAATATAATCCCCCCAGAGCTGTGTGGGACTACCTATAATCCCCCTCAGAGCTGTGTGGGACTACCTATAATCCCTCTCAGAGCTGTGTGGACATACCTATAATCCCCCTGGACTACCTATAATTCCCCTCAGAGCTGTGTGGGACTACCTATAATCCCCCTCAGAGCTGTGTGGGACTCCCTATAATCCCCCTGGACTACCCATAATCCCCCTCAGAGCTGTGTGGGACTACCTAGAATCCCCCTGGACTACCTATAACCCCCCTCAGAGCTGTGTGGGACTACCCATAATTCCCATCAGAGCTGTGTGGGACTACCTATAATCCCCCTCAGAGCTGTGTGGGACTACCTATAATCCCCCTCAGAGCTATGTGGGACTACCTATAACCCCCCTCAGCTGTGTGGGACTACCTATAATCCCCCTCAGAGCTGTGTTGGACTACCTATATTTCCCCTAAGAGCTGTGTGGGACTACCTATAATCCCCCTGGACTACCTATAATCCCCCTCAGAGCTGTGTGGGAGGAGCTATAATTCCCCTTAGAGCTGTGTGGGACTACTTATAATCCCACTCAGAGCTGTGTAGGACTACCTATAATTCCCCTCAGCTGTGTGGGAGGAGCTATAATTGCCCTCAGAGCTTTTGTCACCTCCCACTCTAGTTTTGAACATTTCTCCATTCATTCCTATGGGACAAATTTTGCCGCAAAAATTACGATATTTCATGACCCATTTAGCGAAACGTTCCACAAAGTAATAGCACACCATTCGGGAACAGTCCGCACGTTTTGGTATATATTCGGTATATGTAGCGTAAAAACTGTGGGAGAAGTTAGGGTGGTAAATTTGGCTATAAGAATAATAACTAGAAAATCTACAATTTCTGGGGAAATTGTGTGACGTGTTCTTGCCTCCACCTACTGGGGGGGTCATAATGTTTTGGCCGATCATGGGGGGTCATAATGTTTTGGCTGATCATGGGGGGGTCATAATGTTTTGGCTGATCATGGGGGGGCCATAATGTTTTGGCAGATCATGGGGGGGTCATAATGTTTTGGCCGATCATGGGGGGGTCATAATGTTTTGGCTGATCATGGGGGGGGGTCATAATGTTTTGGCTGATTATGGGGGGGTCATAATGGTTTGGCTGATCATGGGGGGGGTCATAATGTTTTGACTGATCATGGGGGGTCATAATGTTTTGGCTGATTATTGGGGTTGTCAGCTTTTGTCACCTACCACTCTAGTTTTGAACATTTCTCCATTCATTCCTATGGGACAAATTTCCCCGCAAAAATTACGATATTTAGTGAACCGTTCGGCGAAACATTCCACAAAGTAATAGCACACCATTCGGGAACAATCCGCACGTTTTGGTATATTACTTGTCTATGTAGTGTAAAAACTGTGGGAGGAGTTAGGGTGGTAAATTTGGCTATAATAAGAATAAGAACTAGAACATCTACAATTTCTGGGGAAATTGTGTGACGTGTTCTTGCCTCCACCTACTGGAGTGGGTGGAGTAACTGGGTGAGTGGCTTGAGTAACTAAACTTTTTATTTATTTTTTTCAAAAATTATTTTTTTTTTTTTAATGATTTTATTTTTTAAATGATTTTTTTTTAATGATTTTAATTTTTTTCTAAAATGATTTTTTTTTTCAAATTTCCTAATTTTCCTTTTTTTTCTAAAATGATTGATTTTTTTCTAAAATTATTATTTTTTTTGCAAGAATGACATTTTTATTTTTTTTCTAAAATTACTATTTTTTTTAATGATTTTTTTTTAATTATTTTTTTTTCTAAAATTATTTTTTTTACTTTTTTATTATTATTTTTTTTATTTCATAATTCCCCTCAGAGCTGTGTGGGACTACCTATAATCCCCCTCAGAACTGTGTTTTTTTTAATGATTTTTTTTCCAAAAAATATTTTTTCTAAAATGATTGATTTTTTTTTATAAAATTATATTTTTTTCATGAATGAAATTTCTTTTTTTATATGATTTTTTTTTCAAAAATTATTTTTTTTAATGATTTTTTTAAATTATTTTTTTTAAATGATTTTTTTTCAAAATATATATTTTTTTCAAAATATATATTTTTTTCAAAATATAAATATTTATATTTCAAAATATATATATTTTTTCAAAATATATATTATATATTTCAAAATATATATTTTTTTTTCAAAAAATATATTTTTTTCAAAAAATATATTTTTTTTCAAATAAATATATATTTTTTTTCAAAATATATATTTTTTTTCAAAATATATATTTTTTTTCAAAATATATTCCCCTCAGAGCTGTGTTTTTTATTTTTTTTTTTTTCAAAATATATATTATTTTTTTTCAAAATATATTTTTTTTCAAAATATATATTTTTTTCAAAATATATATTTTTTTCAAAATATATATTTTTTTTCAAAATATATATTTTTTTTCAAAATATATATTTTTTTTTTCAAATATATATTTTTTTTTCAAAATTTTATTTTTCAAAATATTTTTTTCAAAATATATTTTTTTTCAAATTTCCATTTTTTTCAATTTTTACATATTTTTTTTTCCAAATTTCCTAATTTTTTCTATTTTAAAAACTGTGGGAGGAGTTAGGGTGGTAAATTTGGCAAATTTCCTAATTTTTTTTTTCAAAAATATATATTTTTTTCAAAATTATTGTTTTTTTTTCTATAATTTTTTTTTTCAAAATTTATTAATTAAAATATATATATTTTTTTTTCAAAAGTTTCCTTTTTTTTTTCAAAATATATATATTTTTTCAAAATATATTTTTTTTCAAATTTCCTAATTTTCATTTTTTTTCTAATTTCCTAATTTTTTTTTTTTCAAATTTCCTAATTTCCATTTTTTTTTCTAAAAATTATTATTATTATTTTCAAATTTCATAATTCCCCTCAAAGCTGTGTGGCAAAAATATATATTTTTTTCAAAATATATATTTTTTTCAAAATATATATTTTTTTTCAAAATATATATTTTTTTTCAAAATATATATTTTTTTTCAAAATATATATTTTTTTTCAAAAATATATATTTTTTTTCTCAGAGCTGTGTGGGACTACCTATAATTCCCCTCAGACCTGTGTGAGACTACCTATAATTCTCCTCAGAGCTGTGTGGGACTACCTATAATTCCTCTCAGAGCTGTGTGGGACTACCTATAATCCCCCTTCGAGCTGTGTGGGACTACCTATAATTCTCCTCAGAGCTGTGTGGGACTACCTATAATCCCCTCAGAGATGTGTGGGACTACCTATAATTCCCCTCAGAGCTGTGTGGGACTACCTATAATTCCTCTCAGAGCTGTGTGGGAGGAGCTATAATTACCCTTGAACATTTCTCCATTCATTCCTATGGGACAAATTTCCCCGCAAAAAAGACGATATTTCGTGAACCGTTCGGCGAAACGTTCCACAAAGTAATAGCACACCATTCGGGAACAATCCGCACGTTTTGGTATATTACTTGTCTATGTAGTGTAAAAACTGTGGGAGGAGTTAGGGTGGTAAATTTGGCTATAATAAGAATAAGAATAATATATATGTGAGATAACAATAAGTGATCTTGCTATGCAAGAACACTTAATAATATATATATATGTGAGATAACAATAAGTGATCTTGCTATGCAAGAACACTTAATAAGAACTTTTTATTTAATTTTTTCAAAAATGATTATTTTTTTTTAATAATTTTATTTTTTAAATGATTTTTTTTAATGATTTATTTTTATTTTTTTCTAAAATGATTTTTTTTTTCGAATTTCCTAATTTTCATTTTTTTTCTAAAATTTTTTATTTTTTTCTAAGAATGACATTTCTAATTTTTTTTCTAAAATATTTTTTTTTCTAAAATTATTATTTTTTAATGATTTTTTTTAAATGATTTTTTTCGATTTTTATTTATTTCTAAAAAAAAATATTTTTCAAAAAATGATTTTTTTCAAATTTCCCAATTTTTTTTTCTAAAATTATTATTTTTTTTTTATATAAATTTTTTTTTTCAAAAAAATTTTTTTAATGATTTTTTTTTAATTATTTTTTTTAATTATTATTATTTTTCTAAAAATTTAGAAATTTTTTTTTTTCAAATTTCATAATTTTCTTTTTTTTTTTTCTAAAATTATTATTATTATTATTTTTTTTTTAAATTCATAATTCCCCTCAAAGCTGTGTGGGACTACCTATAATTCCCCTCAGCTGTGTGGGACTACCTGTAATCCCCTCAGAGCTGTTTTTTTTTTTTTTTATATTATTTTTTTTTCCAAAAAATATTTTTTTTTTTAATATTTTTTCAAAAATTTTTGATTTTTTTTATAAAATTTTTTTTTTTTATTATTTTCAATTTTTTTATTATTTTTTTTTTTAAATTTTTTTTTTATAATCCCCATCAGATGTGTGGGACTACCTATAATCCCCCAAAAAAATTTTTTTTTAAAATTATTTTTTTTAATTATTTTTTTTTAAAAAAATATTTTTTACCAATTTTTTTTTAAAAATATTATTTTTTAAAAAAATTTATAAAAATTATTTTTTTTCAAAATATATTTTTTTTTTCAAAATATATTTTTATTTTTCTAAATATATTTTTTTTTCAAAAAAATTTTGTTTTTAAATTTCCTATTTTTCATTTTTTTTTTCAAATTTCCTAATTTTCATATTTTTTTCAAATTTCATAATTTCCTTTTTTTCTAAAATTATTATTATTATTATTATTTTCAAATTTCATAATTCCCCTCAAAGCTGTGTGGGACTACCTATAATTCACCTCAGAGCTGTGTGGGAGAAGCTATAATTCCCCTCAGATCTGGGTGGGACTACCTATAATTCCCCTCAGAGCTGTGTGGGACTACCTATAATCCCCCTCAGAGCTGTGTGGGACTACCTATAACCCCCCTCAGCTGTGTGGGACTACCTATAACCCCCTCAGCTGTGTGGGACTACCTATAACCCCCCTCAAAGCTGTGTGGGAGGAGCTAAAATTCCCCTCAGAGCTTTTGTCACCTCCCACTCTAGTTTTGAACATTTCTCCATTCATTCCTATGGGACAAATTTCGCCGCAAAAATGACGATATTTCGTGAAACGTTCGGCGAAACGTTCCACAAAGTAATAGCACACCATTCGGGAACAATCCGCACGTTTTGGTATATATTCGGTATATGTAGCGTAAAAACTGTGGGAGGAGTTAGGGTGGTAAATTTGGCTATAAGAATAATAATAATATATATGTGAGATAACAATAAGTGATCTTGCTATGCAAGAACACTTAACTAGAAAATCTACAATTTCTGGGGAAATTGTGTGACGTGTTCTTGCCTCCACCTACTGGGGGGATCATAATGTTTTGGCTGATCAAGGGGGGTGTCATAATGTTTTGGCTGATTATGGGGGGTCATAATGTTTTGGTCGATCATGGGAAGGTCATAATGTTTTGGCTGATTATGGGGGGTCATAATGTTTTGGCTGATTATGGGGGGTCATAATGTTTTGGCCGATCATGGGGGGTCATAATGTTTTGGCCGATCATGGGGGGTCATAATGTTTTGGCTGATCATGGGGGGTCATAATGTTTTGGCCGATCATAGGGGGTCATAATGTTTTGGCCGATCATGGGGGGTCATAATGTTTTGGCTGATCATGGGGGGTAATAATGTTTTGGCCGATCATGGGGGGGTCATAATGTTTTGGCCGATCATGGGGGGGTCATAATGTTTCGGCCGATCATGGGGGGGTCATAATGTTTCGGCTGATCATGGGGGGGTCATAATGTTTTGGCTGATCATGGGGGGGTCATAATGTTTTGGCTGATCATGGGGGGTCATAATGTTTTGGCTGATCATGGGGGGGTCATAATGTTTTGGCTGATCATGGAGGGGTCATAATGTTTTGGCCGATCATGGGGGGGTCATAATGTTTTGGCCGATCATGGGGGGGTCATAATGTTTTGGCTGATTATGGGGTTGTCAGCTTTTGTCACCTCTCACTCTAGTTTTGAACATTTCTCCATTCATTCCTATGGGACAAATTTCCCCGCAAAAATTACGATATTTCGTAAACCGTTTGGCAAAATGTTCCACAAAGTAATAGCACACCATTCGGGAACAATCCGCACGTTTTGGTATATTACTTGTCTATGTAGTGTAAAAACTGTGGGAGGAGTTAGGGTGGTAAATTTGGCTATAATAAGAATAAGAATTAGAAAATCTACAATTTCTGGGGAAATTGTGTGACGTGTTCTTGCCTCCACCTACTGGGGGGTCATAATTTTTTGGCCGATCATGGGGGGTCATAATGTTTTAGCTGATCATGGGGGGGTCATAATGTTTTGGCTGATCATGGGGGGGTCATAATGTTTTGGCTGATTATGGGGGGTCATAATGTTTTGGCTGATTATGGGGGGTCATAATGTTTCGGCTGATCATGGGGGGGTCATAATGTTTTGGCTGATCATGGGGGGTCATAATGTTTTGGCTGATCATGGGGGGTCATAATGTTTTGGCCGATCATGGGGGGGTCATAATGGTTTGGCTGATCATGGGGGGGGTCATAATGTTTTGACTGATCATGGGGGGGGTCATAATGTTTTGACTGATCATGGGGGGGTCATAATGTTTTGGCTGATCATGGGGGGGGGTCATAATGTTTTGGCCGATCATGGGGGGGTCATAATGTTTTGGCCGATCATGGGGGGTCATAATGTTTTGGCTGATTATGGGGTTGTCAGCTTTTGTCACCTCTCACTCTAGTTTTGAACATTTCTCCATTCATTCCTATGGGACAAATTTCCCCGCAAAAATGACGATATTTCGTAAACCGTTCGGCAAAACGTTCCACAAAGTAATAGCACACCATTCGGGAACAATCCGCACGTTTTGGTATATTACTTGTCTATGTAGTGTAAAAACTGTGGGAGGAGTTAGGGTGGTAAATTTGGCTATAATAAGAATAAGAATAAGAACTAGAAAAGATACAATTTCTGGGGAAATTGTGTGACGTGTTCTTGCCTCCACCTACTGGAGTGGGCGGAGTAACTGGGTGGAGTGGCTTGAGTAACTAAACTTTTATTTTTATATTTTTTAAAAATGATTATTTATTTTTTTAATGATTTTTTTTTAAATGCTTTTTTTTTATTTTTATTTAATTATTTCTAAAAAAAAAAATTTTTCAAAAATTTTTTTTTTTTTCAAAAATTTTTTTTTTTCCAAAAAAGATATTTTTTTTCGAATTTCCTAATTTTCATTTTTTTTCTAAAATGATTGATTTTTTTTTTATAAAAAAAAAAAATTAAAATTATTTTTTTGAATTATTATTATTATTTTTTTTTAAAAGAAAAAAAATTTTTTGAAAATATTTTTCAAGAAATTTTTTTTTTCAAAGAATATTTTTTTTTCAAATTTCCTCATTTTTTTTCTAAAATTATTTTTTTTTTTATACATTATTTTTTTTTTTTCAAAAATGTTTTTTTTTTTAATGATTTTTTTTAATTATTATTTTTTTTTTTAAATGATATTTTTTTTCTAAAATAATTTTTTTTTCAAAAAAGATTTTTTTTTTTAAATTTCCTAATTTTCATTTTTTTTTCTAAAATTATTTTTTTTTTTTTATTATTTTTTTTTTATTATTTTTTTTTTATTATTTTTTTTTTATTATTTTTTCTTTTCAAATTTCATAATTCCCCTCAGAGCTGTGTGGGACTACCTATAATTCCCCTCAGAGCTGTGTGGGACTACCTATAACCCCTCTCAGAGCTGTGTGGGACTACCTATAACCCCCCTCAGAGCTGTGTGGGACTACCTATAATCCCCCTCAGAGCTGTGTTGGAGGAGCTATAATTCCCCTCAGAGATGTGTGGGACTACCTATAATTCCCCTCAGAGCTGTGTGGGACTACCTATAATCTCCCTCAGAGATGTGTGGGACTACCTATAATCTCCCTCAGAGATGTGTGGGACTACCTATAATTCCCCTCATAGCTGTGTGGGACTACCTATAATCCCCCTCAGAGCTGTGTTGGAGGAGCTATAATTCCCCTCAGAGATGTGTGGGACTACCTATAATCTCCCTCAGAGATGTGTGGGACTACCTATAATCTCCCTCAGAGATGTGTGGGACTACCTATAATTCCCCTCAGAGATGTGTGGGACTATCTATAATTCCCCTCAGAGATGTGTGGTACTACCTATAATTCCCCTCAGAGCTGTGTGGGACTACCTATAATCCCCCTCAGAGCTGTGTGGGACTACCTATAATCTCCCTCAGAGATGTGTGGGACTACCTATAATCTCCCTCAGAGATGTGTGGGACTACCTATAATTCCCCTCAGAGCTGTGTGGGACTACCTATAATCCCCCTCAGAGATGTGTGGGACTACCTATATTTCCCCTTAGAGCTGTGTGGGACTACCTATAATCCCCCTCAGAGCTGTGTTGGACTACCTATAATTCCCCTCAGAGCTGTGTGGGACTACCTATAATTCTCCTCAGAGCTGTGTGGGACTACCTATAACCCCTCTCAGAGCTGTGTGGGACTACCTATAACCCCCCTCAGAGCTGTGTGGGACTACCTATAATCCCCCTCAGAGCTGTGTTGGAGGAGCTATAATTCCCCTCAGAGATGTGTGGGACTACCTATAATTCCCCTCAGAGCTGTGTGGGACTACCTATAATCTCCCTCAGAGATGTGTGGGACTACCTATAATCTCCCTCAGAGATGTGTGGGACTACCTATAATTCCCCTCATAGCTGTGTGGGACTACCTATAATCCCCCTCAGAGTTGTGTAGGACTACCTATAATCCCCCTCAGAGCTGTGTTGGACTACCTATAATTCCCCTCAGAGCTGTGTGGGACTACCTATAACCCCTCTCAGAGCTGTGTGGGACTACCTATAACCCCCCTCAGAGCTGTGTGGGACTACCTATAATCCCCCTCAGAGCTGTGTTGGAGGAGCTATAATTCCCCTCAGAGATGTGTGGGACTACCTATAATTCCCCTCAGAGCTGTGTGGGACTACCTATAATCTCCCTCAGAGATGTGTGGGACTACCTATAATCTCCCTCAGAGATGTGTGGGACTACCTATAATTCCCCTCATAGCTGTGTGGGACTACCTATAATCCCCCTCAGAGCTGTGTTGGAGGAGCTATAATTCCCCTCAGAGATGTGTGGGACTACCTATAATCTCCCTCAGAGATGTGTGGGACTACCTATAATCTCCCTCAGAGATGTGTGGGACTACCTATAATTCCCCTCAGAGATGTGTGGGACTATCTATAATTCCCCTCAGAGATGTGTGGTACTACCTATAATTCCCCTCAGAGCTGTGTGGGACTACCTATAATCCCCCTCAGAGCTGTGTGGGACTACCTATAATCTCCCTCAGAGATGTGTGGGACTACCTATAATCTCCCTCAGAGATGTGTGGGACTACCTATAATTCCCCTCAGAGCTGTGTGGGACTACCTATAATCCCCCTCAGAGATGTGTGGGACTACCTATATTTCCCCTTAGAGCTGTGTGGGACTACCTATAATCCCCCTCAGAGCTGTGTTGGACTACCTATAATTCCCCTCAGAGCTGTGTGGGACTACCTATAATTCTCCTCAGAGCTGTGTGGGACTACCTATAACCCCCCTCAGAGCTGTGTGGGACTACCTATAATCCCTCTCAGCTGTGTGGGACTACCTATAATTCCCCTCAGCTGTGTGGGACTACCTATAATTCCCCTCAGCTGTGTGGGACTACCTATAATTCCCCTCAGAGCTGTGTTGGAGGAGCTATAATTCCCCTCAGAGCTGTGTGGGACTACCTATAATTCTCCTCAGAGCTGTGTGGGACTACCTATAACCCCCATCAGAGCTGTTTGGGACTACCTATAATCCCCCTCAGCTGTGTGGGACTACCTATAATTCTCCTCAGAGCTGTGTGGGACTACCTATAACCCCCTCAGAGCTGTGTGGGACTACCTATAATCCCCCTCAGCTGTGTGGGACTACCTATAATCCCCCTCAGAGATGTGTGGGACTACCTATAATTCCCCTCAGAGCTGTGTGGGACTACCTATAATTCCCCTCAGAGCCGTGTGGGACTACCTATAACCCCCCTCAGCTGTGTGGGACTACCTATAATCCCCCTCAGCTGTGTGGGACTACCTATAATTCCCCTCAGAGCTGTGTGGGACTACCTATAGACTACCTATAATTGCCCTCAGGGCTGTGTGGGAGGAGCTATAATTCCCCTCAGAGCTTTTGTCACCTCCCACTCTAGTTTTGAACATTTCTCCATTCATTCCTATGGGACAAATTTCGCCGCAAAAATGACGATATTTCGTGAACCATTCGGAAAAATGTTCCACAAAGTAATAGCACACCATTCGGGAACAATCCGCACGTTTTGGTATATATTCGGTATATGTAGCGTAAAAACTGTGGGAGGAGTTAGGGTGGTAAATTTGGCTATAAGAATAATAATAATAACTAGAAAAGGTACAATTTCTGGGGAAATTGTGTGACGTGTTCTTGCCTCCACCTACTGGAGTGGGCGGAGTAACTGGGTGGATTAACTGGGTGGATTTCTAAAAAAAATATTTTTCAAAAAAATTATTTTTTTTTTCAAAAAAGATTATTTTTTTTTCAAATTTCCTAATTTTCATTTTTTTAATGATTTTTTTGAAACCATTCGGAAAAATGTTCCACAAAGTAATAGCACACCATTCGGGAACAATCCGCACGTTTTGGTATATATTCGGTATATGTAGCGTAAAAACTGTGGGAGGAGTTAGGGTGGTAAATTTGGCTATAATAAGAATAATAATAATAACTAGAAAAGATACAATTTCTGGGGAAATTGTGTGACGTGTTCTTGCCTCCACCTGGGTGGAGTGGCTTGAGTAACTAAACATTTATTTATTTTTTTCAAAAAAATAATTTTTTTTTTTTAAATGATTTTTTAGATTTTTATTCAATTTTTTTCTAAAAATAAATTTTTCAAAATTATTTTTTTCAAAAAATTTTTCACATTTTTTTTTTCAAATTTCGTAATTTTCATTTTTTTTCTAAAATGATTGATTTTTTTATAAAAATTTTTTTTTTTCAAAAATAATTTTTTTTTTTTCAAAAATTTTTTTTTTTTTTTTTCAAAAATAATTTTTTTTTTTCAAAAATAATTTTTTTTTTTTCAAAAAATAATTTTTTTTTTTCAAAAATAATTTTTTTTTTTCAAAAATAATTTTTTTTTTCAAAAATTATTTTTTTTTTCAAAAATTATTTTTTTTTTTCAAAAATTATTTTTTTTTAATTATTATTATTTTTTTTTAAATGATTTTTTTTTCTAAAAATTTTTTTTTTTTTTTCAAATTTCCTAATTTTCATTTTTTTTTCTAAAATTATTTTATTTTTATTTTTTTTATTATTAAGTGTTCTTGCATAGCAAGATCACTTATTTAATTATTTTTTTTTTTTCAAATTTCATAATTCCCCTCAGAGCTGTGTGGGACTACCTATAATCGCCCTCAGAGCTGTGTGGGACTACCTATAATCGCCCTCAGAGCTGTGTGGGACTACCTATAATCCACCTCAGATGTGTGGGACTACCTATAATCCCCCTCAGAGCTGTGTGGGACTACCTACAATCCCCCTCAGAGCTGTGTGGGACTACCTATAATCCCAGTCAGAGCTGTGTGGGACTACCTATAATCCCCCTCAGAGCTGTGTGGGACTACCTATAATTCCCCTCAGAGCTGTGTGGGACTACCTATAATCCCCCTCAGAGCTGTGTGGGACTACCTATAATTCCCCTCAGAGCTGTGTGGGACTACCTATAATTCCCCTCAGCTGTGTGGGACTACCTATAATTCCCCTCAGAGCTGTGTGGGACTACCTATAATTCCCCTCAGCTGTGTGGGACTACCTATAATTCCCCTCTGAGCTTTTGTCACCTCCCACTCTAGTTTTGATCATTTCTCCATTCATTCCTATGGGACAAATTTCGCCGCAAAAATGACGATATTTCGTAAACCATTCGGCGAAACGACGAAGACTACCTATAATTGCCCTCAGAGCTATGTGGGAGGAGCTATAATTCCCCTCAGAGCTTTTGTCACCTCCCACTAGTTTTGAACATTTCTCCATTCATTCCTATGGGACAAATTTCGCCGCAAAAATGACGATATTTCGTGAACCATTCGGAAAAACGTTCCACAAAGTAATAGCACACCATTCGGGAACAATCCGCACGTTTTGGTATATATTCGGTATATGTAGCATAAAAACTGTGGGAGGAGTTAGCGTGCAAAATTTGGCTATAAGAATAATAATAATAATAACTAGAAAAGATACAATTTCTGGGGAAATTGTGTGACGTGTTCTTGCCTCCACCTACTGGAGTGGGCGGAGTAACTGGGTGAAGTGGCTTGAGTAACTAAACGTATTTATTTTTTTCAAAAATGATTATTATTTTTTTTTAATGATTTTTTTTAAATGATTTTTTTTTTATTTTTATTTAATTATTTAAAAAAAAATATTTTCAAAAAAATGTTTTTTTTTTCAAAACATTTTTTTTTCCAAAAAGATTATTTTTTCCAAAAAGATTATTTTTTTAAAATTTCCTCATTTAAATTTTTTTTCTAAAATGATTGATTTTTTTTTTATAAAAAAAAAAAATTTAATTTTTTTTTGAGTTATTATTATTTTTTTTTTAAATGATATTTTTTTCAAAAAATATTTTTTTTTCCCAAAAATATATTTTATTTTTTATTTTTTTATTATTATTTTTTTTTAAATTATTTTTTTTTTTCAAAAATGTTTTTTTTTTCAAAAATGTTTTTTTTTCAAAAATGTTTTTTTTTTCAAAAATGTTTTTTTTTTTTTAATGATTTTTTTTAATTATTTTTTTTTTTTTAATGATATTTTTTTTCTAAAATAATTTTTTTTTTTCAAAAAATAATTTTTTTTTTTACATTTCCTAATTTTCATTTTTTTTCTAAAATTATTATTTTTTTTTTTTTATTATTATTATTTTTTTTTTATTTTTTCTTTTCAAATTTCATAATTCCCCTCAGAGCTGTGTGGGACTAGTTATAATTCCCCTCAGAGTTGTGTAGGACTACCTATAATCCCCCTCAGAGCTGTGTTGGACTACCTATAATTCCCCTCAGAGCTGTGTGGGACTACCTATAATCCCCCTCAGAGCTGTGTGGGACTACCTATAATTCCCCTCAGAGCTGTGTGGGACTACCTATAATTCTCCTCAGAGCTGTGTGGGACTACCTATAACCCCCCTCAGAGCTGTGTGGGACTACCTATAATCCCCCTCAGCTGTGTGGGACTACCTATAATTCCCCTCAGAGATGTGTGGGACTACCTATAATTCCCCTCAGAGCTGTGTTGGACTACCTATAATTCCCCTCAGAGCTGTGTGGGACTACCTATAATTCTCCTCAGAGCTGTGTGGGACTACCTATAACCCCCCTCAGAGCTGTGTGGGACTACCTATAATCCCCTCAGAGCTGTGTGGGAGGAGCTATAATTCCCCTCAGAGCTTTTGTCACCTCCCACTCTAGTTTTGAACATTTCTCCATTCATTCCTATGGGACAAATTTCGCCGCAAAAATGACGATATTTCGTGAACCATTCGGAAAAACGTTCCACAAAGTAATAGCACACCATTCGGGAACAATCCGCACGTTTTGGTATATATTCGGTATATGTAGCATAAAAACTGTGGGAGGAGTTAGCGTGCAAAATTTGGCTATAAGAATAATAATAATAATAATAATAATAATAATATATATGTGAGATAACAATAAGTGATCTTGCTATGCAAGAACACTTAATAATAATAATAATATATATGTGAGATAACAATAAGTGATCTTGCTATGCAAGAACACTTAATAATATATATGTGAGATAACAGTAAGTGATCTTGCTATGCAAGAACACTTAATAATATATATGTGAGATAACAATAAGTGATCTTGCTATGCAAGAACACTTAATAAAAATATATATGTGAGATAACAATAAGTGATCTTGCTATGCAAGAACACTTAATAATAATATATATGTGAGATAACAATAAGTGAACTTGCAAGAACACTTAACTAGAAAATCTACAATTTCTGGGGAAATTGTGTGACGTGTTCTTGCCTCCACCTACTGGGGGGGTCATAATATTTTGGCCGATCATGGGGGGGACATAATGTTTTGGCTGATCATGGGGGGGTCATGTTTTGGCTGATCATGGGGGTTGTCAGCTTTTGTCACCTCCCACTCTAGTTTTGAACATTTCTCCATTCATTCCTATGGGACAAATTTCCCCGCAGAAAAGACGATATTTCGTGAACCATTCGGCGAAATGTTCCAAAAAGTAATAGCACAATCCGCACGTTTTGGTATATTACTTGTCTATGTAGTGTAAAAACTGTGGGAGGAGTTAGGGTGGTAAATTTGGCTATAATAAGAATAAGAATAACTAGAAAAGCTACAATTTCTGGGGAAATTGTGTGACGTGTTCTTGCCTCCACCAGTAGTCTACAACTGGAGTGGGCGGAGTAACTTGGAGGAGCTGTGTGGGACTACCTATAATTCCCCTCAGAGCTTTTGTCACCTCCCACTCTAGTTTTGAAGATTTCTCCATTCATTCCTATGGGACAAATTTCGCCGCAAAAATGACGATATTTTGTGAACCATTCGGCGAAACGTTCCACAAAGTAATAGCACACCATTCGGGAACAATCCGCACGTTTTGGTATATATTCGGCATATGTAGCGTAAAAACTGTGGGAGGAGTTTGGGTGGTAAATTTGGCTATAATAAGAATAAGAATAACTAGAAAAGCTACAATTTCTGGGGAAATTGTGTGACGTGTTCTTGCCTCCACCTACTGGATGGAGTGGGCGGAGTAACTGAGTGGAATGGATTGAGTAACTAAACTTTATTTTTTTTTCAAAAATGATTATTTATTTTTTAATGATTTTTTTTTGTTTAATTTTTTTTTCAAAAATGATTTTTTTCTTTCAAAATTTTTTTTTTCAAAAATGTTTTTTTTTTATTATTATTATTTTTTTTTAATAATTTTTTTTTAAATGATATTTTTTTTCTAAAATTATTTTTTTTTCAAAAAAGATTTTTTTTTCAAATTTCCTAATTTTCATTTATTTTTTTTAATAATTTTTTTTAATTTTTTTATTATTATTATTTTTTTTTCAAATTTCATAATTCCCCTCAGAGCTGTGTGGGACTAGCTATAATCCCCTCAGAGATGTGTGGGAGGAGCTATAATTCCCCTCAGAGCTGTGTGGGACTACCTATAATTCCCCTTAGAGCTGTGTGGGACTACCTATAATTCCCCTCAGAGCTGTGTGGGACTACCTATAATCCCCCTCAGAGCTGTGTGGGACTACCTATAATCCCCCTCAGAGCTGTGTGGGACTACCTATAATCCCCCTCAGAGCTGTGTGGGACTACCCACAATTTTTTTTTTCAAAAATGTTTTTTTTATTATTATTATTTATTTTTAATAATTTTTTTTAAATGATATTTTTTTTTCTAAAATTATTTTTTTTTTCAAAAAAGGATTTTTTTTCAAATTTCCTAATTTTCATTGATTTTTTTTTAATTATTTATTTTATTTTTTTCATTATTATTATTTTTTTTTCAAATTTCATAATTCCCCTCAGAGCTGTGTGGGACTAGCTATAATCCCCTCAGAGATGTGTGGGACTAGCTATAATTCCCCTCAGAGCTGTGTGGGAGGAGCTATAATTCCCCTCAGAGCTGTGTGGGACTACCTATAATTCACCTCAGAGCTGTGTGGGACTACCTATAATCCCCCTCAGAGCTGTGTGGGAGGAGCTATAATTCTCCTCAGAGCTGTGTGGGACTACCTATAATTCCCCTCAGAGCTGTGTGGGAGGAGTTATAATTCCCCTCAGAGCTGTGTGGGACTACCTATAATTCCACTCAGAGCTGTGTGGGACTACCTATAATTCCCCTCAGCTGTGTGGGACTACCTATAATCCCCCTCAGAGCTGTGTGGGACTACCTATAATCCCCCTCAGCTGTGTGGGACTACCTATAATCCCCCTCAGAGCTGTGTGGGACTACCTATAATTCCCCTTAGAGCTGTGTGGGACTACCTATAATCCCCCTCAGAGCTGTGTGGGACTACCTATAATCCCCTCAGAGCTGTGTGGGACTACCCACAATTTTTTTTTTCAAAAATGTTTTTTTTATTATTATTATTTTTTTTTTATAATTTTTTTTTTAAATTATATTTTTTTCTAAAATTATTTTTTTTTCAAAAAGATTTTTTTTTTTTCAAATTTCCTAATTTTCATTGATTTTTTTTAATTATTTTTTTTTATTTTTTTCATTATTATTATTTTTTTTTTCAAATTTCATAATTCCCCTCAGAGCTGTGTGGGACTAGCTATAATCCCCTCAGAGCTGTGTGTGACTACCTATAATTCCCCTCAGCTGTGTAATAATAATAATATATATGTGAGATAACAATAAGTGATCTTGCTATGCAAGAACACTTAATAATATATATGTGAGATAACATTAAGTGATCTTGCTATGCAAGAACACTTAATAAGAATAATATATATGTGAGATAACATTAAGTGATCTTGCTATGCAAGAACACTTAATAATATATATGTGAGATAACAATAAGTGATCTTGCTATGCAAGAACACTTAATAATATATATGTGAGATAACAATAAGTGATCTTGCTATGCAAGAACACTTAATAACTAGAAAAGCTACAATTTCTGGGGAAATTGTGTGACGTGTTCTTGCCTCCACCTACTGGAGTGGACGGAGTAACTGGGTGGAGTGGCTTGAGTAACTAAACTTTTTTATTTATTTTTTCAAAAATTATTTTTTTTTTTTAAATGATTTTTTTTTAAATGATTTTTTTAATGATTTTAATGATTTATTTTTATTTTTTTCTAAAATTATTTTTTTTTTTTAATTTCCTAATTTTCCTTTTTTTTTAAAAAAAGATTGATTTTTTTTTATAAAATTATATATTTTTTTTCCAAGAATGACATTTTTTATTTTTTTTATAAAATAATTATTTTTTTTCGAAAATTATTATTTTTTAATGATTTTTTTAATTATTATTTTTTTTATAAATTTTTTTTCAAAAAAGATTTTTTTTTTTCAAAAAAGATTTTTTTTTCCAATATCCTAATTTTCATTTTTTTTTTTTTTATATATCTTTATTTATCAAAATTTTCTACATATTTACAAATTTTCATACAATTGCATTTATACAAAGGGTGCTTATCTCTTTCTTATACATTTATATATCATACCTCGTGTATATAATCATCTGACTTTATTTATATTTCCATAAATTTACTAACCCCTTACTTCTACACATCCATCCGTCAATTGTTCACCACTACAACTCATACACAAAAAAAAAAAAAAAAAAATTAAAAAAAAAATAATTTAACAAATAATAAATATAATACCCTATTTCTCTCCTATTAAGCTCTTCCATCCTGGGTGGAATATTTTAAATCCTAACCAGGTCTGCCAGGCATTATTTGCTCCCTCTCTATTTGCATTTTCCTTTTCCATTCTTATCTCCAATTTACACATTTCGTCCATCTCCATCTCCCACTCATCTATATTTGGACACCTACTATTTTTCCATTTCCTGGCTATAATGGTTCGTGCTGCCGTTAAAAAAAATTTCAAAGTTCCTTTCTTCACCTTATTTATAGATCCCATATTCATTGACATTATTGACATCAGGATATCGGGTTGTATTTCTATTCCTGTCATCAAGGCATATGCCTTATATATCTGTTGCCAAAATCTATTTACTTTAGGACAATGAAACCATATGTGTGACATTGTTCCAACCGCTTGAAGGCATCTCCAACATGTGTTTCTGTTTTCGGGGTTAATTTTATTCATATCTGTTGGACACCGGTACCACCTTGTCAATAATTTATAGTTCCTTTCCTGGTCTCTACTAGATTTAGATAATTTATGAATAATTTTAAAGGCTTCTTTCCATTTTTCTTTAGGAATATCTATTCCTAACTCTTCTTCCCACCTTTTTATGTAATTCATCTCTTTTACCATGTTATTTTTCGTTAAGTATTTATATACCATGGACAAATTATGGATCGGCTTCTGTTTTTGTATTAATATTTCCTCGAGGGCTAGTAACGGTCTACTTATTACGTCTTCTTTCGCTATAAAGGAAATATATTTATTTAATTGCCAATACTGGATCCAGTTGTTTTTATATTCTATACCCATAAATTCAAATGGTATTAACCTGTCCTGTTCTATAATATCTTTTATTCTGATATCTTGTTTTTTGTTCCATTTTAGGAAGGTTTCTCTTTTCATTGCTTGCGGAAATTCAGGGTTATCAAATATAGGGGTCATTGGTCCTATGAGTGTTGATCCTTTTCCTTGTTTTACTAAACCGTCCCATACTTTCAATACCCGGCTCACGAAATATGGCATATCCTTATCTGGTGGACGTTTCTCCTTTCTAATCCATGGCAATGACCTTAGGCTAATGTTTGACATCTCTTCTTCCAGTTTGACCCATTCTTTAGAGTCTTCATTTTGGAACCAGTCTATCACTCTGGTTATAAGGGCCGCTTTTAAGTATGTCAAAATGTCTGGAAGTGCCAATCCCCCTTCCTCCTTGGCACGGGTCAATATTGTTCTACTTATTCTAGCAGGTTTCCCGGCCCAAACAAAACTTCCTATAATTTTACGAATTTGATTTACCATTTTCTTTATAGGAAACAGGGGTATGGCTTGGAATATATATAAAATCTTGGGTAAAATATCCATTTTTATTATGTTTATCCTCCCTATCCAGGAATGATTTCCTTTTGCATATTGTTGTAGTAGCTTATTTATTTTATTTGTGATTGGGAGGTAATTAAGTTCATATAATTGGTCTAAGTCTCTAGGGATGTAAATTCCCAAGTATTTTACGGCTAAAGGTTGCCATTTGAAAGGGAAGTTAGTCTTAATTATTTCTATTTTATTTTCGGGGAATATGATGTCCATTATTTCAGATTTATTATAATTTACTTTGAAGTTACTAACTTTGGCAAAGTTATCAAATTCCTGTATTAGGTTGGGAAGTGTTATTACCGGGTTTGTTATGTATACCAATAGATCATCTGCATAAACAGACAGTTTGTACTCTGTCTCCCCTACCCTTAGCCCCTGTATATCTCTATTTTTCCGGATGGCTATTGCTAAATGTTCCATAACCAACACATACAGTAGGGGAGACAGAGGGCAACCCTGTCTGGTTCCATTAGTTATCATTATGGGCTCAGAAATCTCTCCTGCTGCTCTAATTCTAGCGATGGGTTTTTGATATATTACCATTATTTTTTCCAATAACTTCGGTCCTATTCCCCATTGTATCAGTGTCTCTTCGAGAAAACACCATCCCACCCTGTCAAACGCCTTTTCGGCGTCTACCGTCAAGAGACAGGATGGGATGGTGTATCTCTGGGCATAATCCATGAGCGTTACTGTTTTTGACGTATTTATCTCGTGTTTCTCTCCCTTTTACAAAGCCCGCTTGGTCCAGATGTATATAGCTTGGAAGTATAGGGGTTAATCTGTTGGCTATGACTTTTGAGTATATCCTGAGATCAATATTTGTCAACGAAATGGGTCGATAGCTACCACAGTTGGTAAGATCTTTTTCGGGTTTGGGTATTAAAGAGATGTAAGCTAGCATTCCCTGTGGAACGAAAGGTTGTTTAATTGTTACTTCGTTAAACAAGCCCTTCAATATTGGAACCAGTAGATCTCTAAACATTTTATAAAACCTCGGGGTAAAGCCATCTGGGCCTGGGCTCTTCCCTATTACTAGAGAGTCCACTACTTTTTTAATTTCATCTTCTGTTATTTCCTCTTCGAGTTGTTCTTTCTCAGACTCTGTTAATCTTTGTATCGGGGTATTCTTTATATATTCCTGCACTTGCTGTTGATAAGCTTCCGGATTCTTTTCTGCCAGAGGATTGGGGATGTTATATAACTTAGTATAGAAGTTACGAAAAGTATCAGCAATATCTTTTGGTTTATGGACATATTTACCCGTTTCATCTTTAATTTTTATAATTGAGGTTAAGTTTGTTTGTTGGTGTATCTTCCTCGCTAATAATTTCCCCGGCTTGTTTCCTTGGACATGATTCAGAGACCGTATTTTATCTCGGTTTAGTAGGGTTTCCTCATCTAATAATGTTTTCAATTCGTTTGTTTTGGTGGTTAATTCTTTTAATAGTTCCTGCCCCATCTTTTGTTTGTGTTCTTTACTTATTCTTTCTATTTCTCTTGATAATTGAGTTATTTTGTTGCCTTTCAGTTTTTTTAGTCTAGACCCATGCTTGATAAATAGACCTCTTATAATGCATTTTAATGTTTCCCATTGATTAGGTGGGGAAGTATTGTCACCTACGTGGTCTACTGAAAAATTCGTTATTGCTTCTCTGATCTCTGTTAAGCAAGTATCGTCAAACAGTAAATTATCATTGAGTCTCCAAGAGTTCCTAGTTCTTTTTCCTTTATCTATAGTCAAAGTAATAAAGATAGGTGCGTGATCTGACCATATCGCATTACCGATCTCTGGAGAGGAAAGCTCCGGCAACCCTTGTTGGTTTATCAGGAGATAGTCTAGTCGGTGATAGGTTCCATGGACCTTTGATAGGAATGTGTAGTCCCTATCTTCCGGGTAGGCCATTCTCCATGTATCTACTAGATGGTATCTATTCAACATTTCTGAGAACTTTTTTCTTGCCATACTTTTTTCTTTTTTTGGAGGAGCTGAAGTGTCCAACTCGGGGTTAAAGATAAAGTTAAAATCTCCGCCAATTACCGTGATCCCTTCCGCTTTGCTCATTAAATCTGTGAGGAGTTGCGTCCCAAATTCAATTTGGTCATAATTAGGTAAATATATGTTAATGAAGGTGTATTTCTTGCCATAGATATTAACCTTCAGCAAGAGCCCTCTTCCATCTTTATTTCTATAAGTTTCTAAAACTTGATGTGGGACAGATTTATGTATTACGATAGCAACTCCTCGAGATTTTGAGTATGCAAAAGAGTCATGGTACCAGGTTGGATAATGCCTATTCCGTATAGTGGGTATGTGGTCCGAACGAAAATGTGTCTCTTGGAGCATAAGTATACCAATGTTTTGTCTATGGCATGACTGCAGAACCTGGAGTCTCTTAGATGGTATGTTTAATCCTCTGATATTGTATGAGCATATTTTTATCATGTTGGGAGTTTCACCCGGATGGTGGGAGAGAAAAAGGGAGAGAAAGAAAAAAAAAAAAAAAAAAAAAAAAGAGAGAAAAAAAAAAAAAAAAAAAAAAAAGGACTAAATTTATTCAAATACTAGCCCTTAATCAAGTTTCACTCTCGCTCCATTCATTCACTCTACTTGCATTTGTAACTTTAATCTACGACTAATCTAAGTCAACCCTTAATATATAAGGTCTCTATTTGGGGTGCATGAACGCTTCCCCCAACAGATCGATGTTCTCCCCAGTCAATTTATATTTTGTATGTTGTTTATATTAAGACCAGAGAGAGAAAAAAAAAAAAAAAAAAAAACATAACTTTTATGGTCGCTGGTAAGGAAGGAAGGCGGGGAGTCGAATTGGGGAGGGAGAAGGGAGAAGAAGAAAAAAAAAAAAAAAAAAGGGGGGGGGCTATCAAGGGGGGGAGGAGACATGGGAAGCTTTAAAGTATAACATATTTTCATCTGTCTATTATATATCTATATACGTGCCTATTCATATAAATATACACACTCATACCCCAGTGGTTTATTTCCTGTCCGGGGGAAACAGACCATAAAAAGTAAAAAAAAAAAAAAAAAAAAAAAAAAAAGGGGATGTGCCTCAGTGTTATTATTATTATTGCCCTATTTAAGCCGCGAGGAAAGTGTCCAAAAAAAAAAAAAAAAAAAGGGGACCAGAAATAGTGCATTAGTGTTCATCTATATGGTGCTTATTATTGTTTATGCCCTTCTTGGACCGTGAAGAAAGTGTCACACGAGAAAAAAAAAAAAAAAAAAAAAAGAAGTTTTTACTCTTCTTTTTTTTTTTTTAACCTCAGTGTTTTTTGGTGCTATTGTTATTATTGTCCACTTTGGACAGTGAAAAAGCTCTCAAAAAAGAAAAAAAAAAAAAAAAAACAAAAAAAAAAAAAAAATTATTTGCGTTAGTGTTAATTATATTAGTAATTGTTGATAGTGAATGTGAAAAATATCGTGCTTAGGAAAAAAAAAAAAAAAAAAAAAAGGGGGCCCCGTGAGAAGGAAATAAGGTACCCTGGGGTATGTTATCTTATTTCTAGATTGCTAGATTTGGGTGGATACCTTTTGATTGCTGTATCTACATTCATCCTATACGTGTCCACATAAGTACATTTCATATTTATCTACATCCCCATTAATTTAGATCTTATAATCTTACATTCATTACTCCCCTCCATTGATCTTAATATTCATACTTTTAATGTCTATTTATTCATTTATTTGTCCATTTAGGACTGCAGAAAAAAAAAAAAAAAAAAAAAAAAAAGAAAAAAAAACGATTGTAACTTTTAGTGTTCGTATAATTAGTGCTTAGTGCTTATTTTGTTGTCCCTATTGAGCAACAAAAAAAAAAAAAATAAAATAAAAAAAAAGAGAAAAAAGAAAAAAAAAAAAAAAAAAAAAAAAATATATGAAAATTTTTTTTTCGTGAATGTTGATTATGATGTTAATTATTATTGGTGAACTATGAAAAATATCGTGCTTAAAGAGAGGAGAAAAAAAAAATAAAAAAAAAAAAAAAAAAGGGGGCAAGAAAAAAAAAAAAAAAAAAATAGACAATAAAAAAAAAAAATGATTTTTCATTGGTGTGTCTGTACTTAATGCCATTTTACCCTAAGTTTGCCAAAAAAAAATAAAAAAATAAAAATAAAAAATTGAATCCAAAAAGGAATTTTAAATTTTCTCTACCCCCTTCCCCTCCACCCCTTCTCTTCCCATTGTGTCTATCTTCTTCTTCTGGTAAGTCCTTCCGAGATGTCCGAATATGTTTGCGGCCAAGCCGGTATGTCTATCAGGGGTAAGTCAAGATTTTTCAGGAAGTCTGGAAGATCTTTTAAGTCCCGGAAAATATTCTTCTGACCATTTTGATGTACTATTAGTTGAAATGGAGTACCCCATTTATTTAGAATACTCCTTTCTTTTAATATGTCTAGGAGTGGTTTTAGAGCTTTCCTTTTAATCAAGGTGTGTTTGGACAAGTCCTGTAGGAAAATAAGTGTGACTCCTTTGTATTCGAAGTTTCTTTGTTTCCTGGCTTCCCCCATAATATTCTCCTTTACTCTAAAAAAATGTATTCTGGAGATTACGTCTCTAGGTTTTGTTATGTCCTTATCCTTTGGGCCCAGTGCTCTATGTGCTCGATCAATTTCGATACCGGTTGTGTTTGGTTGTTTTAATAAAGTATTGAATATTTCCTGCAGGGTATCTTTCAATTTATCTGGTGTTATTGACTCTGGAAGCCCTCTGACTCTGATGTTATTTCGTCTGGTTCTGTTTTCCATTTCGTCATTTGAGTTAAACATTTGTACTAAAAACCTGTCGGTCTCTCGATTTCTCTCTTCTAGGTCATAGATTTTTTGGTTCATATCTTCCATTTTCGTGTTTATGTTTTCCACCCTTTTTTGTGTCTCCATTACTGCTGTTTTTATTGTTTGTATCTCGCTTTTATAGGAGGTCTCTAGCCTGTGCACATATCTATCCATGTCCTCTCTTGTGGGTATGGATTTTATGTAAGATTGTATATCCCAGCTCTGTCTGTCCATAGTCTCTTCTGTATGTGATATATTATAATGTTCACCATTCTCCATAGTGGTACTGATTGCTACTTCTGAGTCTCCACAGGAGGTCCGAGAGTCTGTTTCAGGTGTCTCAGAGTTTTCAGATGTTACCTGTATATTTGGGTTTTTGAAAAACCCAGTTATATCTGTTTTGGGATTCGGGCTTGATTTCACTATCGTTAGCGGGTTTTTAGATGTCCCTCCAGCGGACCCTCTTTTGATTTTTTGTGCGTGTGTACTTTTGGGGGGCATTCCCCAGGAAAGAGAGAGGATAATTTTAAAGGTTGAGATGTAAGTTCTCTTAGTTCGATATGTTTTTCCTCCTTATTCCTTTCCCACCTCTTACCACTTGCCAGATAAGTCCCGTAGAGCCACGGGCCACTGTTAAGGGACTAAAAATTTGTTGCGTATGAAAGTTGCTTGAGTTACCTTAAATTACATTGAATTTATGTGCGCTCTTAAGGCTTCCAGCAGGATATATCTTATTCCGGCAATTATTTAGTACAGAAAATATGGGACCCTGTATGGAGTCTGTACAAGGTGCCTATTTTATGTTCTGAGAGATATTGTGCTCTCCCGCGGGTATAGTATAGAGTGCGTTGGAGCCTATGGAATATTTTTTTTTTAAATTATATTTTTTTTCTAAAATTATTTTTTTTTCAAAAAAGATTTTTTTTCAAATTTCCTAATTTTCATTGATTTTTTTTAATTATTTTTTTTTATTTTTTTCATTATTATTATTTTTTTTTTCAAATTTCATAATTCCCCTCAGAGCTGTGTGGGACTAGCTATAATCCCCTCAGAGCTGTGTGTGACTACCTATAATTCCCCTCAGCTGTGTAATAATAATAATATATATGTGAGATAACAATAAGTGATCTTGCTATGCAAGAACACTTAATAATATATATGTGAGATAACATTAAGTGATCTTGCTATGCAAGAACACTTAATAAGAATAATATATATGTGAGATAACATTAAGTGATCTTGCTATGCAAGAACACTTAATAATATATATGTGAGATAACAATAAGTGATCTTGCTATGCAAGAACACTTAATAATATATATGTGAGATAACAATAAGTGATCTTGCTATGCAAGAACACTTAATAACTAGAAAAGCTACAATTTCTGGGGAAATTGTGTGACGTGTTCTTGCCTCCACCTACTGGAGTGGACGGAGTAACTGGGTGGAGTGGCTTGAGTAACTAAACTTTTTTATTTATTTTTTTCAAAAATTATTATTTTTTTTAAATGATTTTTTTTTAAATGATTTTTTTAATGATTTTAATGATTTATTTTTATTTTTTTCTAAAATTATTTTTTTTTTTTAATTTCCTAATTTTCCTTTTTTTTCTAAAAAGATTGATTTTTTTTTTTATAAAATTATATATTTTTTTTCCAAGAATGACATTTTTTATTTTTTTTATAAAATAATTTTTTTTTTCGAAAATTATTATTTTTTAATGATTTTTTTTAATTATTATTTTTTTTATAAATTTTTTTTCAAAAAAGATTTTTTTTTTTTCAAAAAAGATTTTTTTTTCCAATATCCTAATTTTCATTTTTTTATTATTATTTTTTTGAATTTTTTTTTTAAATTTCATAGTTCCCCTCAGAGCTGTGTGGGACTAGCTATAATTCCCCTCAGCTGTGTGGGACTACCTATAATCCCCCTCAGAGATGTGTTTTTTTAATGATTTTTTTTTCCAAAAAATATTTTTTTCTAAAATAATTTTTTTTCACATTTCCTTATTTTCATTTTTTTTTCTAAAATGATTGATTTTTTTTATAAAATTATTATTTGTTTCCACAATGAAATTTTTTTCCAAAATGATTTTTTTTTTAAAATGATTTTTTTTTAAAATGATTTTTTTTTCAAAAATTATAATTTTTTTAATGATTTTTTTTAATTATTATTTTTTTAAATTATTTTTTTTCCAAAAATATTTTTTTTCCAAAAATATTTTTTTCTAAAATTATTTTTTTTTTTCAAATTTCCTAATTTTCATTTTTTTTCTAAAATTATTACTTTTTTTTTTCAAATTTCATAATTCCCCTCAGAGCTTTGTGGGACTAGTTATAATTCCCCTCAGAGCTTTGTGGGACTACCTATAATCCCCCTCAGAGCTGTGTGGGACTACCTATAATTCCCCTCAGAGCTGGGACTACCTATAATCCCCCTCAGAGCTGTGTGGGAGGAGCTATAATCCCCCTTAGAGCTGTGTGGGACTACCTATAATTCCCCTCAGAGCTGTGTGGGACTACCTATAATTCCCCTCAGAGCTGTGTGGAACTACCTATAATCCCCCTCAGAGCTGTGTGGGACTACCTGTAATCCCCCTCAGAGCTGTGTGGGACTACCTGTAATCCCCCTCAGAGCTGTGTGGGACTACCTGTAATCCCCCTTAGAGCTGTGTGGGACTACCTATAATCCCCCCCAGAGCTGTGTGGGAGGAGCTATAATCCCCCTCAGAGCTGTGTGGGACTACCTATAATTCCCCTCAGAGCTGTGTGGAACTACCTATAATCCCCCTCAGAGCTGTGTGGGACTACCTGTAATCCCCCTCAGAGCTGTGTGGGACTACCTGTAATCCCCCTTAGAGCTGTGTGGGACTACCTATAATCCCCCCCAGAGCTGTGTGGGACTACCTATAATTCTCCTCAGCTGTGTGGGACTACCTATAATCCCCCTCAGAGCTGTGTGGGACTACCTATAATTCCCCTCAGAGCTGTGTGGGACTACCTATAATTCCCCTCAGAGCTGTGTGGGACTACCTATAATTCCCCTCAGAGCTGTGTGGGACTACCTATAATTCCCCTCAGAGCTGTGTGGGACTACCTATAATTCCCCTCAGAGCTGTGTGGGACTACCTATAATTCCCCTCAGAGCTATGTGGGACTACCTATACCTTTTTTAAATGATTTTTTTTAGTTTTATTTTATTTATTTATTTTCAAATTTCATAATTCCCCTCAGAGCTGTGTGGGACTACCTATAATCCCCCTCAGAGCTGTGTGGGACTACCTATAATTCCCAAAAAATGATAAAAATTTGGTTTGGGTAGAGTGTAGCATGATTGAGTAATTGTCATTCAAAGTGTGAGAGCGCTGAAAGCTAAAAATTGGTCTGGTAAGGAAGGGTGTATAAAAGCCCTGCATTGAAGTGGTTAAAGAAATGCCCTAATGAGATGTGGCCAATAGGGGTAAAAAGATGCCGAGCAATGAGAGAAGCAGCATACGAGCCGCAATCACATACTGCCTGGCAAAAAATGTGAGATTGTTAAAAATGAGACTGGAATAAGCAGGCTTAAGGACCGACACTTCTAGGGCTCCGGTCTGCTGGATGATTGATTAAACATCCAGTTCGACCGGTGCCCAGGGCGTTTGTACGATCACTGGAAAATAAAACCATATATAGGAGGAGGGTGCACCCAAAGACTAATGATCCATAGAGGACTTGTTCACATGTTTTAAACTGTGAATATAGGTAATAAAAGTACAAAATATGATAGATAATACACAAAAGAATGATCAATACAGTTTGATAAGGTTTGCAGCCCAGAGAGGATTCACATATATCCACATATTGAAAAAGGAAACAAACATATTGATAAGTGACACAAAAATTTCCAAAATCTTTGTATCAGTCATTTTTAACATAGCCAAACATTGGTGGCCAAAAAGATTTTTTTGAAGATTGCATGAATGAAAAAGCAAAGAATAATAAAAAAAATAAAAATGTGTAGAAGCCAAAAGGAAAAAAAAAAATAATTTAAGAAAGGGTTTGAAACTAATAGCATCATTTAAACCCGGATGCTTGAGGGCAGACAAATCGTGTATCCAGCGTGCCTCACGCTGTAATAGCGTGTTGTCATAATCGCCACCTCTTTCTCCGGGGAGGATATGTTCCAAGGCAAAAAAAAAGCAATTTGGAGCAGTCAAAGTTATGGAAGAGACCCATATATCGACTTATCGGTGTCTCCTTTTGTGATACAAGGGAAATATGGTCCCTAATGCGGTGGAAGAAAGGTCGCTTAGTTTTTCCCCACATAAAATGCTTTACGCTCACACAGCATTATATATACAACTCCAATTGATTGTCAGGTTGCCACAAATTTGGGTGTGTATAGACGTCAGTTGGGGAGGATAATTTGTCATGCTGCATGGATGTAACGACAGAAATTACATTTAAGGCCCTTTGGAAGTTTCAGTCTGGGTGGTATAATGACTGTGTACAAAATTATCCCGAAGAGATCGGGATCTTCTAAAGGTAATCTCGGGATGTTTCTTAAGATGTTTATATACATTGTCATCTAACATTAGAAGATACCAATGTTTTTGAATTTTATCATGCACCTGTTGGTGCTGACCAGAGAAAAGCGTAATGAGCCTAACCCCTGCATCGGACTTGATAGGTTTAGGGTCATGTATCAACGAAGTTCTGTTTTTATTTTTAGCTCTAATATAAGCTTATATACCTTCAAATTGGTATCTGCTCGAAAAAAAGACTGCATGTCATCTCTATAGAATAAATCACGCTCCCACCCCCCCAGATAAAGGTTCACATAAGAGGGGGCACACTTGGTCCCCATAGCCACCCCCTGTATCTGGAGGTAGTGGGAGCCTCCAAAAAGGAAAAATGTTATGAATCAGAGCAGATCCAAAATAAAATTGGTTGTACAGCTTGGGCGCTTCATTGTTTTCGGAAATGAAACCCTCGACAACTGCCACCCCCAAGGAATGGGGGGTGGAGTTGTAGAGGGCTTTTACATCCAAAGCAACCAAGAACCCCCTGGAATTGTGATTCCATCAAGGGTTCTGAGAAGGTCACTAGTGTCCTGAAGATAGGACACAAGGCCCTTCCACATGGGGTCTGAGAAAATCATCAATGGGTTGGCTGGCTGTCTCAGTGAGGCAGCCATTAACGGATACTATGGGGCGGGGAGGATTTAAGGAGTTCTTGTGGATCTTTGGAAGTGCATATAGGGTCAGTGTTCACGGTGATGACACATTGAGGAATTCCCAGGTTTTCTGATTAACCGCTTCCCGACCGGCGCACAACGATATACGTCGACAGAATGGCACGGACAGGCATAAGGGCGTATATATACACGTCCCCTTTAAGATGCCGCCGCGCCATCGGGCCGGTCGGGACCCCCGTGAGGCCGGTCGCGGGTCCCGCGGACTCAATCGCCGCGGGGACACCCGCGATCGTCTCACGGGAAGGCTGAACGGGGAGATGCGGAAATAATCAGCATCTCCCCGTTCTGCCTAGCAACTAGTGACGCAGATCTCTGCTCCCTGTGATTGGAGCAGAGATCAGCATTCACTAGCTGACAGCCACGCCCCCCCACAGTAAGAAACACACCTCTAGGCATACTTAACCCCTACACTGCCACCTAGTGGTTAACCCCTTCACTGCCAGTGTCATTTACACAGGAATCAATGCATTTAAATAGCATTGATTGCTGTATAAATGACAATGGTCCCAAAAATGTCCGATGTGTCCGCCATAATGTTGCAGTCACAAAAAATCGCTGATAGCCGCCATTACTAATAAAAAAATTGCTAATAAAAATGCTATAAAACTATCCCTTATCTTGTAAACGCTATAACTTCTGCGCAAACCAATCAATAATCGCTTATTACGTATTCTTCTACATATTTTTTGGTAAAAAAAAAAATCGCATCGACCTAAACTGAGGAAAAAAAATGTTTTTTTTTTATATATTTTTGAGGGATATTTATTATAGCAAAAAATAAAAAAGAATGCGTTTTTTTTCAAAATTGTCGCTCTTTTTTGTTTATAGCGCAAAAAATAAAAACCGCAGGGGCGATCAAATACCACCAAAAGAAAGCTCTATTTGTGGGAAAAAAATGACGTCAAATTTTGTTTGGGAGCCACGTCGCACGACCGCGCAATTGTCAGTTAAAGCGACGCAGTGCCGAATTGCAAAAAGGGGCCTGGTCCTTTGGCTGCAAATTGGTCCGGTCTGAAAGTGGTTAATCAAGTCCTGGTGATAGGCTGAACCAATTAATTGCTGAGTAGTTAGTTTTACATGACTTTCTGGTATCTTTTTATACCATTCTGGATTCTGCAGAATAGCCAAAACCATCGATTCATAGTGATGATTGTCCATCACAACCAAATTTCAAACCTTATCTGAAGGTTTTTGAGGTGGTCTAATTCGATTTTAATAGATCACGCCATTTGGTTTGGCAAATTTTCTTAGTTACCTGGTTGGTAAATGCCCATACATTGGGATTGCCCTGGAGAGTTGGAAAGATTATTTATTTTAGATCTCTCTAGTTATTTGCGTCATTCTAATAGTGCTATCCAGATTCAAGTGGGTCCAGCTGCATGTGTCTGCTCCATACTCCAGCTGGACTTTTAGACATATTCTCCATGCTGCATTTAACTATTAATCAGCAGAATTATAATATTTATTCAATTCTTTCAACAGTGGATCTGAGGTAATTATTATCTCTAGCTACCTTTTGCAATTCGCTTGCTTAACCACTTAAGCCCCGGACCAATTTGCAGCCAAAGGACAATTCGGCCATGCGATTCGGCACTGCGTGGATTTAACTGACAGACAATTGCGCGGTCGTGCGACGTGGCTCTCAAACAAAATTGGCGTCCTTTTTTCCCCACAAATAGAGCTTTCTTTTGGTGGTTTTTGATCACCTCTGCGGTTTTTATTTTTTGCGCTATAAACAAAAATAGAGCGTCAATTTTGAAAAAATTCTATATTTTTTTACATTTTGCTATAATAAATATCCCCAAAAAAATATATAAAAATTGATATGATATGTATTCTTCTACATATTTTTGGTAGGATAGGGGATAGTTTTATATCATTTTTATAATTTTTTTTTTTTTTACTAGTAATGGCGGTGATCAGCGATTTTTATTGTGACTGCGACATTATAGCAGACACATCGGACATTTTTGGGACCATTGTCATTTATAAAGCAATCAGTGCTATTTAAATGCACTGATTCCTGTGTAAATGACACTGGCAGTGAAGGGGTTAACCACTAGGGGCGGGGAGGGGTTAAGTGTGACCTGTGTGTTTTACTGTAGGGGGCGTGGCTTGGTGTGTGACATTACTGATCGTCTTTCCCTATGTCAGGGAACAGACGATCAGTGACAGCCTCACTAGAAAGCACGGGGAGAGGTTTGTTTACACATACCTCTCCCCGTTCTTCAGCTCTGTGACCCGATCGCGGGACACCAGCGGCGATCGGGTCCACAGGTTCCGCGGCCACGGTGACGGAGCTCAGGACCAGGTCGCGAGCGCGACGGCGACCCACGGCTGGGCTCATTCTGCCGACGTAAATGTGCAGGAGGCGGTCCTTAAGTGGTTAATATTTACATTTGATATTCAATCCCTTCATTACATACTTTCCTGTTTTTTCTTCAGGAAATCTGTGTTTTAAAATCTATAATTTCCTTCTGCATTTACATGAAAAAAAAATTCATTCCAATCAAGTTTTACCTATGATTTTATGCAGTCCAGGTAGAATTCATTTCCTCCTACATTAACCAGTTCGCGCCCGCACTATAGCCGTAAGACGGCTGCAGTGCGGACGCTCCCTGCCGGGAGGACGTCCCTGGACGTCCTCCTGTTTACAAGCTCCTCGAGGGCGCGCAGCGGGGAAAATCTGTGTTGCCCGTGTCCGTCGGACACAGCCAATCACAGATCACTGTAAACGGCCAATCACAGCGGCCGTTTACAGCGCAATCTCAGCGGCCAATGAGAGATGATCTCAAACATAAACATATGAGATCATCTCTCATTGCCGGCTTTCTCTCTCCTCACACAGAGACAGCGTGTGAGGAGAGAGAAGCGATCTGTGTCAATATCAGTACAGTGAGTAAAAAACACATTTTTACTGCCTCAGTACCAATAAAGTGCCATCTGCCAGCGTCATCTGTCAGTGCCATCTGCCAGCCCCATCTGTCAGTGTCATCTGTCAGTGCCCATCTGCCAGTGCCAGTGCCATCTATCAGTGCCATCTACCAGTGCCACCTGTCACCAGTGCAATCTGTCAGTGCCACCTGTCACCAGTGCCACGTATCAGTGCCATCTGTCAGTGCCACCTGTCACCAGTGCCACGTATCAGTGCCATCTGTCAGTGCCACCAGTCAGTGCAACGTATCAGTGCCATCTGTCAGTGCCACCAGTCATCAGTGCCACGTATCAGTGCCATCTGTCAGTGCCACCTGCCACGTCAGTGTCACCTGCCACATCAGTGTCACATATCAGTGCCATTTGTGATCAGCATGTCACAAAGGTTATATTCAGCCGAGGAGGCTTATGACATTCTTGCGGCCGACGAGAGCAACGGGGAGCTCTCCGCTTCGGATTCCTCCTCCTATGCAGGTTCCGATTCTGACATGGACTACGAGCCTGTCATAAGTAGTGGGACAATGACAGCCTCAGAGGAGGAAGATGAGAGTCCGCCCGCCAGACGAAGGCGTACTGATGAGGCAGTGCCATCCACCAGTACCGCAGTGCCATCCACCAGCACCGCAGTGCCATCCACCAGCACTGCAGTACCTCCGCAAAGGCCAAGTTCCAGTGGGGTGTCACCTCGGCCCCAAAAGGTTAGGTCCCATGCAAGCCTTCCCTATGCCCTTCAGAACCCCTTGTGGCTTCCTCCTAATTCAGGAGAAGCTATTGTTCCCCCTTTCACTGCCCACCCAGGAGTCCAGGTGGACACAGAAAATTTTTCCCCGATGGATGTTTTCAATTTAATTTTTACCAATGACATGCTTGCATCGATTGTGGCCCAGTGCAACCTATATGCACAACAATTTATTGCAAGTAATCCCACGTCCTATTATGCCCGTCCCTATGAGTGGAGACCCCTGACAGTGGAGGAGTTTAGAATTTTTTTGGGCCTCACGTTCTGTATGGGACTAAACAACAAAAACGAAATCCGAGCTTATTGGTCAACCCTCCACATCTACCACATGCCCATCTTTTCTTATGTAATGCCCAGGACCAGATATCTGATGATTTTGAGATTCTTACACTTCAATGATAACACCCAGTGCCCTCCCCGCAATGACCCAAATTTTGATAAACTATAAAATTCGTCCGCTAATAAATTATTTTTCTCAGATCTTTCCCCAGTTGTTTACCCCAGACCAGCACGTATGTGTGGATGAGTCCCTGGTCAAATTTTCTGGCAGGCTGGGCTTAAAACAATTTATTCCCTCCAAAAGGGCCCGCTATGGGGTGAAAATGTATAAGTTGTGCGACCGAGCCACAGGTTATACATATTCCTTCATGGTGTACGAAGGGAAGGACACCCAGCTACATCCCCCTAATTGCCCAGAATACATCGGATCGAGTGGGAAAGTGGTTTGGCAACTCATAAACCCACTCCTGGAGAAAGGTTACCATCTCTATGTGGATAACTTTTATACAAGTTTGCCCCTGTTCCGAAACCTTCACAGGAAGAACACGCCAGCATGCGGCACCGTAAGGACGAACCGGAAGGGCTTTCCTCAAAGCCTCGTCAACAAGAAGCTAAGAGGGGAGGCGGCGAGCTTACGCAATGAGGAAATTCTGGCTGTGAAGTGGAGGGACAGAAGGGATGTGTATATGCTTTCGTCGATCCACAACAACACATTTGTTGAGATCACCAGGAGGACTGGCCCAGTCGTACAAAAGCCACTGTGTATCCATGAATACAAGTTCATGGGGGGTGTCGACTTCAACGACCAGATGCTCGAACCTTATCTTGCCACAAGAAGAACATACCAGTGGTATAAAAAAGTTGCTATTTATTTCTTCAATTTGGCCACATACAACAGTTATATTATCTACTGCAACTCCACTGAAAGACCCAGACCCTTCCTTGGCTACCAGGAGATAATCACCACTGCCCTTATATTCCCGAACGGCCCACCACAAAATATTCGATCCGATGTCATAAGCAGACTCTCTGAACGCCACTTTCCCGATAAAATCCCTCCCACTCCAACAGGCCAAAAACGTCAGAAAAGATGCCGGGTGTGCTCCAAATGAGGATTGAGAAGAGACACCACTTATCATTGTGTAGATTGTCCTTCCCAACCAGGCCTATGCGTAGTTAACTGTTTAGTGAAGTATGGTAAACATAACCTTCACTTCCTGCCATTTACCATCACACCCCTTATGCCTCTGCTTGCTCTGTAACTGACCCTGGCTTGTTGTTCGACCATGCTTCTGCCTACTGATTCTGTACATACCTCTGCCTGATCTGGAACTGACCCTGGACTGTTTGACCATGCCTTTTGCCTGCCTCTTGGACTGATCTTGTACCCTGCCAGTGGACTAGTGGGGTTCATAACACAGGGGTCTCACATATGTGAGGGGCTCCAGAATTGTTTTTCTGGATGAAGAAAACTTTCATTTGTTTTCTCATTCCTAGATTAGGGTCTGGAGGCTCGGAGGCTTCAAAGAGATTTGGGTGGGAGAAGCCTCTACCCCTGTCCCCATTCTGTCCTGAACGAGGCCCTACTTCTGCCTGCTCTGCCTGTAGGACCTATGCCATCATGCCTCTGCTTGTCGCATGTACTGACCACACCACGTGGATGGACCATGTTCCTGCCTACTACCAGGACCAATATTTTGGCACTGCTGACAATCTCTGCCTGCACTGACCCTGGACTGTATATGGACAGTATCCCTGCCTGCTGCCTGTATTGACTATGGACAGTATTCCTGCCTGTTGCCTGGAAAATTGTGTTCGCCTGCTGCCTGGACCAGTGCTATCCTCCTGTGGACATCTGCGCTACTAAAACCACAGGTAATATTTTGTTTACTCTTTGCTAAGCAGAATGTATTTTGGGGTGTAATTCTTGGTATGTGCATGCTATGCGTCCCTGGTACACCTCATGGTGTTCCTTGCATGTTGGGCCTCTGTATGTGGCCAAGCTGTGTAAAAGTCTCACACATTTGGTATCGCCATACTCAGGAGGAGTAGCAAAATGTATTTTGGGGTGTAATTTTTGCTATGTACATGTTATGTGTTGGAAATATCTTACAAATGAACAACTTAGCGTAAAAAAAATGCGTTTTCATTTTTTTTCCACATTTTCCCAAAACTTCTGGAAAAAAATGAACCGTTCAAAAGACTCATTATGCCTCATAGATTATACGTTGGGGTGTTAGCTTTCCAAAATGGGGTCACTTTGTGGGCGTTTCCATTGTCCTGGTGCTCCAGGGCCTTCAAAAGTGTAATAGGTGGTTGAGAAATGAGATGTGTCATTTATGCTTGTAGAACGCCTGATGGTGCTATTTCAATATTGGGCCTCTGTATGTGGCCAGGCTGTGTAAAAGTCTCACACATGTGGTATCGTAATACTCAGGAGGAGTAGCAGAATGTATTTTGGGGTGTCATTTGCGGTTTACACATGCCATGTGAGAGAAATTACCTATTACAATGAACATTTTGTGAAAAAAAAATCTTCATTTTGCAAAGAATTGTGGGAAAAAAATGACAACATCAAAAAGCTCACCATGCCTCTTACTAAATACCTTGGAATGTCTACTTTCAAAAAAAGGGTAATTTGGGGGGTATTTGTACTTTCCTGGCTTGTTTGGGTCGCAAGAAATGAGATAGGTCACCAGTGCATCAGGTGTGATAAATTTTTTATGATTCGCACCACCGCTTGTAGACTCTATAACTTTCACAAAGACCAAATAATATCCACTAATTTGGGTTATGTTTACCAAAGATATGTGGCAGTATAAATTGTGGCCAAAATTTATGAAGAAAAATTAATAATTTGCTAAATTTTATCACATAAACTAAGAAAAATTCGTTTTTTTTCAAAATTTTCGGTCTTTTTTCATTTATAGCGCAAAAAATAAAAAACCCAGAGGTGATCAAATACCACCAAAAAAAGCTCTATTTGTATGAAAAAAAGGACAAAAAATTCATTTGGGCACAGTGTTGCATGACTGAGTAATTGTCATTCAAAGTGTGAGAGCACAGAAAGCTGAAAATTGGTCTGGGCAGGAAGGGTGTTTAAGTGCCCAGTAAGCAAGGGAATCATACAAAATTTATCACACCCGATGCACTGGTGGCCTATCTCATTTCTTGTGACACTGATGACAGATGGCACCGATACGTGGCATTGATGACAGGTGACACTGATAACAGATGGCACGTGACACTGACGACAGATGGCACGGATATGTGGCACTGATGACAGATGGCACTAATATGTGGAACTGATGACACGTGACACTCATATGGCACTGATGACAGATGGCACTATGTGGCACTGATGACACGTGGCACTGATGACAGATGGCACTTATACATGGCACTGGGGGAAGGTGGCAGTGGGGACAGGTGGCACTGGGGACAGGTGGCACTTTATTTTTTCCTACTTACGGCCGCTGCAGCCGTTCATCTTGCCCTCCTCACACGCTGTCTCTGTGTGAGGAGGGAGAGTGGTGCTGAGAGATGATCTCATATGTTTACATATGAGATCATCTCCCATTAGACACGCCGATCGCGCTGTAAACGGCCGCTGTGATTGGCCGTTTACAGCGATCTGCGATTGGCTGTGTCCAAGGGACACGGCCAACACAGAATTTCATATGTAAAGGGATATGGAGAAGCTCAGGGGGGGTACCTCGTCCTGAAATTATATATAGAAAACGAAGAAGGGGGGTTTTTAGCCAACCTAACAGACTATCACGGTACCTGAACGGATGTATGTCTTAATACAAAAGATTGATTCTAAATAGTTTTATTAACACATAGTATACAAAAAACATGTCACATATAAAAAAAAGGGGGGGTTCATTGCAATCCAAAAGTGTACATATACATATAGCTATTGATAAAACAGAATGTTGAGACAAACTCGCTGATAGAGTGCTGGTTGACGCGTTTCGCTTAAAGCTTCTTCAGAACCAGAGTATAGCAGTTCGTATATCTGTTGTATATATCAAGAAGACAGGGGGGTTATTCATGAATGGATTGACAGATTTTATGTGTTTAAATCAATAATATAATAGTAAATAGTTCCAATGGGCATGTGCGCTTTAAGAGCCAAAATATTGCCTACCTTCCAATTCTTGTTGATAAGGTAGAAACTAGTATATGTCAGCAGTACCCGGTTAGTTATCTAAAAGTGAGTCTCTCGGGAAAACCGTCGAGATCTCGCCGAGTTTGGGGTCTGAAGCCAGCAAACAAGGCATGAGCTGCAAATGGGAAGAAAAAAAAAAAAACGGGGGAGAAGTGAATAAATCATTAAAGATTCTAAGGTACGGTCAATAGATAACCAGTCCCATATGTAGGTAGTATATCCCACATAGACAAATATGTATGTATACCTAAGAAGAATACTTACATAAAAATTAGAAAGAGAGAAGATTAACAATAGTAGAGCTTGGGTGTGCCGGAACCGGCCAATGGCGTAGTGGTATTATATAGATAGATCTGTAGTGCCGATGTCCTGTAATTAATAGTGATAATATCAAGGATAGGTAGAGATACCTTAACTTCCAATTGCAGAGGCACCCTGTATATACCTTGGAGATCCAGTAGGGCCCTACTTATGGGTCCCTTTGGAAGGTAGTAATTTCCAGTCAATGGCATTAACACTGTACCAAATCCAGCATCACATAAGTAAACTGTAAACAAACGAGAGGAAAAAGGGATATATGTATATATATATCCAGTATGGGATATTTAGAAACGTATATTAGGTTTCAACGAAGTTTAATATTGTGTATAAAACAGCCTTGCTAGTCCAAGAAACATACCTAGTAGCCGCTTGTAAAAAAGGAACACCCCAGCTTGGAAGAATCACCAGCTCGTCAGAATTTCATATGACGCCCTCCCGGGAATTGACATCCGCGCCGAGGCCGTCATTCGGCTATGGATGGATGTCTAGTGGATATGTACAGTATATATATAATTTTTTTCGGTTGATCAAAATAACCAACATGAGGTCTCATTCCTGTCTCTTTTGTTATCCATAGCATATTATGCATTCCACCTAAAAACTCCTGAAGAAGCATCAAAAAGCGAAACATGTAGAGTGGTAGTGTCTGTATATGTGCTCTTTATTGGAACATACAATTCATGATATGGATGGTCTAATTTCCTCATGTTTTTTACCTCTATAATAAAATAATACAATTTTATTGATTTTGTAACAGTTTCCTACTTTTTCTATTTCTAACACCTTTAAAGTCCCAGGGTTTGTTACCCCCCCTCCCCTACTTCATGTTTTAGAAAAAATTGGGATGTGGTGTTTAATCTGATCTCTCTGCCTTACCTATCAATAGCAGAAGACCTAATTACAATTAACAATACAAACAGTGATCTCCCCCCTCCTCAGCCTAGTAGGCAACAGACTATATCAGGAGTAGACTGTCCAGCTCCTACACAGTTCTAGAGGCCTGTGATTAACTCTTTCAATTAACATGTTGAGTTCAGAATCGAACCAACCAACAATAGTGTTTATATATATATATATATTCTGGGAGATATTGTGGATAAATATTACTGTTCCATTTTAAAATAACCACCCTCTCATTGTCAAACAGCTGTCCATCATTTTTCTCAGTCACTCTATGCCCTTAATAGACACAGGGTAACTTAGACATAGGAGTTGCATGGGGAGCTAAAACAAAAGGTTTCCCAACCTCCTCAAGGAAATTTTGGGTTCCATGGGCTCCCCACCCAAAGTGACTCCCATCACATCTCTCCCCTTTCGGGGGCAGACTAACGGACGGAGACCCCAGACAGGTTGACTCCAAAGTTAGTCCTAAGTTTCAGTGCCCCAATGCCTGCACTCACACAGTATCCCAAACAAATTGTTTCAAACAGAGCATTACTCGCCCAGCCAACCTCTGCCTCTCTTGTAAAAAACATACCCACTGCTGGGGGTGGGCTGGTCCTTCCCCCTGGAGTCCCTTCAGCCGCTGGAGAGAAAAAAGGGTGGTTGGGCTCACTCAGTCATGCTGTTGGGGATCTGGGCCGACTGCCCAGCATCCCTGGAGTATACAAGTGGAGACTGAAGTCCCATCCAATTTCACAGGAAATCTATCCTCAGTTGAGGGCAGAGGCCTGCAGCACTCTGCCCTTTTGCCAGTGGTTATGCTGGGGACCCCACATCATCTGCTCTGGCTAACTGTTGGGGGTGGAGGCCGACTGCCCCAGCTCCCTGGAATGCCGCCGTTGCTGGGAAGAGGTTGGTGTAGCACTCTACCCTGTTGCCAGCACTTGTGCTGGTTTTCTGTTAGTAGAGACCGCAGGCCCATCCACCGACACCAGATCAAGCTGCAGTTGTAAGGCGCCGATTGCATTCTCTCCTTAGATCCTGATCTGAAGCTTATGAGTGACCGCCACCTCCTCAACCTGGGCCTCTAAAACTGCCGCAGGTGTGGGAAAGAGGTCTGTCCCATTGCCAGCGCTTCAGCTGGGTTGGCGTCATAATTCTTGGGTGCCGTCTGCTACTGGAACTCCCTTTCTCTGGTATGATCTCCCAGGTGCACAAACCCTTGTTGAGGGAGGGGGAATGTGACTGCTTACCCTCCCTGCATCTCTGAAATCCACTGGGCGAAGAGGAACCATCACCTTCTCACCTCAGGCCCCTAAAACTGCCACGGGTGTGGAGCAGTAGTCTGCAGTACTCTGTCCTGCTGCCAGTACTTTTGCTGGGGGGTTCGCTAGGTGGTTCATCCGCTACAGAAAAGTTGCTAAAATCACAAGTCTCTAATAGCTGAAAATCCAGGGCACAGGCTGGCGACACTTGGGCCCAGTGCCAGCACTTGAGCAGGTGACACAATCTATAACATCCTCCGATCAAAAGTCCATTCAGTCCATAATCTGTAATCTGTGGCTGGAGAGATGAGCCGACTGCTCCATCTCCCGTATCCTCATCCGGCTGCTGAACAGACACATTTCTCCATCCAAGATGGTCCTGTGCAGAAACAGGATCATCAAGGTCAGTCAGCACTTGTATCTGCCATAAGACCTCTGCGTCCATAGCTGTGGGTGAAGGTGGGCAAATGCACACTATTACTATGCTATATTGCCGACTCTTCAGCCAGTATTTCAGAGTTGTCGGCTGGCACTTTTCCATAGTCCCAGAAGCCCAGCCCTGGTGCTGAGCAGAGTCTCTGAAATCCATGATTTTGTCCAACCGCCACTCCAAATCACTCACAATTTATGGTCCCCTGACAGCTTCACATACAACAGTCCCAGGCTGCCATAGCCAAGAGTCTTCCGTTGGGCTGTAATCCACTATCCAAGGGTATGCTTGGGATACATGTAGGGGTGCAACGGATCATCGCCGATCCGTGATCCGAACGGGTCACCCAGTTCGGATCGGCACACCCCACGATCCGCGGAGCGCTCTGCGGCCTCGGCCTTAGGAAAGACCGCGGCTTTGGCCTAGCTCCGGAGCGGCGGCCATCTTGGTACACCCGGCAGCTGTTTACAATGTGATCGCTCCGTCAAATGACGGAGCAATCAGTTGTAAACAAACTATGAATTACCCATACCCTGCCAATACTCTGCATTACCCATACCCTGCCAATACTCTGCGGTACCCTGCCAATACTCTGCATTACCCATACCCTGCCAATACTCTGCATTACCCATACCCTGCCAATACTCATACCCAGCCTTTTATACTTTTGAGATGTCAGTCCCTCACATACACAATAACCCAAATCATCACACAATGGTACAGCTGACTCATGGCTAATCCCATCACATCCCTCAATTTACCACATGGATGACTCAGATGTCACATTGCAGACCAGGCTTGCTGACTTTAAGCTAACTGCAGAAAATACCCATCATCATACGTGTAAACAAAGCAAACCTTCAAGCAATAGCAGAAGACCTAATTACAATTAATGCAAACAGTGATCTCCCCCCTCAGCCTAGTAGGCAACAGACTATAGCAGAAGTAGACTGTCTGGCTCCTACAGTTCTAGAGGCCTGTGATCAGCTCTTTTAATTAACATGTCAAGTTCAGAGTCAAACAAACCAGCAATAGTCTTTATATATACAGTGCCCTGCAAAAGTATTCGCCCCCTTGGACTCACAACCTGGAATCAACTTGGATTGTTTGAGGATTTGCATCATTTAATCTACAGAACATGCCCACAACTAGGGATGGGCCCGGTGTTCAATTCGAACCCATGTTCGAATCGAACATTGGCCGTTCGACCGCTCTTCGAAACCAGAACTCTAAGGACCGTTCGCATCGAATTCGTGTGATGCGAACGGTCCACAATGCACTGCGCCAGTCGCAGTGCATTGCTGGCTGATGATTGGCCAAGCATGCACTGTGACCCCGCATGCTTGGCCAATCATAGAGCCAGCGGCGAGGAGAGCAATAATTAGCCACAGGCAGGATGCTCGGATGATGATAGCCAGCTAGAGGAAGGCTCGGATGATGATAGCCAGCTAGAGGAAGGCAGTAGCGTGAGCGCAGAGAGGGGATGCTCAAGGACAGCAATCTGGCAATCATGTTCCACCAGCTACAGCTTACTACCAGGTTTGCTCCAGTGGTGAAGAGGGAGGGGATGATGTGGTCACTGACTCCACGTGGGTGCCTGAACGGAGAGAGGAGGAGGCGGCACATCAACGAGGCACGATGCCCTCCGGGGGCCAGCTTGAGGCCAGCACACCAACTGAATCACACCGCAGAGCTCCGCATGTGCAGGGCGCTGCCTCTGCACGTTATCACAAAAGTTCTTTGGTGTGGTCCTTTTTTGAGACGAGTGCATCAGATCGCACCACTATTTGCAACATATGTCTCAAGCGTATCTCGCGTGGCCAAACATCAGCCGCTTGGGCACCACAAGCATGACCAGACATAGGTCGACCTGCCATGCAGCTCATTGGCAAGCGCACATTAAAGACCCACACCAAAGAACAAAGCGGACCTCTCCTTGCTCCTCATCAGCTGGGATCTCCAACCCCACTATACCTTCAGTCCTCTCTGAAAGCTGCACTGAGAGGAATGAAGGTGTAGAATTAGGTGTGTCACAGCAAAGTACTTGCGGGCACTCTGCTAGCAGTACACCGACGTCCGATTGTACCAGGCAAATTTCCCTGCCCCAGCTGCTGGACCGTCAAAAGAAGTTTACTCCCAGCCATCCACATGCCCAGCGGTTGAATGCTAGCTTGGCTAAATTGCTAGCACTTCAACTGCTGCTTTTTCAGTTGGTAGACTCGGCCCCCTTCCGTGAGTTTGTTCAATGTGCGGTTCCTCAGTGGCAGGTTCCCAAATGCCACTTTTTCTCACGGAAGGCGATTCCGGCTCCTTACCGGCATGTGGAAGGCAATGTCCATGCCTCGCTGGACAGGGCGGTCAGCGGTAAGGTGCATATTACCGCTGACTCATGGTCCAGCAGGCATGGACAGGGACGTTACCTGTCTTTCACGGCCCATTGGGTCACTCTTTTGGCAGCTGGGAATGATGCAGGACAAGGTGCAGTAGTGTTGGAGGTTGTTCCGCCACCACGCCTCCAAAATGCTACTACTGGTTGTGACACACCTCTCTCCTCCACCCCCTCCTCTTCTTCCTCCATGGCCTCTTCGAGTGCTCTGTCCTCTGAACCAGCAGTGCTCCGTAGGCGTCCAAGGGGCTACGCATGTACGCAGGCAAAAAGATGCCATGCCGTGCTTGCGCTGGTGTGTTTGGGGGACAGGAGCCACACTGGGGCAGAGGTTCTGTCAGCTCTGCAGGGGCAGGCCGAGAGGTGGTTGACGCCACGCCAGCTTAAGCAAGGAATGATGGTTTGTGACAATGGCACCAACCTCCTCTCCGCCCTGCGACAGGGACAGCTGATCCATGTGCCCTGTATGGCTCACGTCTTTAACCTGGTGGTGCAGCGGTTCTTGGGAAGGTACCCAGGCTTACAGGATGTCCTGAGGCAGGCCAGCAAAGTCTGTGTGCATTTCCGCCGATCATATAATGCCAGTGCTCGGCTGGCTGAGCTGCAAAAGGAGTTGAACCTGCCCAAGAACCGCCTTATATGTGACATGCCCACCAGGTGGAACTCAACATTGGCCATGCTCCAGCGACTGCACACGCAGCAGAGGGCAATCAATGAGTACCTGTGCAAATACGGCACCAGGACAGGGTCAGGGGAGCTCAGATTTTTTTCCCCACGCCAGTGGAGCATGATCAGGGATGCATGCACTGTCCTGTCACTATTTGAGGAGGCCACGAGGATGGTTAGCAGTGACAGTGCATGCATCAGTGACACTGTACCTCTTGTCCACCTGTTGGAGCATACGCTGCGTGGGATAATGGACAGGGCACTTGAGACAGAACAGAGGCAGGAAGAGGACTTCCTTGCCTCTCAAGGCCCCCTTTATCCAGACAGTGTTCCTTCTCTCCCACCCATCACACAGGAAGAGGAGGAGGAGGAGGATTGTGTCCGCATGGAGGTAGAGCCTGGCACTCAGCATCAGCAGCAGTCTTTTAGGGATGATTTACAGTCCTAAGAAACCAGTGGACTTGTACGTGGCTGGGAGGAGGTGGCTGCGGATCATGTCGTGCTCAGTGTCCCAGAAGACTCCGGACTGAATGCCTCAGCTAACCTACGTTGTATGGCCTCCCTGATCCTGCAAAGCCTGCGGAAGGATCCTTGTATTCTTCGGATCAAGGAGAGGGACCATTACTGGCTGGCCACTCTCCTTGCTCCGCGGTACAAGGGTAAGGTTGCGGACCTTATCTTGCCATCGCAGAGGATGAGACATCTCAGGGAGGCCTTGCAGAAAGGTCTGTGCAATGTGTTCCCAGAGACTGGGAGGTTACAAACTCCTGGTCCTGGACGACGAGTTGCTGAGGCTTCGGTCAGTAGCAGAAGGAGCGGTGGGGAAGGTGGACGTCTGACTGATGCGTTCAGACAATTTTTTAGTCCGCAGCCCCAAGGTTTGATCAGTTCCAGCAACTATCATCAATGTCTGATATACATGGTGCAGGAATACCTAGGGGCAAGGTCAGACTTGGACCTGGCTTACTGGGTCTTGAGGATGGATCACTGCCCAGAGCTTGCACAGTATGCAATTGAGCTACTGGCCTGTCCTGCATCCAGCGTTCTTTCGGAACGCACATTCAGTGCTGCTGGAAGATTTGTCACCGATCACAGGGTGCGCCTATCCGACTCGGTTGATCGACTGACCTTCATAAAGATGAATCAGTCTTGGATCACCACGGGCTACCAGGCACCTGAAGCTGATATAACAGAATAATTTATTTTGAAATGTCATATCCCTTCAAGACTGCCTATGCTGATGCTGAGTGACTGTCCTGTTATGTTCACTGACTATCCTCTTCCTCCTCAATGATCCTGATGATGGCTTGGAAGAACATTTTTGTTTCTGGGTGCCACCACCAGTGGCTAAGGCCCAATTTTTCAGCCCCTGTTTAACAGGGGCGTGTAATTACAATTTATTATGCAATGCTTTGCAACAGGTCTGATTGCTGTGCTCCAAGTACAGTATCTGTGAGGGGTTGCAGTGTTGTGGCACCAGCGCCTAAGGCACAATTTTTCAGCCCCCGTTTAACAGGGGTGTGTAATTACAATTTTTTATGCAATGCTTCGCAACAGGTCTGATTGCTGTGCTCTAAGTACAGTATCTGTGAGGGGTTGCAGTGTTGTGGCACCAGCACCAGTGCCTAAGGCACAATTTTTCAGCCCCCGTTTAACAGGGGCGTGTAATAACAATTTTTTAAGCAATGCTTCGCAACAGGTCTGATTGCTGTGCTCCAAGTACAGTATCTGTGAGGGCTCACAGTGTTGTGGCAACACCGTCCACCACCAAAGGCCCAATTTTTCTGCCCCTGTTCAACAGGTGCATGCAATTACAAATCTTGAGCTAATAGTTCACAGCAGGGCCCATTCCTGTGCCCACCAAGAGTAACTGTGAGGGCTTACAGTGTTGTGGCAACACCAACATCTAATGGGGCAAATTTCTGCAGAGTACATACGGCAGGCCCCTACTTTCAAACATCCAACTTAGAAATGACTCCTACTTGCAAACGGAAGGAAAAAACAGGAAGTGAGAGGAAATCTACCCCAGGAAGGAAAATTCTATCTTGTTAGATTTAATTTTGGAAAAAGTTATCTTCTCTCTACTGATGCTTGAGGATCACCAATCCTTGTTTCAATAAAAAACCCACTTTTCCAAAAACATTTGTCATTGGGACGGAAAGTGAGGTGAAATGTTCTGAACAGGTGCACAGACAGCAAAACAAATGTTACAGGGGTGATAACCCTTTCCTAGGTTCTCCAAAAAGCTTAAAAATATATTTTTTTGGATGGAGCTACACTTAAAAATGTACCCGTTCAAAATTACAAACAGATTCTACTTAAGAACAAACCTACAGTCCCTGTCTTGTTTGCACCGCCTGTATACTGCTGTTCAGAGTATATAGGGTTGTAGGTATAGGGTTTTATTTTGGGTGCAGGGTTCCCCTTAAAATCCATACAAGACCCAAAGGGGCTGGTAACGGGCTGGGGTGGGGGGGGTGATGGGGTAGCCATGCCATTTTTCTCAAAGATTTTCATCCATATTGCCAGGACAAGACATGACATTAAATCCGCAAGCAGTTTTAAATGGCTTCTTTTTTTCCCTTTACAAATGTCATTTTTTGCAGGGACAGTTCTAAACACGGGAAACACATGCCACTTCACAGGCATACTTTAGACACCCCCCAGGTACCATATTTAAAGGAATATTTAACTTTTTTTTCACTTTATGCATCATTAAAATCACTGCTCCCGAAAAAACGTTAGTTTTTAAAACTTTTTTGCATTGATACATGTCCCCTGGGGCAGGACCCGGGTCCCCAAACCTCTTTTATGACATTAACATGCATATTGGCCGTTATAATTAGCACTTTAGATTTCGAACGTTCGCGTCCATTGTAACTAATAGGGTTCGAATTTTCACGCGAACTTTCGGTCTGTTTGCAGGTTCTGGTGCGAACCGAACTCGGGGGTGTTTGGCTCATCCCTACCCACAACTTTTTATTTTTTTATTGCGACGCAAACAAATATGACAAAGTAACAGAAAAAGTCAATGTGCATAACTATTCACCCCCCTAAAGTCAACACTTTATAGAGCCACCTTTTGCGGCTATCACAGCTCCAAGCCACTTTGGATAAGTCTCTATGAGCTTGCCACATCTTACCACTGGGATTTTTGCCCATTCCTCCTTGTAAAACTGCTCCAGCTCCTTCAAGTTGGATGGTTTGCTCTTGTGAACACCAATCTTTAAGTCTGACCACAGACTATTGGATTGGAATCTATTGGATTGGGGTCTGGGCTTTGACTAGGCCATTCCAACACATTTACATGTTTCCCATTAAACCACCTAAGTGTTGCTTTAGCAGTGTGTTTGGGGTCATTGTCCTGCTGGAAGGTGAACCTCTGTCCTAGCCTCAAATCACACACAGAGTGGTACAGGTTTTGCTCAAGATTATCCCTGTATTTAGCACCATCCATCTTTCCCTCAACTCTGACCAGTTTCCCAGGCCCAACTGATGAAAAATATCCCAACAGCATGATGCTGCGACCACCATGTTTCACTGTGGGGATGGTGTTCTTTGGGTGATGTGATGTGTTGGGTTTGCACCAGACATAGCTTTTTCTTTGATGGCCAAAAAGTTAAATTTTAGTCTCATCAGACCAGAGCACCTTCCTCCATTCATTTTGGGAGTCTCCCACATGCCTTTTCACAAACTCAAAATGTGCCATTTTGTTTTTTGTCGAAAGTAATGGCTTTCTTCTTCCCACTCTGCCATAAAGCCCAACTCTATGGAGTGTACAGCCTTATTATCATCCTATGTACAGATACTCCAGTCTCTGCTGTGGAACTGTGCTGCCTCTCTGATTAATGCCCTCTTTGCCCAGTCCATGAGTTTTGGATATTTTTTATAACCTAATCCTGCCTTGTACTTCAACATTGTCCCTTACTTGTTTGAGGAGTCCCTTAGTCTTCATGGCAGTGTTTGGTTAGTGGTGCCTCTTGTTTAGGTGTTGCAGCCTCTGGGGTCTTTCAAAAAGGTGTGTGTGACAGACCTAGCCAGGACACAGGCTTTTTGAGAGGACTAAATGCGAGCCTCCTGCCAACCGATTATGGGCCCTGGATTTTAAGGGGCACAGGGTGAAGGAGAACCCCAACCCCAGTCAGATTCAATGCTGTATATATGTTTATATATAATGTCTGTTGATACACACACTGTCAAATGCTAGTGTCATGAACTCAAGATGTTAATTGAGAGAGCTGATCACATTGTCCTCTGTACAATGTAGTAGACCCTCCGTCTGATACTGGTGGTTTCCTGCTATTGTGATAAAATGTTTTGTGGTGGTAATTATGATAATTTATAATCAACTGTGTTTAGCTCAGTGACAACAAGTCTGACCTGTAGTGAAATCCTGAGTCCATGTTGGCACTAAGCAAGTGTCGTCTTGTTTGGTGCTTGGGAGCGGTTGGAATATCTGATATCTGTATCCAGACTGGGAGGAAGTGATATATGGCGAACGCACTCAAGAGGAGTGTAGGGACGTTCCGTCACAGTATGTATATGTAATGACAGATCATGCAACATTTAGATTGCACACAGGTGGACATCATTTAACTAAATTAGGTGACTTTTGAAGGTAATTGGTTGCACCAGAGCTTTTTATGGGCTTCATAACAAAGTGGGTTAATACATCGCACATGCCAATTATCAGTTTTTTATTTCTGAAAAATATCTTTATGTATATATTTTTCTAATTTTACTTCACCAACTTAGACTATTGTGTTCCGATCTATCACATATAATTCGGATTAAAAAAACATAAAGGCTGAAATGTAACAAAATTGGTAAAAAGCCAAGGGGGGTGAATACTTTTGCAAGGCACTGTATATCCTGGGAGATATTGTGGATAAATATTACTGTTCCATTTTAAAGTGATTGTAAAGGATCGTTTTTTTTTTCCATTAACCACTTGCCGTCATATGATCGTGTGCGGGAAGGATATTGCTGTAACATCTGGTTACCGCTTACAGTGTACACCAACACACACTGATTGCCCCCCCCCAATAAAGAGGACCTGTCACCAGCCCATCAGAGTACCCGAGGACCTATTGGCAGCCCATGCCTCATAGAATATACGTTGGGGTGTTTGCTTTCCAAAATGGGATCATTTTGTGGGTAATTCCACTGTCCTTGTACTCAAGGACCTTCAAAAGTGTGATGGGTAGGAATGAAATGAGATGTGTAATTTATGCTCCTAGAATGCCTGAAGGTACTACTTCAATGCCTCTGTATGTGGCCAGGCTGTGTAAAAGTCTCACACGTGGTATCGCCATACTCAGGAAGAGTAGCAGAATGTATTTTGGGGTGTCATTTTTGCTATATACATGCTGTTATTTTTTTTTTTGTTCAGGTGGGACAATTGTTAGGGTTATTCCACCTAAAAGGTGGATCATTAGCTGTGCCCTCAATTATCAGCTGAATACAAGAGTTGGTAGGAATCCAATCTAGCTGTTGGAGGTCGTTTTTTTCTTTGTTTTTATTTTTATTTAGATGGAAAATAGTTTTAAAAGGTTTAGCCTTTTTCCACCTGAAATGGGAGTTAGTGCATAGATCTTAAGATATAGATAAATGCATTGTTTTTTTTTTTTTAGTGTTTTTAAATTGAGAATTTTTGAGAAACAACATTGACGTTCGTTTTTGAAATTTTTCATCATATCATGGGGATCCATTTTAGATTGGGTTCAGGCTAAAGAAGTCATGGCTGTTTTGATAGTGTGGTCAAGTTGCAGAAGTCAGGCATATTAGGTTCCTGGGTTCCAAGGAGGGAACTATATGTAAATATAGTAAGCAAGCAGATATTGTGGATAAGAATTTGATACTGCTCTTGTTTTTCACTTCCAGAATCCTGGTGGAGCGAGATTGGAGAGGTTTCTGGAACATGGATGACAGATGATCATCTGGTTGGCAGTTTGTCTGTGCCATACCACACTGCAAATTTGTTCTAATAAACATCAGGAGAGACGGGACATACAAAAAGATTCACTTTAATACTTGTTTTTTCTTATGGACAATTTGGTTCTAATGCTGAATCTGAAAGACTGTGCCTATCAACAAGACTTGAAACATTTTTGCCGGAGTCTCTCCTGATGAATGCAAACGTGCTATTAATACATGTGCAATGGGTTGGAGGTTGGGGGAAGGAATATAACACATCCAATCCGTCAGAACATGAAATGTAAAATATGTGATTTTTGTTGGAGGGAGGAGTTGAAAGAAGAAAAGTTATTTTTTTTAAATATATGACATGTATTGACGTGACGGAAGTAATATGGTGCAGGTACCCAGGTTGGCACTTATGCATAATAAGGTATCTGTTGGCCAGAATAGAGGGTGCTAGGTGACACATCATTGGGGTGAAAACTTCCTCGTAGGGGTGGTGTCTCAATCCTAGCAGTCCTATAGAGAAGCTTTTGGTTACTGGACATGTGGGACACCAGAACTGCACATGGGGAGATACGCCTGGTTGATGTCTCACCTGAGAGGTTGAAAACCTACACAGATAATGCCAGTGACCACACAGGAGCATGCTCCATAAAAAAATTAAAAAAAAAAGGAACAAATGCTGGCTACCAGGGTACAATATGCCATCACCACATGGCGCTGCAACATCTCACAGTGTTTGATAAAACATAATACCCTATATGTGCTGAGTATACACTGAATCGAGTGCGGTCATTGTACCAGTGACTTACTGCAGGATGCTTATCTCTGAGGAGTAACCGGAAGAGGAGGGATGTATTCAGCACTATATTGGGGGGAATAGGAGCTGGGATGTGTGTTGTTAATGGAGTAGACATCGGTTTCCTGAGGAAAAAAAAAAACTCTCAGCCATAGCTTAAGTGGGACATTGTTACTCAGAGATTGGTAGCATCCTTAATAACATTCAACAAAGTCACATAAATACCCAGGGTAAAGTGGCTCCAGATTTGGTCAGCCATGTTGAGAGGTTGGTAGAGAGAGTGTGATGGTATAGGACAGAAATCTGTCATGGGCTCTGGTGTGCACGCAGTGGCAGGTGGAATTATCAACCAGCATTAAGCTGATTGTACAGTCTCTGCATGAGGGGCAATGGCCTGATGAGTTAGCATCACCGCTCAGTAAGAATTTGCCAAAACACGTCGCTTACACTAATCCAAAGTGGTGGTCGAATGCCTGGATGGGTACTAGTTTGGATTGTGAAAGGTGTTACGTGGTATGATCCCATATACAGAAGTGCAGTCTCGGTCTCTATATTTGGTGGCATCAATGGGCTTACTGACTGGGGATTCTATTTTGTTGCATTTGAGGCTAAGTTACCCACATGTGATCAGAGAAGATGGAAGCTGAAGGCAGGTTGATACTTCCCTCGGTCAGAAGCATGACCATGATGTCCTTTGTATGCCAGGTCAATACATGGGGGTGAACGAAAAATGTTGGGAAGTTATTTCAGAGATCATTGCTGGGAAGGAAGCACCTGGGTATTATCTGGGATATAGACGAGTTTGTTCTTTGTTCCAAAGGATACCGATGTAATGTTATTTATGGAACTAGACTGTCCCTGGAACCTCACAATGGGTAGAGGTGCATGAGATACCCTGGGCATGGTCTCTGAAATCCTGGCACAGGGGTGGAATTGTGTGGGTTTTATCATTGTTGTATATTTATATGTGTGGTTACACTCGATATTTATATAGAAGGGTCTCCCATTTCTCTATGCAAGTTGAGAGACGAATTGACGGTAAGGTCTCTGTGTACAAGTTAGAGACTTTTCTGCCAAGTCAGAGCCCTGCAATACTGCTGTGAGCAAGCCTGCCTAATCCCGACCCATATTTACAGTAAAGGGTTATAGGAGGTTGGGAGCGGGTGCGTAATTGGATGGGACACATATATATGTATATATTATGGTGATAAGTTGATTTATATTTATGGTATAGTGTGACCTATGTGTATTGTAGGCTAGTAATTTGGGCAAGAAAGGCCCTCCACGAGACTCTGTATTTGAGAGCTGGTTGATATGTTGCTCTGAATGTGTGCTGGTGAATGAATGGACACCCTTTGCCTGTACAGGGGGTCCCCGACTTACAAACGACTCCTACTTACAAACGGAGGGAGACAACAGGAAGTGAGAGGAAAGCTACCCCTAGAAAGGGAAATTCACTCCTGTAAGATTTATAAAAAGATTTATAAAAGGTGTCTCCACTGATGCTTTATCACCAGTCCATGTTTCCCTAACAACCCAAAATTTTCAAAATCCAATTGTCATTGGGACAGAAGGTGAGGTGAAATCTTCTGAACAGGGGCACAGACAGCAAAACAAATGTTATAGGGGTGATAACCCTTCTCTATGTTATCTAAAAAACGTAAAAATAGATTTGGGCTGGAGCTACACTTAAAAAATATACCTGTTCCGACTTACAAACAGATTCAACTTAAGAACAACCCTACAGTCCCTATCTTGTTTGTAACCCGGGGACCCCCTGTACTGCATTCCGTCCTGAAGATACTGGTAAGGAGAAAATGCCGAAGATACAGAATGGTGACATGGAAGCTGTCGCTGAAGGATGGTGGTGTGTCACTCAGTGGCAAAGCGGCACGTGTTGGGAAGCACAACACGGTAAGACCATTATGGACTGTTCCATAGGAGCTGTTTCTGCACATGTTGAAAAACACAACACGTTAAGACAGTTAAGGACTGTTCTATAGGTACTGGTTCGGAAACACATGTTGGGGACAAAACAGTTGTGGACTGTTCAATAGGAGCCGTGTCTGAAGAAGGATGGTATGTGCCTTTTAGGTGCAAAGCGGGATTTGTTGGATACAAAATATGGTTTAGGATCATACTTCGGGTATTTTGTTTCCTGGCTGCTACAGCCAGGTTGGAAAACACATCAAAGCTTTGTAGCGTCTCAAGATAACAATAGCTTGGCTCAAGCCCACCTGCTGTAATGTGTGATTACAAGCTTCAAAGAGACCATTGCTGCCAAGATATCTATGGATATCTATTGGATGGAAGGCAAATGGGGGTGGCTATGAGTAGGTGTGTATGTTTGAATGTAAAGAGCACACACTCAGGCAATTGGCTCTCTCTGCCCATTTTCTCTCTCAGCTGATGGTGGTCTGTGCAAGCTTCATGGCTCGGCGGCCATCTTGAGGCCTTCCCCTTTGGATCATGGCGATGGCCCTTTCTTGGTCATCTGAGCCTAGCCGATGCTACAAAGCCTCACAGAGGGACTTGTGATAAATATCTTTCATATTCTTGTATTATGTGTTCTGATTGTAAGCTTTGCGATATTGTAATGTCCTTTTAATACTTTGTTAGCGTTCCTAATTTCTTGGGAATAAATAAGATATTGTTTTACTAGCAGCAGTTTGTGTGTTTTAATAAGTAAATTTATATCAGTGTGCCTAGCAGGATTTAGACTAGATAACTATTGGAATAGACCAGTTAATAGTAGTTTGTATAGTGCAGCAAGTCCTTCACATGCTACGTGTTAGAAATAATTTATAAATTGACAACTAGAAGGGAAGGCATAGAATCCTCATTATGGAAGGTACCTCATGCCGGGTTTAAATGGTAGAAAGGTAAATGAGGACAGGAAAGGGGATTGTTACGGTACCATGTAATAGAAGAGCACTCATGATTTTTTTAATAAAAATAGAAAAATGTATTATTTCAAAGAAGTATACAGTAAAGACAATACAATTAAAATTATATGTATGTAAACCAGCCAGCGCAAAGCCCACTAAAGGGGGGAAAGAAGCTTCACAGATGGCTGATAAACCATATACGGCCTATGAGACTGTGAAATAATGAAAATGAAGACCTATACAGCAGTATAGATCAGGAGTACAGATATATTTTCAGATGAAAACGACCGACATGTTTCGCCAAACATTGGCTTCTTCGGGGTCAGGGGGATGGTCTGTACCCAATGTGTTTGTCTATTAGATACAAAGAACAATTAGTGATATACAGATATAAAAAGATATGCGTGTAAATAAACAGTATACTTTTACTCATTATCTCTCTCATGTCTTTGGGCATTTACTGAAAATTATTATTCTCTCCTTTACTACAGCATATGCATAGCTAAAATCAACCCAGATATTATTTGCTCGTTTCTAATCCACCTTCTGGCGCCCCCTATACACATACAATATTCTTTGTTGGTAAGCGTTTTTTCTAGGCTATGATAGCCAAACTATGGCATCTCATAAAATTGGAGGCCATTATAATCTTTTTAACACTATCTACTTTCTCCATCAGGTTTTATATACCCCCTACAGCCTAGTATTTGAGGCACCTGCACTTGACCATTCATGTGGTAATTCCTGTTTGGCTCTAGTTTTGGCTGGACGGTATGTATCATTCTTTGAATCTGCTCCTGGGGATGTGCTGGAGAGACTGGGGGTTGGCCAGGCTACAACGGCATGCAATGTGAACTTTGCTCAATGTATTTACACGCATATCTTTTTATATCTGTATATCACTAATTGTTCTTTGTAGCTAATAGACAAACACATTGGGTACAGACCATCCCCCTGACCCCGAAGAAGCCATTGTTTGGCGAAACATGTCGGTCGTTTTCATCTGAAAATATATCTGTACCCCTGATCTATACTGCTGTATAGGTCTTCATTATTTCACAGTCTCATAGGCCGTATATGGTTTATCAGCCATCTGTGAAGGTTCTTTCCCCCCTTTAGTGGGCTTTGCGCTGGCTGGTTTACATATATAATTTTAATTGTATTGTCTTTACTGTATACTTCTTTGAAATAATACATTTTTCCATTTTTATTAAAAAAATCACGAGTGCTCTTCTATTACATGGTACCGCAACAATCCCCTTTCCTGTCCTCATTTACCTTTCTACCATTTAAACCTGGGATGAGGTACCTTCCATAATGAGGATTCTATGCTTTCCCTTCTAGTTTCTATCCGCGCTTTAATGCGCATTCTTTTCTGGCTTGAATCACTCTTAATCAATCAATTTAAATATAACCATTTAGAATTTTTGAACACTCGTGACTTTTTGATATCATATGAAATAATACTCTGAATATCGGTGTACTGTATTGATCATATCCTTATATATGTATTTGACTACTTTTTATATTGACTTTTATAGGTATTAGCACCTGGGTTGTCCATTTGCTCCTCTACCATGGCGGACTACTGTGGTGATGCATGGAAGGGTCTAATGGAGAGGATACAGGTATCACAGAATACTGTAAATATTACTGATGATGACTTGGATAAAGCGTTTATGAGACTTCAACGTCTACTTGAAAAAAAGGTCCGTGTTTTTACTGGCATAAAACATATTTTGAGAAATACAGTACAAATCAAATAGTCCCCTGGGGCTTAAGAATACAAATTTTCCCAAACATTAAAAAGATGAATGATATTCTCAAGACCTCTTGGGAATATCATTTACAATCATGCTCCTTAAGCATGGTCTCCATGCTTTGCAAGCAATATGAACATGAGTTGGATCAACTAGACACGGCTATAAGTAATTGGCATGATGATCATGCTTCTCTTGTATCTTCCCCTAGATTTATTGAGAGAGATAAATTTCTGCGTGCACACCTTGAAAATTATACCTTAGAGATTATTAGTGCCAAAGAAGGCAAATACCAAAGAGACAAATCTGCATATGATAATGAATATGCATATAAATGGAATAACTTTCCTACACATAAACCAGCACCTAGAGCACCAAATTTTGAAACACAACCCAACACTAATGAGCAACCTAATACTCCTTTTGCTTCATTCTCTTCCAGCACCTCCAGTATATACCAGGATTTATCACACGACCGGGTCTTCAAAAAGAGAAAGGGGGACAGATCCTCCACTCAGACTGAAGTTCCCCTCCGTACACCTGCACCTATATCTAACTCTCGACCACCTAATATACGATCTAAAAATAACAAGATATCAACCCCCATTACACAGATACTAACCACTTTGACTAACTCACAAAACAATACTATCCAGCCTCCCAACTTACCTATAACCACTACTGTTTTTTCTCTTTCACTTACTACAAGGCGAGTTAGCGAACCGGCGCTACCTTCCATGTTCCCACACAACGCATCTTCTATTGATCCTAAAATTGCCCCGATTTTTTTTAGTCCCACACCCAGACACGTCACTCAATCCTGTTTAACACTTCCTCAACCACTTCAATCACAATCCTCTGGACTTGATGTAGTTAATCTGTCATCTGTATCACTCACTAGTGACCAGATCAAAATACTACAATTGGGACTAACATTCTGCCCATCCTCTGATTTTGACAAATTTGAATTTATCAAGGATATCCATCTTTTTGCACGCAAACTCATTTACAAGGTTATTTATGATAAACCCTCTCTAAAACAATCCAATGTAGTCACCACTTCCACAAATCAAGCGCCAACTTTTGAGGAAATGCAAGCAATTGATGAACTCATGTAGCTATGGGAGGAGGGCGCCATCGATGTCGACGAACCCGATGAATCGGCTATCGTCGCCCTCGGTGTCTCCCCCCCCCCCCCTACTTCGTTCAAACCCAAATCCAAAAATTTTCCTTTGCTATCTACTAATCCAAATATTTGTGCATTTGTACAACAAACATGCCTGGAAATAAAAAATTTGGAACATTTTTTCTTAGGTAGATCCAATTTAACTACTATTAGTCTTCAAGCATTGAAATCCCTTCAGACCCACCCAGGTCTTGTCATTAAACCGGCCGACAAGGGTGGCAATTTTGTGGTTAAGGATGTTGCCACCTATGAACTTGTGCCGCAACATCCTTGATAATTCAGAATGGTATAGACCTATTGCACCATCACTGATCAAAATTTTTTCTAACCAGTTTGATCAACTCATATTTCTGGCTTACCAAACTTCCATTATTGATCTTAATACCTGGAACTTTTTGAAAATTATTGAACCAACTACTCCTACCTTTTATGCTCTACCGAAGATCCATAAATCCATCTCCTGTCCTCCTGGACGTCCTATTGTATCAGGCTGTCATTGCCTAACAGAAAATGCCAGCGCACTTGTTGACAAATATTTGGCACCACATGTCACATGCTTGCCATCTTATGAAAAGATACTATCCATCTTCTAAAAATGCTACAAAATATGAGATTACCCCCTAAAACCTGGTTGGTCACTTTGGATGTTGAATGCTTATACAATTGCATTCCACACCACAGAGGCCTTGAGGTTGTACGCAGCCTAATTTTGGAACGTGGTTCTAAATTTGACAATTATGCAAATTTTGTGCTAGACCTATTAAAATTTATTCTGACCAAAAATCTTTTTATTTTTGGAACTTCCCACTTCCTCCAGGTGCAGGGTGTGGCTATGGGGATCAAATGTGCGCCCTCATATGCCAACCTGTACCTGGGGGGGTGGGAACGGGACCTTTTTTCTAATCTCTGTCCCGATGTCCCGATGTCCAGCTTAAAATCATACATTGGTATAGGTATATTGCTGATATCTTGCTATTTTGGTCTGGATCACAGGAGGATCTAAAAAAATTCTTTGAATCCTTATTTATCAATGATTTCAATCTAAAGTTCACGATGGAGTCCAGCCAATCCTCTGAACTTTCTTGACTGGACGATCGTTCTTGACCAACAGGGCAATATTAGTACATCTCTATTTAGGAAACCCTCTGCAGGTAACACAATATTACACGCTCAAAGTGCTCATCCCCAATCGCTATTAAATAGCATTCCATATAGCCAGTACCTTAGAATTAGACGCAACTGTACTTCCGAAGTCGACTTTTTTAATGTCTCCAAGGAACTGTATTCAAGGTTAAAAAATAGAGGCTATAGCGATGCTCTGCTTAAACGTTCTTCCAATAAAGTCAAGAACCTAGACAGATCTAAATTAATACACAGTACCAAAGATACAAACAGATTTTCAACCAGTAAGACTGATTACCCGATTCTCTTCCATGCATACTCAGGTACGCGATGTGGTTAACAATTTTTGGCCACTTCTTCTAGCCAATCCTACTGTGAGCAAATTTATTGGTGCACGTCCTGATATTACTTACAAAAGATGTCCTTCTTTGAAGGATCGTCTCACCCGAAGTCATCATTCTTTACGCACAACCCAAACACGTCAGGTGAATGGCACCTATCCATGTGGCTCATGTGATATGTGTCCATTTGTTATAAACTCAAACAGTGTTTACTTACCTGATGGGTCCCAATATAAGGTACCATATTATGTGAATTGTAAAACCATTGGTGTGGTATATTTAGCCACTTGCATTTGCGGATGTTTCTATATAGGAAAGACCAAACGGCCTTTCCAAGTTCGCATCCGTGACCACATTAAACCTACATATAAACGCATGGTCACTACGGCCATTAATAGGCATATTGGTTCATCACATAACTTTGATCCACACTGTATGTGCTTCTCGGCACTGGAACATGTCGTGACGCACATCAGAGGTGGTGGAATTGATGAAAAACTTCTCCAACTTGAGACAAAATGGATACATAACCTTAATACTATCCATTTTCCAGGTCTTAATGAACATATTAGCTTTAAACCCTTTTTGTAGGCCTTATCAAATCTTGGTATGGGAGATATAACAGTTAGTTTCTATTAATTTAGATTAACCTTAATTGGCAATCACTGCATATAATATCCCTTTTCTGTTATTTCTCTGGCCTGGGTCTGCCTCTCCCTTGGACCCTTCTTTCGTCACTTTTGATGTACCCGCCATTGGTTTGAGTTAGAACCCTGGATTACCCAGTTATTGTGTAACATTTGCCCTTTTTATCTTTGAATGTATTTGAATCAACAAAGTCTGTTTACCTGTATGCATCTTGCTCAAGATTCTATAAATCGCAAAAAACAGTTTAAAATGCAAATTTCGATCTTTGTTTATATAGCCATTTGTGTATCTCTTCTATGGTTCTTTACACTTTACTGATATACGCTGAACTTATTGTAAACCTTCTGTGATTCCATTGAGCATTGTTCCCTGCCTGCCTTCCAGGATCCCCATCACTTGTGGGGAAAATTTGGGATTCTTGGCTGGCTATCCTCCCTCTTCTCCATGACGCCCCTGTTTTTTCCATCTGAGCAATATTTCTATCTATGGTGCGTGCAATCTAGCCAATATATTCCAAATGTATCTAATTTGGTACATCCTGTTGGCCTTGCTGAGCCCAATTGTACTTAGACTGTATGGACACCCAAGGGTTGTATTTTCAAATCAACCCTTTTCGCCTCATTCCACATCCGCATACCCATCTAGTTACCATTTCCATCCAGTAACATCTTTGCCCTTTTTTCATCTAATTCTGGTACCAGTGTATAGCCCTAACGGCGTTAGTAATGTGTTCAGCGCTGCCTATCCTTTTTATATGCACCGCTCTTTGTCCCTGTAGTACACCTTCTATCCTCTGAGTGGCTTTTGTTTGGCTAGATTCCCGAGTGGTGCGCGCGCTGTGTGCTGGTGGGTATTGTAGGCTGTCAGGCGCGGCAGCTTTTGCGCATGCGCCGGAGGCCTTTTCGTCCGCCAACTCTGATCAGGTGTGGGGGGTATATATAGCCTGCTAGTCCATATCAGTTAGCTGATGGACTCAGGGGCACCAAATCACTGGATTATCCGTTTTAAAGGTTAGTTTTGCTATGGCTCTTTTTCCTTATATATCTTTTTTGCTGAATATTGCCTTATACTTACTGTGTATATGTTCCTTTACACAGAGGCCTTTGTATACCAGCTAATTGGCCGTTTTTATAACCTGGATACCAACCTATAATCTATCATGGCTTTGTGCCATGTTTATCAGCATCCTGGTTTCTTATAGGTGAGCCACCAAACAGTATAATTTTTACTCATTATCTCTCTCATGTCTTTGGGCATTTACTGAAAATTATTTTTCTCTCCTTTACTACAGCATATGCATAGCTATAATCAACCCAGATATTATATGCTTGTTTCTAATCCACCTTCTGGCGCCCCCTATACACATACAATATTCTTTGTTGGTAAGCGTTTTTTCTAGGCTATAATAGCCAAACTATGGCATCTCATAAAATTGGAGGTCTACTTTCTCCATCAGGTTTTATATACCCCCTACAGCCTAGTATTTGAGGCACCTGCACTTGACCATTCATGTGGCAATTCCTGTTTGGCTCTAGTTTTGGCTGGATGGTATGTATCATTCTTTGAATCTGCTCCTGGGGATGTGCTGGGGAGACTGGGGGTTGGCCAGGCTATAACGGCATGCAATGTGAACTTTGCTCAATGTATTTACACGCATATCTTTTTATATCTGTATATCACTAATTGTTCTTTGTATCTAATAGACAAACACATTGGGTACAGACCATCCCCCTGACCCCGAAGAAGCCAATGTCTGGCGAAACATGTCGGTCGTTTTCATCTGAAAATATATCTGTACCCCTGATCTATACTGCTGTATAGGTCTTCATTTTCATTATTTCACAGTCTCATAGGCCGTATATGGTTTATCAGCCATCTGTGAAGCTTCTTTCCCCCCTTCGCGCCGGCTGGTTTACATATATAATTTTTATTGTATTGTCTTTACTGTATACTTCTTTGAAATAATACATTTTTCTATTTTTATTAAAAAAATTACGAGTGCTCTTCTATTACATGTAACCGTAACAATCCCTTTTCCTGTCCTCATTTACCTTTCTTATAAATTGACAAGTTTGTGTAAAAAAAAAAAAAAGTTTACTTTTCCACATTTTCCAAAAACTTCTGGGCACGCTCCTCCTCTTTGAAGTAAAAGCATGAAAAACTATTTTTATTCTCTAGGGTTTATGCAATCTTTAGTCCTAAAAACCTACGTTAGACTTACCAATAACGGTATTTCTACAAACCTTCCAGGACGGCAGGCCTGAGAGATAAGGGCTCCTCCCTACAGGAAACACAATCACTTGACGATCACTTTGTTATAAGTCCCCACCCTTCCCCTTGATCCTCAGTATGTAATCAAGTAATCCTGAACTGGTTCACAAGGAGCATTGCTCTACATAGGTACTTACCACCTAGCGTTTAGCTCATCTTTTCCCTCCACACCGGGGGGCGGGAAGTAGGCATGCCGTCCTGGAAGGTTCGTAGAAATACCGTTACCAGTAAGTCTAATGTAGGTTTTCTCCTATCACCTTCTAGGATGGCACACCTGAGAGGATAATCAAATAAACGCATGCCTACCTTCAGGGTGGGACCACAGCTTGTAGCACCTTCCGACCGAAAGCCAAGTCTTGCTGTGACAACACTTCCACACTGTAGTGCTTTAAGAACGTATCCTGACTAGACCAGGTGGATGCACTGCGGATTTGTTCCCAGGAGGCCCCTGCTTTCTCAGCCCAGGACGTTGCTAGTCTCCTGGTTGAATGAGCTTTAACTTTTGCTGGTGCTGGAACTCCAGAACTCTCATATGCTACAGAGATAGCTTCTCTGATCCATCTAGAAACTGAGGCTTTAGAAGCCTGAAGCCCCTTCCTAAACCCAGCGTACAGAACTAGCAGGTGACTGGACCTCCTAAAACTCTGTTCTTTCTAGATAGGTAAGGAGACATCTTCTTACATCTAGACAATGAAATGTATTTTCTTTCATTTTTTGGTTCATCACAGAAGGACGGCAATGTTATGGCTTGCGTCCTATGAAATAAAGATGCTACCTTTGGTAGATATAAGGGATCTGCCCCAAGGTTGACCCCATGTGGCTGTACCAATAGGAAAGGTTCCTTCATGGACAGCCCTTGCAGGTCCCCGACCCTCCTGGCCGTAGTAACTGCTAACAAAAATTATAACTTTAAGGTTAGAAACTTAAAGGGGACCTCTTCTATAGGTTCAAAAGGGTGTTTAGATAAAGCCTCTAATACCCTTGTTAGGTCCCATGGAGGGAAAACTTCTTTTGGCCAGGGAAAGGATTTCCCCTGTCACCAAAAGTAAACGTTTGATGAGGTTTTCTTTAGCCAACCTTATATCGAGGTAGACCGAGAGGGCCGCTATCTGAAACCAAAGAGTGCTGACCGCTAGGCCTAGGTCTTCTCTGTCCTGGAAAAACTCCAGGATAACGAACAGCAGTGGAGGTTATCTGCCTTTCTTTACCCCAGGAACAGAAGGTCTTCCACACTTTAGAATAAATCTTTTTAGTCACTGGTTTTCTACTCAGGAGGAGGGTATTTATTACACTCTCTGAGCAGCCCTTGCTCTTTAAGATCTGGCGCTCACTAACCAGGCCATCAGCTGGAAAAATCCCAGCCTTGGGTGTAGTACTAGAACTTACCTGAGAAGGTCCAGCCTGTTCGGGAGCCTCAATGGCTCTGCCACTGCCATCGAACTCAGGTTTTCGAACCAAGCTCTCCTTGGCCACCAGGGTGCTATGAGGAGGAGTTGGCTGGGGAACTGGCTGAGCTTCTCAAGAACTTGCGGGATCAGTGCTAGAGGTGGGAAGGCGTATGCCAGTTTGTAAGGCCAGGTATGAGTCAGAGAGTCTAGTCCTTCTGACTCCTCTTTGGAAATCGAGAAATCTCTTTACCTTCCTGTTTCGCCGATTGGCAAACAAGTCCATTTCTGGATTCCCAAAGCGCTGCACAAGGGTTTGAAAAACTTTGGGGTTCAGTTCCCATTCCCCTCGTCTTATCTGATGGCTTAGGAAGTCTGCCTCTGTGTTGCTTGTCCCTTTTATGTGGACAGCTGAAATGGAGAGACCCCTTCCTTCGGCCCTCACCAGGATCAGTTTAGACAGTTCTAGGAGTCTGGATCTGGTGCCTCCCTGGTGACTCAAGTAGGCTACTACAGTGGCGTTGTCTGAGCTCACTTGAACCTCCTTGTCCCCAATGCTCTTTTGAAAGTCTTTTAGGGCTTCCCCCCACTGCTTTGAGCTCCCTGTAGTTTGACGACATCCTACCTAACGAACTGTTCCATTGGCCTTGGAATTTCTCTTTCCCTGGGTGGGCTCCCCACCTGCAGGAACTGGCATTGGTGGTAACTTTTACCGAAATCCACTGAGCCCACGGCCTGCCCCACCTTTAGATTTTTGGGGACTGTCCACCACTCCAGGGAAGACAGGACCTGAGGAGTTAGTAATATCCTGATCCAAGGACTCCTTTTTGTCCCATGAAGACAGAAGGAAGAAGTGAAGGTCTCTTGAGTGGAGTTGTGACCAGACTTTGGCTGGTATACTTGCCGACACCAGACCTAGGGTTCTTAACACCTCCCTTCTGGAGCGTGACGGGGTCTTTATCAGATCCCCCACTGAGGAAGCGAGTTTTGCCACCTTGTCCTCTGGCA
>CM053038.1:156560323-156577823 GCA_028564925.1 Lithobates sylvaticus
GGTTTTTTTTTTTTTTTTTTTTGAAGTTCCACCTTACTGGATTCCATTTCCCAGAATATTGATTTATTCTGCCCACTGGAAAGCATTAACACCCAAGCACTCAGCTCCCCTCCTGAATGCTTCTCTTCCAACATGCCTATAAATGCCTATGTGTACATGGACACATAGGCTAACATAGATGTGCTTTTTAGTCTGAGAAAAAAAAAGTCAAATGCCTGTAAATTCAGTGTTAAAGCCAATTGTTCATGAAGCCTTAAAGTGTTTTTGAAGCCACCAAGTTAAAGTGGATGTAAACCCACTCATTATTTCTAAATTTCTTCCATAGTGCTGATCTATAAAGGATATACATGCCTCCCTGCATGTATCCTTACCTGTCAAATATCTCCCCTTTAGCTGTTTGGAGCCCAGCAATACTCTGGATTCTGTGGACAGGTCTGTTGTGCAGGGCTCGGTGGGTGGAGGCGTGATGTCAGTAGACTCCCGCCCACCTCTACACTCCCCTTGGCCAGGAATCTATATTTCTTGAACTGAACTTTTGCTGGTCTCATGGATTATGCACCATTTCTCTCTGTGTCTGTTTTCATCTTACTGAAGAAAGACAAGAGGATTGCTTAGAGCTGGATTAACTCTTCATGGCAAGACTGAGCGCACAGATGAAATTACATCCTCTGCTGTAACAGATAAAAGTCTTAATTAAAAAAAAAAAAAAAAATTGGGGGGGTTTACATCCAATTTAAGTTTACAGTATCCTCTCGGTTTATTCATGTAATCTGCTCCTGTGCCTTATTAAAAAGAAATAAAAAATATGCAGCTATATACCAATTTTCAGACCGCCAATCGTGCGACACGCCGCCACTCTCGAACTGACAGCTGCAGCAGGCGGAAACGATCCCCGCTGAAGGGTGGGAGGGAGGAGGAGGGCCGATCGGCTTTCTGAAAACCGGTATATAGCTGCATTTTTTTTTTATTAAAAGGCAGACACAGGAGCAGATTACATGAATAAACCCAGAGGATACTGTACATTTAACCCCAATCAGTAGGAGGGGAGGGGGGCGGGCACGGACATGGAGCTGAAAGGCTCCATCCTGGAGGAGAGCACAGAGGACAACAGAGGAGAGCTGCGGACAGAGGCACGTAAACTGTTGATATACCGTGGTCAGTTTACAAGGGGGGGGGGGGGGGGGGGTGGGGGTACAGAACCAAGCAGGATCAGCCAGGTATATCAGGTGTTACAGGGGGCCAAATGACGCAGCACAAGCACTGTGCTGTATAACATGCTTTAAAAAGGAACAGGATCTTCCTGAGGCCACATTTATCTACATACTAATGCACTGCATTAGTAAGTGGTGCCCTTTATTTTCTTGCATAAACTTTAGTGGTTACAATTGAATGAAGTAGTTTTGCCTTTAGTTCTACTTTAAACTTCAAATACTGTAAAAACTGCCTTTTAAAGCTTTACCCAATGAACAAATAAAATCCCAATTGATGACCTCATTAGGAGGTGGGGTCAACCGGTGAGGTCATTGGATGGCCTCGCCCCTTAGGTGGCAGAGCAACATTTATCACGATTGGTGATGGATCTACATCGGGGGACAATTTTTATTTTTTAATAAAAGGACTGAATTTGAATCCCTTACTGCGACTGTCTCCCAATTACAATCTCAAGTCGAAGACCTTGACAATCGCAACTGCAGGAACAATCTCAGGATCAGAGGGGTTCCTGAGACCACCTCTGACCTTATACCTGCTATGCACAAATTGTTTCAATCCCTCCTGCCAGACCATGAGATTGATTTTTTTTACCTGCGACCATATACAAATCGGGCTGTCCGCCCTAAACCCCCACCTGATAAATCCCCTTGTGACATTGTCCTCTGCCTAAAAGACTTCCTAATTAAAGAAGAAATACGCAGGGCTGCCCGCAACTCTCACAATATCTCCCTGGATGGTACTCCAATACAAATATATCCGGACATCTCTCCAGCAACATTGGACAGATGTCGCAAGATGAAGGATGTTACTACTGTGCTAGCAAACGCTCACATTCGCTACAGATGGGGCTTCCGCTCTAAACTCTCCGTTCCCCATAACGGTACAACATATATAGCAACTACACTCTCGAAAGGACAAGACATTTTGGTTAAATTGGGCCTCTTAGATGCTGAATCCCTTCCTCGCCCACCTTCCACACCCAGACCAATGCCCATCTGGCGCACACCTTCTCCGAGACGAGAACGCAGACGCCCCAGTCATGAAGCCGGCCAAAACTCCCATCAAAACTGACCGCAGGCACTTTGTTATCACTATTAACCACTTGACCACTGGGCACTTAAACACCCTTAATAACCAGACCAATTTTCAGCTTTCGGTGCTCTCACACTTTGAATGACAATTACTCAGTCATACAACACTGTACCAATATGAAATGTTTGTCCTTTTTTTCACACAAATAGAGCTTTCTTTTGGTGGTATTTAATCACCTCTGGGTTTTTAATTTTTTGCGCTATAAAAGAAAAAAGACAGAAAATTCTGTAAAAAAATGAATTTTTCTTCGTTTCGGTTATAAAATTTAGCAAATTTGTAATTTTTCTTGATAAATTTTGGCCAAAATTTATACTGCTACATATCTTTGGTAAAAATAAGTACAAATTGTGGTATATTATTTGGTCTTTGTGAAAATTTTAGAGTCCACAAGCTATGGTGCCAATATCTGAAAATTGATCACACCTGAAGTTCTGATGGCCTATCTAATTTCTTGAGTCCCTAACATGCCAGGAAATGCCCTTTTTGGAAAGAAGACATTCCAAGGTATTTAGAAAGAGGCATGGTGAGTTTTTTGAAGTTGTAATTTTTTCCCACAATTCTTTGCAAAATCAAGATTTTTTTTCTTTTTTTTTTTTTCCCACAAAATTGTCATATTAGCAGGTTATTTCTCACACACAGCATATGCATAGCACAAATTACACCCCAAAACACATTCTGCTATTACTTCCGAGTATGGCGATACCACATGTGAGACTTTTACACAGTGTGGCCACATACAGAGGCCCAACATGCAGGGAGCACCTGCAGGCGTTCTGGAGCACCCAGGACAATTCTGACATTTCTCTCCTACATGTAAAAATCATAATTTATTCTCTAGAAAATGACATAGAACCCCAAAACATTATATATGTTTTTTTAGCAAAGACCCTAGAGAATACAATGGCAGTCGTCACAACTTTTTATCTAGCACGGTACTTGCGCAGCAATCTTTCGCACGCGTTTTTTTTGGAAAAAATATGTTTTGTGCTTTACAAAAAACAAAACCATAAATTTAGCCCAATGTTTTTGCATAGTGTGAAAGATGAAGTTACGCCGAGTAAATAGATACCCAACATGTCACGCTTCAAAATTGCACACGCTCATGGAATGGCACCAAACTTTGCTACTTAAAAATCCCAATAGGCGACGCTTTAACATTTTTTACTGGTTACATGTTTTGAGTTACAGAGGAGGTCTAGGGCCAAAGGTATTGTTCTCGCTATAACGTTCGCGGCGCTACCTCACATGTGTGGTTTGAACACCGTTTTCATATGTGGGCGGGACTTACATATGCGTTCGCTTCTGCATGCGAGCACACGGGGTTTTTTTTTTTATTGTTCATTTTACTTTATTTATTTGAGTTTGACACTTTTTTCCCCCAAAAAAGATCACTTTTATTCCTAATACAAGGAATGTAAACATCCCTTGTAATAGAAATATGGCATGACAGGTCCTCTTTACAGTGAGATATGGGGTCAATAAGACCCCACATCTCACCTCTAGGCTGGAAAGCCTAAAATAAAAAAAAAACGATCCTGGCTTCCATCGTAGCGAGTATCGCAGGGTATGGCTGGGTATCGCAAGGTATGGCTGGGTATCGCAGGGTGTATGGCTGGGTATCGCAGGAGGTATGGCTGGGTATCACAGGGGGTATGGCTGGGGGTATGGTTGGGTATCGCTGGGTACTGCTGGTTATCTATCCATCCATGCTCAGCCATCCCTCCATACCCTGCAATACACTGCAGGCTATTGCTGTGTATTGCAGGGTATGGAGGGATGGCTGAGCATGGATGGATGGATTGGTGGTGACTGCAGAGCCGGCTGTGGGCACTACAGATCCCGCCAACAGCACTGCTGCCACCGATCCCTCCCCCTCTCCTCTCACGCTGTACCGATCGGTACAGAGAGAGGAACCGGCGTCATTTCATGACGCCGGTTTGCTTACATGTTTACCGTGATTCGCCGGGTCCCGTGGACCCCAGGGGGCGCGCAAGAGGGGAATTCTGGGAGGACGTCATAGTACGCCCTCCCAGAGTTAAGCAACCGCCCTGTAGCCGTCTTTTGGCTATGGGCCAGTTGTTAAGCGATTAAGGACTCTTTCCTACTGCTCATTCTGAATCTTTCCAATAACGTTTTTATTTAAAGTTATAACAACAAATACAGTTTAAGTGCAATGGTCTTTCAACAAACATAATAAATGCTTCCTCATACGAGTCACATGGCTATAATATTTCCTGAGTATGTAATCATTGTCTCGGTTATCCATGTTTTGGTTATTTCTATTCATGTCAGGTTATTATAACAGTTACCTAAAGTGCTATCAACTAAACCTTCCAACTGGTTTAGTGAATGGGTTCGTGGGTCTCTAGAGGACACCTAAAGAAAGGAAAAAAGTAAGAAGGAAAGAGGAAGGGAGGGGGAGAGGTAAAAAAAGAAGGGGGGGGGAGAGGATAGGTTGGCATCATCATGTATCAGTCTCCGGGTCATTAAGTTCCTCCCGGCGGTGCCATAGCTCCCAAATCATGTTATGCTCGTCTAGGCGATCCTGAATCATCGCCGTCATCCTCTCCATTAGCTCTACATCTCGGATTCTGGCATAGAGTGCTCCCACCGGAGGAGAGAAGCGACGCTTCCAGTTCAGTGCTATTAGGCAGCAAGCTGCCGTGAGGACATGTCTAGCTTTTTGTGTGGGGCTGGAACTTTTAGTGGCGAGAGCCCCAGCAGGAAAAATGTAGGCGTGATGGGGACCGCCTTCTCAAGAAGGTGACTTAGGAGTTGGTGCACTGAGTTTCAGAAGGGGGCTATCAGCGGGCATTCCCAGTAGATATGGTATAGCGTTCCCTTGGCTCCCAGGCATCACCAGCAATGGCCTGAGCTGGCCGGGTGGATGGCATGTAGTACATCAGGGGTCATGTACCAGAAGTATAGTATCTTATATATATTTTCTTTATAAAGTGTGCATATCAAAGTCTTGGATGCCTGGGTCCATATGACCCTCCAATGATCCACGGGTATCTCCTCACCCAGTGCCTTTTCCCACTTAAGCATATAATTGTGCTTGCCCATTGAGTCAATGGGTCTCTCGTTAAGTATTTTGTATATGTCTGATATCAGACCTCTCTGAGCAGAGCCTGCCAGTATGAGATTTTTAAAAGGAGTGGGTGGGGAGAATTGCAGATTCGGTGCAAATGTTAGGGCATAGTGGTGGATTTGGAGATACCGGTAGAAAGCCTGCTTCGGGAGGTCAAATTTGGACTGTAGTTCTGCGAAGGAATGCAGTTTGCACGTATGAGGATCCACTAAGTTTCCGTAGTGGTAAAGGTTTCTTGTGGTCCAGGGGGGAGGACATCTAATGGGTTAGGCTATCAGGCATTTTGGGGTTGCAGGCAAATGAGGTCAGGAGCGAGCTGTCTGAGGACAGTTTGTGTTGTTGTGTCACTGCGCCATAGCGCCACGGTGGCTCTGGATGTTTCTACTTCAGACTCAGTCCACTGCTTCCGCAGGTCCTACAAGGTCTGGAATCGGTCCTTCTCCACAATCTTCCTCAGGGTCCGGTCACCTCTTCTCGTTGTGCAGCGTTTTCTGCCACACTTTTTCCTTCCCACAGACTTCCCACTGAGGTGCCTTGATACAGCACTCTGGGAACAGCCTATTCGTTCAGAAATTTCTTTCTGTGTCTTACCCTCTTGCTTGAGGGTGTCAATGATGGTCTTCTGGACAGCAGTCAGGTCGGCAGTCTTACCCATGATTGCGGTTTTGAGTAATGAACCAGGCTGGGAGTTTTTAAAAGCCTCAGGAATCTTTTGCAGGTGTTTAGAGTTAATTAGTTGATTCAGATGATTAGGTTAATAGCTCGTTTAGAGAACCTTTTCATGATATGCAAATTTTTTGAGATAGGAATTTTGGGTTTTCATGAGCTGTATGCCAAAATCATCAATATTAAAACAAGAAAAGGCTTGAACTACTTCAGTTGTGTGTAATGAATCTAAAATATATGAAAGTCTAATGTTTATCAGTACATTACAGAAAATAATGAACTTTATCACAATATGCTAATTTTTTGAGAAGGACCTGTATATATATATATATATATATATATTATTATATGAGTGGAGCGTGAACCAAGAGGTTATCGCCCTCAGTTGTGGTGCCTGATAGTATTTAATGAGGTTGGGGGAAGACCAGGCCACCATCCGACCGGGCTGCCTGCAGTACACAACATGGAATCCTATGTCTCCTGTAGTTCTAGGTGTATTGTAGTAAATCTGCTTGTAAGTGTTTTAGTTGGCCATATGGGACGGGAATGGGTAGGGTCTGGAAGAGATATAATAGTTTTGGGAGGATCGTCATCTTCACTGATGCGATTCTCCCGAATAATGAGATGTGATGCTTTTTCCACTGTTGGAAAAGGGTTCTGATATTGTGGAAGAGAGGGGGGGAGTTTTCCTGGTAGAGGGTAGAGTACTGCAGTGTTATATTAATTCCTAGGTATTTTATTGCTGTAGTTTTCCAACTATTGGGGAAATTAGCTTTTAGGTGTGCTACCTCCTCCATTGAGGTGTTAACTTAGAGGTATTTATTTTATATCCCGATAGGACCCCATAGCGCTCTAGTTACCCGTGGAGAATAGGAAGGGAAATTCTAGGTGGGGGTTAGTGAGAGGATGATGTCATCTGCAAACAGGGAGATTTTAAACTCCCTGTCCCTTACCATTATGCCCTTAATGTCCGGGTTCTTTCGGATTGTGGCTGCTAGGGGTTCGACACATAGTGCAAAGAGCAGGGGCGAGAGCGGACACCCCTGCCTGGTGCCATTCTGTACTGGTAGTGGGGCTGACACGGCGAAGGGGGTCTTGACCGGGCAGGAGGGATTTGAGTATAAGTGTTGAATAGCCCTAAAGAAGGGGCCCCTAATTCCTATGTGTCGGAGTGTGGTGAACAGGAAGGGCCATCCCAGGCGATTGGAGCTGCAATATTCCACTGTGGTCTAGATATTGCTGGAGTCGTTTAGGGAGTTCGGGCGAGGGGGGGGGGGGGGGGGGGGGGGGGGGGGGGGTTGGTCAGGATATCGTGGTTATTGTACAGGGTCTTGTAGAATTCTGCAAAGGATTGGGCAATGTCTTTAGGGTGGGAGACCAGGCAGCCTGATCTGTTCTGAATCTGGTGTGGGGTCGACATTTGAGCATTGTCCAGCAACTTTCTGGCCAAGTGTGTGGGCCTTATTACCTTTATCATAAAACATCTGTTTTAATTTAATAATGCCTTCTCGACTCGGCCCAGGGCCAGGTCACCTAGAGTTGCTCTGAGGGATGCAATTTTTTTTTAAGAGAGTTAGGGTAGGGGTGGTCTGTAGTTTTTCAAGGGTTCTAAGCTCCCTCTGTGTTTGCATGGCCTGTGCGTTTTTTCATGGCTGAGGCGAGGGCCAGACACCTGCCCCTCATCACCGCCTTGTGGGCCTCCCATAGTGTGGAAGTGGATACATCCCCAGGGTTATTTTCCTCCAGATAATTTTTTATAGTAGTGGTTAGTTCTGTTTTTGAGGGGAGGTGTTGGAAGTAGGAACGTGTTTAGACGCCAATTATAGGGTCTGTGTGTTGGGGAGCCCAGGTCCAGGGTTATCACTACCGGGGCATGGTCCGACCACGAAATCGGCAGGATCTGCGCTTTTTGGGTCATACGTAGGGTGGCATTGTTGACAAACGTAATCAATGCGGGAGTGCGTGCCGTGGGGGGGCTGAATAGAAAGTTTACTGTCGGTCGCCAGGATGGTGGGCCCACCAGGCGTCAAAGAGGGCATACCTCCTGGTGAGTTGGCGGAATTGCTTAGAGTCTCTAAGCACTCGGGGTGTGGGTGCCCTGGGGCTCACCCCCTGACGATCCAACAGCAACGAGTGGGTTAGGTTAAAGTCCCCCCATCACTAATATCCCGTGTTCCGATCTGAAGAGGCAGGCTAGTGTTCTACTCAGGAATCCAGTCTGCCTGATGTTTGGGACATAGACTGCACAGAATGTAATTTCCCTGTCCAACCATAGGCCTCGTAGGATCAGGAAGTGGCCCTGGGGATAGCTGTAATGGGACGAGTATGTAAAGGGGGACCTTGTCTAATCAGGATGGCCATTCCCGCCTGCTTATGTGGACCCGATGATAGGTAGATCTGTGGGTAATATCTGGAGGCGAATGCAAAAGTACCCTCCTTGTCAAAGTGGGCTTCCTGTACCATTATGACACTCACTCCTGACTGCATGAATTCCCTCAACGCCAGCTGCCTTTTACAGTTGGAGTTTAATCCGTGGATGTTTAACCACTTCAGCCCCGGACCAATTGGCAGCCAAAGGACCAGGCCCCTTTTTGCGATTCGGCACTGCGTCGCTTTAACTGACAATTGCGCGGTCGTGCGACGTGGCTCCAAAACAAAATTGGCGTCCTTTTTTTCCCACAAATAGAGCTTTCTTTTGGTGGTATTTGATCGCCCCTGCGGTTTTAATTTTTTGCGCTATAAACAAAAATAGAGCGACAATTTTGAAAAAAAATCAATAATTTTGCTTTTTGCTATAATAAATATCCCCAAAAATATATAAAAAAAAATTTTTTTTTTCCTCAGTTTAGGCCGATACGTATTCTTCTACATATTTTTGGTAAAAAAATATTGATTGGTTTGCACAAAAGTTATAGTGTTTACAAAATAGGGGATAGTTTTATAGCATTTTTATTAATATTTTTTTTTTACTAGTAATGGCGGCGATCAGCGATTTTTATTGTGACTGCGACATTATGGCGGACACATCGGACATTTTTGGGACCATTGTCATTTTTACAGCAATCATTGCTATTTAAATGCATTGATTCCTGTATAAATGACAGTTGTAGTGAAAGAGTTAACCACTAGGGGGAGGGGAGGGGTTATGGGCTCTGACGTGTGTGTTTTTTTACATTAGGGGGTCGGGGCTGACGTCTGACGTCATTGATCGGCTTTCCCGATGACCGGGAACAGCCAATCAATGACAGGCAGAGTAGGCAGAGTACACAAACCTCTCCCCGTTCTTCAGCTCCGTAATCCGATCGCGGGACACCAGCGGCGATCGGGTCCGCTGTTCCCACGGCCGGGGTCGCGAGCGCGCCGCTGGCGGCGTGAGCGCGACCCAAAAGGCAGGCATTTAAAAAGGGACAGGTACGTGGTTTTGCCTGCCCGTGCCATTCTGCTGACGTATATATGCAGTGGGCGGCCGGGAAGCAGTTAAGGATAAAATCTTAGCCATGGGAGCTCGGGTGGAGGGTATATATACTCCTCTGGTGTAAATCGGAGTTGTTCCGCACGGGGTGTCGGTGATGCCTTTTGTTAAGCCAGCTACTGACGCAGGAAGGGAGGGGGTTAAGAAAAGCTAGGAAAAAGAGAAGAGTCGTTAGTGTGGTAGGACCATGCATATACAAAAATAGCAACATTAACAGACCTTTAGAGGCCTGCCGACCCAGGTCCAAAAGGCTTCCTAAAAAGCAAGAGGAAAAAACAAGCAAAAAGAGAGAAGGATGTCTTTTCAGGTAGTATTAGTTCTTGAGATGGCCTGTTCATGTTCTATCTTGCTGCGAGCGTCGGCCTCTTGGGGAATTCTCCGGTCCTCGGGGCGCTTGGGTGGGGGGACCTTCTGCCACACTGTAGGCGGTGGAGGTGGGGTGGCGATGAGGTCCCAATCTGGGAGTTGGGGAGCTCTAAGTTCCAGAGTGTCGCAGAAAGGCTCCAGGTCCTCCCGGTATCTCAGGATCGCTGTCTTGCCTTGATGCTTGGCCGTGAGGCTAAAGGGGAACCCCCATCAGTACAGGATGTTCTCTTCCTGGAGGATACGTAGTAGTGGTTGGAGTAGCCTACGTTTTTGCAAAGTGATCCAGGACAGGTCCGGGAACAATTGAATGTGGTGATCTCCAAGGGTCACTTTGCGGGTGATGCAGGGCCTGCCTCATGATGTCCTCCTTCAAGGGGTATGAGGTTATCCTGCAAATAATATTGCGGGGTCTGGCTGTGGTACCTTTAGGTTTCAACGCTCTGTGTGCTCTGTCCATTTCAATCGTATGGGTTGGGGCCTCCCCGATAAGATCGTTGAAGGGGGATTGTAGGGTGTTTTGGAAGTCCTCTGGGCCCTCCGCTTCTGGAATCCCCCCTGTCGCGGATATTGTTTCTGCGCCCCCTGTTATCCAGGTCTTCAACGTGGCGTTGCATGTCTCGGAGGAGGGCGCGGTGCTCTGATCCCTGAAGTTTGGTTTCTTGAATTTCTTCCTCCGCCATCTCTACTCTGTCCACTAAGTGTTTAAGGCCCGATTGGAGGAATTAAATCTCTGATCTGCAGGTGGACTTCACGTCCTCAATAAGTTGTCTGAAATCGTCTTTAGTTGGCATTGCTTGCAGATACGCTTGCCACTGTGGGGGTGTCGGGGGTACTGCTCCTGTCCCCATGCCCGTTGGTCACAGTCAGGGGGACTATGAGGGTATCGGCCAGTTCCCCGGGGGGGGGGGGATTGGGGTGGGCGAGTTTTCCCAGGGCTCACTCCAATCTGGGCTTTGTGGGGTTTGTGATTCCTATCTGGTGACTTCGGAGGCTGGGTTAGGGCTGAGGTGCTGGCAGCCTGGGGAGTAGGAGAGGGCCGGTGCAGCGTTGGGGCCTTGCTGGTTAGGATCTCCTGCTCTTGAGGGCCTCTGCGCCCTGGGTGAGGGAGGGCCCGGTATGGCGGTCCCGCTGGGGGTAAAAATTCCTGTGGGCCCATATGCTGGGGACGGGTGGGCGAAACTAGGTATGGAGGGGAAGTCCTCAGCTCCCCCTGAGAAGGCCGGTGAGCTGGCGGTCGTCCCTGTGAGGCCAGGGTCTGAGGCTGTGCGTAGCAGCTGTGGGAAGACCTCAGAGCACTGGGTGTACTCCTGCTGCTGCCTCATTGGGAGTCCCAAGATGGCCGCCAGGAGTGTGAGGTGTGAGGCTGGGGGCTGGTTTGTAGGCCCCTATGGGGGACTCACGGCTCCCTGGTCCAGGGACATCTCTCCTTCTGGCGGATGCTGAGCCTGTGGATGCGGGGGGTCCCGGTGCTGTAACGGAGCCGGGGTGGAGCGCGGATGTAAGGCTGCGGCCTGCTCCATGATGCCGGCCGGCGCCATCTTGGCCGTTCGTCCCGGTGGAGAATCCGGGTGGTTAGTAGTCCCGGAGGTCGGATGTTGAGCCTGGGGAGGGGGGGGGTTTCCATGTCCCCTGAGGCTTCGTGGAGCGGGTGGTCCTGGAGCCACCCATGTTAATGCAGGTTAGGCACCTTTTTTTTGGCTGTATTGTGGAGGGCTGTGAGAGAGCAGGGAGACTAAGCTGCCATTCAGGTCCGGTTCCGGCCACGCCCTCATATTGAATCTTAACCATCCCTTGGAGTCTCCTGATGTCTGAGCACCATCTACTGTCCTTTTTTGGAAGTGCCGGTACACAGTTTTTTATCTGACATCACAAACGGTTTCTCACATCCTTGTGGTTGAAAATCACACCCTGGATAACTTTTATACCCTTACAGGTCACATTAAGATTACCTGCATACCTTGCTATTTGTACGATCCCTATACTGTTTGGCTGAGTACCACCCAATCCCCCTTTTTTTTGGGGATTGGTGACTACGCTCTTACAATATGATGAGTTTTCCGGGACTTCCTTTATTTTCTATAAGATACTGTCCTCAGACCCTTGGTCATGGAGACAACCCATGTTGATTTATTATGGCATGCACATACTATATGTTCCTTTTTTTTTACCTAGCAGGCTAGGTCGGTGGTTGTTGGTGCCATGCTACCCCACTCCTCTCATATCCCGACTTCCTTCAGAAGTCTGAATAGGACCTCAGGAGTTAAGGGCGCTTTCGCCCCACAGATAGAGCTTTATTTTGGTGGTATTTGATCACCTCTGCGTTTTTTATTTCTTGCGCTATAAACAAAAGAAGAGGGACAAGGTTTAAAAAAACGCAATATTTTTTAACTTTTTATTATAATAAATATCCAATTTTTTTTTTTTTTAAACAAATTTTTTCCTCAGTTTAGGCCGATACGTATTCTTCTACATATTTTTGGTAAAAAAAAAAAAAAAAAAAAAAAAAAAATCGCAATAAGCGTATATTGATTGGTTTGCACAAAAGTTATAGCGTCTACAAAATAGGGGATAGATTTATAGCATTTTTATTATTATTTTTATTTTTTTACTAGTAAGTTATCGTCACTGCGACATTGCGGCGGACATATCGGACACTTGATACATTTTTGGGACCATTCACATTTATACAGCGATCCGTGCTATAAAAATGCATTGATTACTGTATAAATGTGACTGGCAGGGAAGGGGTTAACACTAGGGGGCGCTGCAGGGGTTAATATGTTCCCTATGTGAGTGATTCTAACTGTGGGGGGAGGGGACTGAATGGGGGAGGAGACCGATCGGTGTCCCTATGTACAAGGGACACACCATCGGTCTCCTCTCCTCTGACAGGACGTGGATCTGTGTGTTTACACACACAGATCCACGTCCTGCTCAGTTACTGGGCAATCGGGGTGCCCGGCAGACATCGCAGTGGCCGGGCACGCGCATCAGGTCCCCAGTGACGCGGCGGGCACGCGCCCCCTAGTGGCCGCAAAGTTAGGGCCGTCAAATGATGGCGGCCCGCCACAAGAGCCGCACCGCTCTGCTGTCAATTGACAGTGGGCGGTCAGCAACAGGTTAAAATACTTGAACAATACTCTTCAACACACATGTTTGTTGGTGGAGATTTTAACTTAGTGACACACCCCCAGACAGACAAACACCGCTTCCGAGCCCCACTCAGCTTTCCCCAAATCAATGTCCAAAACACTTCAGTCATTCCAATTAGCTGATGCATGGAGGGCACACAATACAGGTGCAAGAGATTTCACCTTTTACTCACCCCCATAACTTTTGCTAGACTAGATTATATTTTCTGTACCCCCCATTATTCTGTCTAACTCCACACAATCTGCTATCCACCTCTGCCCTTGGTCTGATCACAATAAGGTTACCCTATCTACATCTTTAATTGGCCTGTCAGACACCCCTTACACGTGGAGACTAAATAACTGCCTCCTCACGGACCCTATAATACGCCAAGAAATTTCTACGGCTATCCAGACAATTTCACTATAAATGCCACCCCATCAAGGTCCAATGAACGGATGGTAGCTCAGAAAAGGATTGAGTTAGATACCCTATTATCAGCCAAGACTGAAAAGTCTTTGTTGGTCGAAGGCCAAATTTCTCCTGCATAGCAACACTGCGTCTTCTATGTTTGCCCGTAAATTTAATCAATCCTTGCACCCGCTACATCTCTATAAACTCCGCAATTCATCAGGTAAGGTAGTCTCCCACCCCAAAGAGGTCCTGAATATTTTTGAAAATTTTTACTCTAAACTACTTTCTCATCCTCCTTTTTCTTCCCAAACCTCTCGGGACTGGCTGTCCTCCCTTCCCCTACCCACATTATCAACATCACAAACAGGATTCTCTTAATTCTCTATTTACAGAGGATGAGCTATTGGGAGTAATCAAATCCCTAAAACGCTCTGTGGCCCCGGGCCCAGATGGAATTACGGCTAGTTATTACAACATTATGCCCCCATTTTAATTCCACGTCTTACTACCGTGTTTGACAAAATTTTTTAAAAGGAGGAGACCAGTTCCCTACTGAAATGACCTTAGCCAACATGTCCCTTCTCCCCAAGCCCCTTAAAGATCATCCGCTCCCGCAAAATTATAGACCGATATCGGTCATCAATAATGACCTCAAAATCTTTAGTTGTGCCCTAGCAGACAGACTGGCCAATATTATTGAATCTCTAACATTTCCTGACAAATCAGGTTTCATTCCAACTAGACTTATCACTGATAATATCAGTTTGACACTCGATGTACTCCAAGATGCTAATCTGCGTTAGCAACAGGTCCTCCTCTTGAGCCTAGATATAAATAAGGCATTTGATAGCGTACTATGGCCTTATTTATTCGCTGTCCTACAATGTATAGGTTTCAGAGACAACATTTATGATGGGTGTACAAGCCTTGTACCACCATCTGAAAACAAGAATTAAAATACCGGGCTGTAACTCTGGGTTTTTCATACTGGGCGGGGGCACCCAACAGGGATGTCCCCTATCAGCCCTGTTTGCCCTAGCCTTAGAACCCCTAGAAACCGCTATCAAGCAACACCCAGACATATCTGGTTACCCATTAGCATCCATCCCCTCTAAACCCTGCATGTACGCAGACGATGTCATGCTCTTTTTAACTCAACCCCAAATCTCGCTACCCAATTTATTCTCCTTGCCATCTAAATTTGCCTCTATTTCTAGACTTACAGTAAATATGACGATATCCACTGCACTCCCCGTGAACATACCCCCTGCTCAGTGTGAGACCCTCCAGAGTTCCTTCTCTTTGCATTGGTCGACCAATAAAACACAATATTTGGGCATTTATGTCACACCACAATTGTCCTCCATCTTTGCAGCGAACTATCTGGCATGTGTGTCCAGTCTTCGGAATATGCTAAAACTCTGGAGCACCTACCGCATTTCGTTCCTTGGGAGAGTCACGGCGGTCAAAATGACCCTTCTACCTAAACTCTTGTATCCATTTAGAGCCCTACCTATCGTTATCCCCAAATCTTTTATAGATAAACTACAACAAGATGTTAACAGATTTGTCTGGCAGAACAAACGGCCTAGATTTTCCAAACACGTTTTATATAAATCTCAAACAACTGGTAGTTTGGGCCTACCGAATCTCTGGCTTTACTTCCTGGCCGCTCGTTTCTCCCAGATTGCCCAATGGAATATTGCGGATTCCAAAGTACCCTGGGTCAAGTTGGAATCAATATCTATCAAACCTTATTGGCTCTCTTATATCACTATGGTCTCCCACTAAATCTACACAAAAACTGCCTCCCTAAACACCTTAGTAGCTCACTCTTATACTGTGGACCCGTTATAAGAGTAAGCTCGGCCTGCTCCTCAGGATTCATCTTTTCTAGGAGACCCCTCATTTTCCATAGCTTTTAAACATCCGGAAGATTTCTCTTGGTGGATCTCCAACTCTTTGGTCACTTTGGCTGACCTCCAAATAGGTGACTCCTTAGCCACATTTGACCTCCTCCGCACACAAAAACAGATCCCACTTAAGGAGCACTACCACTATCTGCAAATAAGACATTTTTTAAACTTCCTGCTTTGCCGTTTGAACAGATCTGCCATGACTCTCCCAGGGGAAAGGGCCTTATTTCTACCCTTTATAAAACAGCTTTATCTGCGAGATTCCCAGAGGAACCACCATATAAAAGTAAATGGGAGTCAGACTGTAACGAACAGTTTGCTCCAGAAGACTGGGACACAATGCTGGATAACTTGTGCAAATCCTCAAAATCATTAGCTGTTAGAGAAACGGCCTATAAAGTATTGACTAGATGGTACTACACCCCTTCCAGACTTCAATCCATATTTCCAGGTATTTACGGATTATGTTTCAGGGGCTGTCAGCTCCCGGGTACCTTTAGCCTTTTACCTTTTTACCATATTTTGGGACTGTAGCCTACTTTCCCCGGTTTGGAAGAAAGTAATGGCCATAGCGTCTGCAATTTCTGGTACATCTTTACAGCTCACAATCTCTATGTTCCTACTGGGAGCATCAATTCCAGGTATCTTTCGAAACAAAGAATGCCTTATTCATACTATTTGCATAGCTACTCTATGGGCCGTTGCTCTGCACTGGAAGTCCCCTGCAGTTCCCCTATCCTCTGTCCTGAACAGAATAGACTCCATTATGCTGATGGAAAGGATTTTATATACGTTATGTGATAAAATGCACCTGTTTGAACGTAGATGGAATACCTGGAAAACTCATAGGAATATCCTACTACCACAGGATTAATCACCATCACGGGTTACCAGTCCCCGCTCTATTGAAATGCTCAGGTATACCCTCCCCCTATATCTAACAGGATATGCCAGTTATTAATGATCAGTGATTTATTTTGTTTTTCTTTAATTTCCTGTATGCTTCGGAATTGTTTTTTCTTTTTGGACTTCTATTAATGTTCCTATAACATTTATTATATGTTAAGTACTGTCAATCGACTGTATAATTTTATTTGCCTCAATATAAAAACATTTGTATTAAAAAATAAAAAGACAAACTTTTTTTTTTTTTTTTTTTGTTTGTTTTGGATAGAATGGAGAGGGATTAGAACCAATCAGTTTTTATTGCTGTCTTTTTTTTCCCTGAGATTCACCCCATGTGTCCTATTTACCATCATTAAAAGTAAAAGAAAAACCCAAATTTTGCGCTGTCCCTAGAAAAGTGGGGAAAAATTCCAATGGGGACAATAGATCTGGAGAACTGGGGATCCCCAAAAAATACCTTTAATTTGAAGGGATTTCCTCTCACTTTCCGTTTTGCTATGGAACAGAAAGTGAAGGGAAATCGACAATTAGACACAGATGGTCCCTCTCTTGCTCTATTCAAAATGAAAAAAATATGTTTTGCCTATAGTTCTACTTTAAGCCTTCAAACTTTAAGGATATGTTGGGATACATTTACTGGGTTGAAGGTGGACTGAAAATCAATTCCTGAACCTACTGTCAGTTTGATACTTTCTTCGGGTAGTGGTACAGCAAGAAACCAATAGCGCATTCAAGGCGGCCATGACTTTTTTCAGGAAAATGATTGATGACATTCTGTACATCCAAGTACTACACTGCTTGGCTAGCCTTGTATAAGAGCAGTGTGAACAACAAGCTTTGGCAAAGAATTTGCATAGCTTTCAGCAAGCTTTGTTGAAGATTTTAAGTACCATTCAGCTCCAGTTTGTAAATGTTGAACACAGATCCTAATAAGAGAGTGATGATTGCCACTTTAACAAGCTAGCAAGCTTCAGCACTTCTTAAAACTTCTGTATCCTGCTAGCAGCTTGTTTACCCACTTCCCGCCCGGTCAATAGCAGATTGACGGCCAGGAAGTGGTTCTGTTATCCTGACCTGGCATCATATGACGTCCTTCAGGATAACATGCCACTGCGCGCCCGTGGTTGTCAGTCTGACACACCGCTACACCGATCTCGCCAGCGGAGGCTCTTTACCACGTGATCAGCTGTGTCCAATCACTGCTGATCACGATGTAAACAGGAAAAGCCGGTG